>KK351155.1:509301-564820 GCA_000671755.1 Glossina brevipalpis
TAATATATAATATATAATATATAATATATAATATATAATATATAATATATAATATATAATATATAATATATAATATATAATATATAATATAAAATAAGCGTTCCATTGTAATATTATTACTCCACCTTTCTTCATTCTTCGTATTTAGAAATCTTAATAATGCTAGTGTTAGCTTTTCTAAGCGACCTAATTTAGCTCTAAGCTAATCCAAGCATTATTGTCATTTTTTAAACTTAATTTTAATAATACTAGCATAAGCATTTGTAAACATTACTGTTATCATTAGTTTTAATATATATAAGAGACAAAAAATTATTAATAAACCAGTAAGCCAAACAGATATCAAACAAAAGGGATTTACTCTGTAATTTTACAGATCAACACCCGCTACTCCGATAAACCGAATTTTCATCTTGCGCTAATGGTATTATATGAAACGTTTATTTTTACCATTTTTCTCTACACCATAAAAAAAAATTTTTCACGCAATTCTCAATAATTTAGTTTCATTTAGTTTTCTAAAAAGAAAAAATTTCTATTTTAAACTTTCTTACTATAGAATTCATTTTGTCTTTACAACATTTATTTAAATAATAAAAATTCTTTTATGGAAGTAGTTGAAAAACAAATGAAAATGATTCAAATTTCTAACTAGACAGACGCAAAGCAATATTTATTTAGTTCCTTTTTCTAATTAAATTTTTTCCGCTACATTCCTTTTTTTTTTAGATACAAAATAATAATCATAAAAATGTAATTCTTTTAAGTGCTTTTTAAAATTTGTAATAGACATTTTTGGAATATTTCCCATTTTTTGCAGACACACAATATAAGGAGAGAAGAGAGAGAGATCACAGGACGCATATAAAATATATAGACACCTATTAATTTGAAATGTCTCTTGTAAACTGTCGTTTACAATTTTTAGTTGCACTTGAACTGTAAACGATGCATTGCACAAGCCGTTATCGTTGCAGCTGTCACTGTGTTTGTTACTGTTGTTGGTTTCATATATTGTATTGTAAAAATATGCCCCAAAGGCCCAGTTTATCAGTTTGCTCATAAATTTGCTTTCTGTGTTGATGAAGAAAAATCTGCCATTGTGGATTTTTGGACTTTTTAAAAATATTTTTTTTTTCTTTGACACTTCATTTTAATATATATTAAATTTAAATTAAAAGTTAATTTTGAAAATCTTTCAAATTTTTTCTCAATATATTCCGCAAAACTTTCGAATTCATTTTGTAAATAGAAAATACTAAGAGTTCTTTTAAAAGGAAAGTCGTTGAGAGAATTTTTTTAAAATTTCCTTAATATTCAAATCAATTATCCGTTATGATTTTTTTTTCGCTTGTCTATCGAACGCCCTCTAAGATATTTTATATTTATAAAATTTTATTCTTTTGCATTTCTTTTAAGATTTAATACCTTATTATAATATTCCACCCGTTTGCATGTGTTTGATATCTCCAAACGTTTCTTATTATTCCATTCTTGATATTATTCCTTGTTTTTCTATGTGCTGATGAACGTTTCCACTGTGAAAATATACTGATATTTATAAGGGAATCGATGAATAATATAATAACTATTATTAGCTATTCATGATATTTTCATAAAATTTTATTGTTTACTAACATTATCACAAACGTGACGGCGCATAAAAAAGCAGTGTGCACAAGGTACGCGGCGGTTATAAAGTTTTTGATTCAAGAGTCTTAAGCTTAATTTATAAAATATTTCGTTTGTACTCTGCCTTCTTTACGTTTATTTACAGTTTTCCTATATAAAATTATTTCTTAGTTACCTGTTGCTTCATATACTTATTGTGTGCATGTAATAATACATTTTGCTATGGTTACGTGGATATCAGAAGAAAATTGAATTTTCTATTATAAGACGCGCACAAAAAAGAAAGAATGAAAGTATAAGGTTTCTTTTTTAACTTATGTTATAGTTATAATAAGGTGAAGACTTAACTTTGTAAATGTGACTAACATGACAAAGAGATCTGATTACAGAGAGGGTGTTTTTGTATATTATGTTTGAGTTTTTTAAAACTTGATAATGTTGTGCATATTGCCTATCCCTGATAACATTACGCGTGCCTATCATATTATTACTTAACATATGTGTGTATACGAAATCTTCTATTAAAATATAAGATAAATAAGTTTGCACTTTATGAGATTTTCTTTTATTCTTAGGACATTAATACAAATTATTACACACAGGAATAAAGCATTATTTTCAAGAGGATGATATTCTAGAGGTATAATAGTTTTACGGTTTTTTATCAATAGGATGTTAATATTATTCAGTTAGACCACTTATGTTGGTCTGCTCGATTGTTCGTCTTTTTGTCCCTATAGGGTTGGTAATTTTAATGCTTCATCATCCAAGAATTATTGTACAATATTTTCTCAACGGTGGACGTATTCAAGCGCATTTATTTCTTTAGAGATCCTTTTTAGCGAGCTTCTAAATATTTATATGAAACTTTAATACATTTTATGCTATAGATAACAGATTGCATATGCTTGTTTATTATTTTTTGCATTATTCATTATTCATCCATTCATTTATTATTCATTTCTTTCGCATTTTTTTTTCAAATTTGATTTGCGGCGCTTAGCTATAAAAAACTAAACAAAAATTTTCATTTGCGTTTTTATGCAGCAGTTTGCAACGGCAATGTATCAAGAAAAGATCTGCTACTCAATCGATTTTAACTAACATGGCGCAGATCTGAAATTTATCTTCCGAACTGCTCCGTTTTAGCCGCCAGTATTAATATAAACTATGAATTTAGAATGAGGTTCTCCCGGCAATAAGCTTTCAACTTAGGAAAAAGTAAAACGTATTCCAAAATCGTATTTAATTAATAAAAAAATACTATGGTTTCTTTGTGCTACATCTGCACTTAATTCTATTCTTAATGAAAGGCAAAAATAAATAAAAATGAACTGCAAAATAGGGTCGAGCTTACATAATCACAAAACCGCGCAACTTTCAGTCAAAGTATGTATCTAAGAATCTGTAGAAAATAGCAGAATGTCATGTTAAAGAAAGTGCCTTGGCTTAGAGTTGAATATAAATTACATATAGAAAAAAGACCTGAAATGGAAAAGTGTAATTGGGCAGGTCTGATATTCCTTAAGCCTATAGTTTACTGTTTTCTGTTAACGGAAATGTTTTGCAGCAGAATACAAGAAATTCCAAAACGTTGTAAACTCTTTTTGTTTCTCGAAAACCAAAATTAATCACTTGTAAGCAAATTTATACGATACAAAATTTGGATACGAGATGCAATCAATTGATCGAATTTTGAAAAATTTTTCTAAGTTTCGAACTTGACGGAGTTTTGCAATAAACTTTTCATATGCCACTAGTTCCTCCGATGGTAATTCCACACAATTCTAAATAGAAAAAACGAATAAAATACTGCGGCCGTATAAATGTGCTCCATATTTTCAACGATGTATAGATTCAATAGATTTTCGCAGGGAAAACAAACAAACTAATAGAACATTAAGTACTACAATTATTCAATTGTTGCTTCGTTTTTAAAATTATCACATTAACTACTCCATTGGCGGTATCATAGTCAATATTTACATTATAGCTGCATTCAAATTTGCAAGTTTTGATTTCATTTGAAAATTTGCAATTATTAAAATTCGCCCACAATCAACCTAACAATAAATTCTAGAGCTTTTATCGAACTTCAATACTCGCAATAGCTATGTTAATTTTCAAATCGTTTTGGCCAAGTATGCACTAATTATCAAATTTTTTTGTAATTATAAAAATGTTTATTTCTATCATAACTCGAAATTAAAGGAATTATTTTAAATTTGAAGTAAATATTTACCTTTGCGAAATAACAAATAGAAATGATTTCCTTTCGTATATTAACATTCAAAGCAAAGTTTTTTGTGCATATACTTTAAGCGGCAAATATTTAAAATTCACTTTAAAGCGAATATGTATCACATTTTTTGTTTGTTTGATTTCTTTTTTTATTTTTTAATTTGTTATATAATTCATTTTTTTCTTAATCGAAGGATTTATTTTTTGTTTTTTATATTTTTTGATAAGTTTTATTTGTTTATATATATAATTGATTTATTGTTTCCTCTTTGTAGATTTTTCAATTATAAAAATTAAATTATAATTTATAACGTTTCGCTTGCTTAAATTATATCATTTTATCTCTCTCATCGTATTTAAAAACATATGTTTATACTCTGAGGCAAATATATGTATGTATATGTGCGTACATTTAATATAACTTTAGTGCATTTATTCCCTTCGGAGTCCATTATTCATTCATTTAAATAACAATACAATTGATTAAAATACTCTTTAACCTGCGTGCTTATGAGAAGTGCAACTGATGTTAAAACAAATAAGAAGAAACCCGCAGTTGTTGAGAGAGTAATTTGAAACACCGTACGATTTTTTTTTTTGTATTTGGAAAGTGTGTGAAATGCTTATTTTTATATAAACCTTCTTAATATTCGAATTGATATCTCTCTTAATGAAACCAAACTAAAAACCTTAATGTTTCAGCTTTTTTTTAAAATTTTCTTCTGCATGGTACATACTCCATCAGATTCAGAAAAATAAATCAGTTTCAATACACTATAATGTGTATTTTTTTTAACGTAAGTCTTTGACTCTGCTTAGCCACGAACCTTTTTTTGTTTACCTAATGATTTTCCCATCTACCAGTCCATTTGTATATATCTTTTTCTATTTAATTATCTTCTTATCGATTTGATCATCCGTTTGGCTGTTCGTCCACCTGTTGGTTGAATATCAAATGGCAACTCTGAGTAGGGAAATGACTACTCCAGAAAGGCATCATCGAGAGAATAAAAACGATTTCAATATTAATCAAATATCTCCTATAGGTATTTCGATCTGCAAAGGTGATGTTTAATGTGACCCGGTGACTTTTCTATATCTATATCAATATCGGTTTGCTATGAGTATCAAAATTGCGCTCAAGAACGCGTAAAATGTTTTAACTTGATGAGAAATAATATTTGAAATTACAAACCACCTGATTTCGAGACCCAAGATTTCGATTTTTATTCTATCTAATATCCATTGATAACTGATCCGGCAAGCAATCCGTTGAGATTAGATAGAAATAGAAATATTTTGTGTAAGTATTGTTTGAGGTATATAACTATGAGTTGCAAATGATAAGATGGAATTAGTAGAACTTTTTTTTACTTCAAATATCGGATATAAAAATTGATCTGATAAACCTTATAAATAAAATTAAATCAATACTCAGCTAGCAATAGGCAGGTATAAAATGTATAAAATTATTTAAATTATATTTTAAAACAACAACGATTAAAATATTTAATTTCGAATAAGAAAAAATGATAGGAAAGTGCAATGAAATGAATGCATATGTGTATTTAAAAAAAAAAGCCAAAACAGGTGAGGGATGTTATGTGTGAATATGTGTAATGAAAAAACATTTTTTAAACACTTGCTGCTTACAGGCATACAACCGAAAGTATGTTAATGTAAATAATGTGGAAAGATAAAACGGATAAAATTTTTAAAATTAAATATTGCACAGAAAAAGAAAATTTTAAAAATACTTTTTTTCCCTCTTTGTAAGTTTTGCTTTTTTTTGAATGGAAGGCCTTTAATCTGCTGTTTTATCGTGTATAAGTATATATTTGAATGTATTCAAGCATTTGTTACGTCAAAAAATGATTAAAAAAAGAAAAAAATTGCAAATAAATAGTGTTGACAATTTTCTGTTTGAATTCATTTTGCTTGAATTTAATTATTTTCCATAGTCCACATGAAACGCATGAATTAAGTTATGCGGAATGACGTTTATGTATATGAAACGCAGTTAATTTCAACAATCGCTATTTCCTTGTATTCCCCAAATAATGAAATCCTATGACGGTAGAGACAAAGGATAAATTAATTCTATGATAAGGTATAAATAAGATTAGCATTCTGATCGGTTTGATAATCTTGGTCGGCCGATAAGCCAGCTTTGATGTAGATTCGAAATATAGTAGGTTTTTAGGAGCTGAAACTGATTTGTAGTGCACTTGTATATGTTTTCCATTTCGCATTCCCGCCTTTATAGGTTTGATGTCAATTTCTTTACCAAAAAATGAAAGTGTTTTTGAATCTGTTTAAATACTGTTTAAAATTAAATGAACCTTTTTAAAAGCTTTCCACTGATGCTTTTACTTTACATAATGAATCCTTAGTGATGCAGTGTGCTTGTTAGTTGGGGTTCGCTTTTTATTACATTTCTGTAGGAAATTATTGAAATTTTTTTCATTTCATTATAAACTCTGTAAACATAATTTATTTGGAATTTTATTTCTATGGAAAATATACTAACATTTTCAATTTACACAAAACTTAAAGTTCTTTTTAGAAAAACATTTTTCCTCTTTTTTTTCCTTTTTTGGGAACGGAAGAACCTAAAAAAGATCTTTAGCGGAAATTAAAAACTGTACATCTGGACAAATAATTACAAAGAACAAATGAAATTTTCAGTAACGTAGGCAATGTATTCGATAGTTAACAACCGCCCTTAGTTATGTTAACATTTTTTTTAAAATTTGTTTTTGTTTGATTATATATCCGAATAATGTTTTGAAGTACACATTGACAGGAAATCAAAATGTTAAAATCCCCAGCTAAACGTTAATGTGTTTTGCTTACCATATATATATATATATGCGTAACATACATGAGCAATCATAAAAGAGCATTTTTGAAGTTTGAGTTTTCCATAAAATGACGAAATATTGACAGCAACTAGAAATGAACAATATTTGTCTGGCTTTCTACCATCATACATACATAAAAAAAGATAGAAGACAACAATTTTTGGTTATATGCATATTGGATATCATCATCATAATCATCATTATAATCTCCTAGCACATCTTTTGTTATTCACTTGTATTTGGTTACTGTTGTTTTTGTTATTGTTTCTGTTTCTGTTTGTCTTTTGAGAGAATCTGTTATAAACGTATGTACGTATTCTTAGCATTTTCACAGGCCTTGTCTCATATAAAGGGGAATTTAAAGTGATGTCATTTTTTGAAAAAGAATTTTTTCAATATGTATGTACATGCTGCCAGGCGTAAAGTGTTTGATTTTCATCATTTAGTGTGTTTTGACAAAGAGTTTACACCAGCCTACCAACCATCATTTAACCATCTAACTAAGTGAAGACATCATATGCTTCAGTGCATTTCATTGGCTTTCTGTCTAGTCTGGTTCAATGCAAAGAATCTATATCGAAGTAACACATAATTTGCAGACTTTCGACTTCAAAATTTTTTGCTACTGCTGGTGTTTTTTGATTAAACCTAAAAATTTCTATTAGTTTTCATGCTATCAAAGGGAAATAAATCTTCATACCAAGACAGGTAGAATAATTTATCTTAAAGTACTTTTTAAAAAATTTAGTACATAACGTTTTTAAAGTTAATTCACAAATTGTAGAATAACGCTAAAACGTTTTCAAAGGCGTTTATTCTCAACCATTTAATGGTAATTAATTGGTATTATTTAAAGCTACTGGTTACGTATTTGTTTGGATGCGCTCTATTGCGCATTTTCTGTATGAGTTGTCTGCCTGCTGGCGGTATATTCAGCCAAACTGTGGTGTATCGAAAAAATTTATAACATAATTTTTGGCGGGAGTTTACTCTTGATACTGGCTCAATCAATGACTGGCATATAATTAATCGAATTTAAAAGGAAATTGTTATGGCGACTGATAACATAGTTGTGTACTGCTACTGTGATTTCTTTGATGTTGATGGTTGGCGGCGTGAAGTGCGATTGAACTTAATGGCGTAAAGGAAGCGGCGGGTGGATGAATAAAGATACGATGCCGACGATGAATGATAAAATTAGTTTGCGATATGAAAAGCTATTCAGCTATTAGTATGATAGAAGAGAACAGAACTAATAATCCTTAATATAGGCATAGTTTTAATAATTTAAAAAGCATCAAAATGTATGCTACAACTTTTTGAAATCCTTAAAATTGATGAAATGAAGGTAAGCGTAGTTTATATTTACAAAGTATATGGAATTTTTGATGAGTATTTTACTCCAGAGTAAACTAAAAACTTTTATTTCCGAAAAAAGCCTGATGAAATGTTTTTTCCGTTCAGCTACATATTCTAATTAAAGCCATGAATGATATCTAGCTTTTCAAAATGTAGTGTCATCAGTGAATTTGATTTTAATATAATTTTACAAAATATTTCGAAATAAAAAATAAAAAAGTAGTATAAATATCACTTTTATATTGCTTTTGCTCATACACATTGCTAGTTTTATTCAATTTCTTATATTTATTAAGAATTTAATAAAGAAATATGAATACAATTATTAAAACAAGTTGTTATGCGAACCCTTAAGAAATAGTTTTCAATTCATATTTTTATAAGTCGTACTTCTATAAGTTAAATTTTTGTGTGCAGCTAAAATATGCAACATTTTAATTATTTCCATAAAATCACTAAAGGATGTATAATGTATTTAGTAACGATTTTTTCATCTCTTTCCTTTTCACGCATATTTTCCAAATCTTTTTTTTGTGCCTGCCTGAAAATAATATACGATTTCCAACTATTTTTTTTCGACCTGCAAATCAAAATAAATGAATAATTTTACCCAAAAATGTAAAGAGTTTAACGAACGTTTCGAAAAACTCTTACTTTTCTAAAGAATTATCGTGGCAATGCGTATCGTGATAATTGTTTTCTTTTCATAGAGAAGTTCTCCTTTTAAAAGTTTATAATCTTTTTGCTCTTCAGCTCAGTTATGGTTTTGTATTGCGATCGTTAATGAAAAAGTAAATTTTCAAAAAAAAGGTTAGTTAAGCTCTTTGGATGGTTCGCTAATAATAAATTTTTACTCATAGATTTAATAAAAGCGATTGAATAATAAACCATTTTGTCATGACAACAAATGAACAGCATTAAAAATCCAACAACAGACTGTCCAACCAAAAATACAAATAAATACTAGAGATGTATGAATGAACGTAAAAATCTAGAAAGAGTATGTAGTAGAGTGTGTATGTCGGCTGATTTACCGGAATAAATGCATACACAAACAGCTAGAATATGCCAAGTAACTGATAAGCTATGGCAACATTGCGCCTGCAACGGCAGTAGCAGGAGCAGGAGCAGGACTAACCAACAAACAAAAACAAATACAAGACGCACAAACATTGTGATATAAGCGGTCGGGAATTACAGAAGGTTGCCAAGGATTAAAAGAAACAAAGGAATTCATTGCGGGGGAAGGTAGAGTGCAGGTAGACCTCAGTATTGTCGGTTGTGTTGCAAAAATTTTACCGAGCATAGAGTAACAAAATAAGCGAATGACAGTCGGAAAAATACAGCTTCAATAAACACAACAAAACGCAAAATAAAGTGCAATCATCTCCGCGCGAGGGAATGGTTTAAAAGAAGAGAAAGAATTACGGCTTAAGCATATTATTCGTTTGCAGATATTTTAGCTGATGGTGACTAAATGAAACCTCACTCTTTCCAGCTTTCTCACGTTGTGTGTACGTTCCTTTTTTGTTTTTTTTTATATACATATGTACGAAATTCAGAAGTAGGCGGATGAGTGATTGTTTGTTGTCACAGCCAGCAACATAAAGTGGATGACTGAACTGTTGATGTTGACCAGCCAATGCAAATCTCACTCTTTCTTTATCGGTGATGGTAAATTAACTAACTCCTCATGATATACGTATGCCAGACACCGAATGTCACAAAGTCAGTAATGTTATGAAAACCTATAGGGGGAACGAGTTGCGTAACAGAGAGAGAGAGAGAGTAAAATAAACTAAATGAAGCGTACATTCATGATTATTGCTCTGTTGAAATGAAATCAATTATTTATATACTTTTTACAACATAGCAGTCACTCTCTCTAAAAAGCATGCAAAATATTTAACAACAATAAAATTAGGCAACGGTTTATTTCCGTTGAGTGTTTCTATGAAGACTTAGTTTATGTTAATCTCTTTTTTCGTAAAACACACACACACACACACACACACACACACACACATTTGTTTAAATATTTCACTACGTCTGGAAGTGAAATTAAATATATTCATAGGGCAGCGAAGGATTAATTTCTTCGCTTCTCTCTGCCTGAATATTGTTGAATAATTTAATTACTTTTGTTCTCTTTACTCGTGTGTTGTTCTTCTTCGTCTGTTTTTATATTATTGACAGCTCTCGAAGAATTATTTTTTCATTCTTGATATTTTCATTGATCTTTCAAAGGTATTTATGAAGGCAGAAAATTATTTGCATTGCCTTTTGTATAATAACGTTTTGATTCGTGTTTTGCTTATAAGCACTTATTATTATTTCATTCAGTACAGACAACTTTTAATATTTTCCACATGTGTCAGTTCCTTGTTTAAAAACTGACAGCAATACAAAGAAATTATAATTTAAAAATGTCCGTTAAAAGCAAAGAAAATATAAATAGAATCGGTTTCGAAAAATAGAGCATTTGCAGTAATCTATTTTTCAATAAAATGTTACTATAAAACTCTAGACAATTTGTATCATAGGATTTTATAAGTCAGATCTTTTTGACAAACAGACTCAAATTATTTATAAGAACTTTCATATGAAAGTGGTGAAAATGGTTCCATATCGTTCAAAATTGCTATTTTTGGCTGACTGTTATCGTATATTGTATAATGATTTTTTGAAAGTAGCAGCAAGTGGTCGTGAAAATCGTCTAATCCGATTAATTTACAATACTATATGGTCTTGGGTCAACAACATATCGGGATACGAAATTTTATCAGTTCTCCAAAATTTCATGTAGATTGCACACAAATGCTCACTGTAGATGTTCATCTAAATCGATTGATATAATAAAAGTAGTGTGTATCTAAAGTCACTTTGAGTCTTGCGTACATCCGTACAAATTTTTATATAAGCTTGGACTCTGGAAGCAGAGTTCAGTTTAATAAAATGAACTACTTTGTTTGTTTTGTTTATTAATTGAATTGTACTTAAGAACTCTTTAAAGAAACTCTTTAAGGAGAAAATTTTTCTCTAATATTTTAAAAATTCCTTATAAAGTGTATTTTGTAATTAATATATACATATTAGCACATGCTCCACATAAAAAAATGTTGATAAAGTTTGAATAAAGTCTGCCATAAATGAAAAGAATTTTTTGTGCATTTTGTGCTTTTAAGAAAGACGTTTCATAGACCTGCTGATGACGGAAGAAATGGCATGAGCGAATTATTATACAACATAAAAAAACAACCGCAGTTTTGCTAAGCGCGTGAACTGTGCATTGCATTTTAAACCCACTAAGTTAATAAGATAATTTTATTAAAAATAAATTTTTGGAAAATATGGCATAAAGTTTACGACCTTTTAAGTAGAAAAAAAAGTAAAAAACATTATATCGTGATAATGAAAAGATAAGAATGAATGAGTCAAAACTGTCTTCTTCCTCTTCCTCTACTTCCTCTTAACTCTCTCTGCTTTAGGCCTGTTTTCAATAAAAATTAAATAAAATAAAAATTAAACAGTACTATATTTAATTACCTTCCAACTCTTACTTAGATTTATATATAAGATTTCTGGCGATTGTCAGTTAGGTGGTGGCATTGAGGAAAGACTGATGATGGAACTAATCGTAGGGTCAATAAAATGGAATGAGAAAATCATTTAAAGCAAATAAAGAATGTAATCAAATTAATTAAAAATTTTATCACAATAATTCAACTGAATCATTGGTAAAATATATGTCGATCAAAGCAAATTATTTAATTTATGGTTAAGAATGTCAATTAGAAAAATTTCCGGCTTTAATTAACGTATGGGAAACAGTGATTAACCTGACGAACATCTGACAACACTGTGCTATTTGATAGATAGTTAGAAAAATTTGATAGAAAATTTTTAGCGATTCGGGAATGATTCGGGTCGATTGTGAAGAATATTGATATTTTCATAGCTCAAAAATTTGAAAACTTCTTTTTCTTAATATCTTATTTTAGTGAAAAAGTATTAATTTCATTTCTCATTTATTTCTTTTCTTACGAAATGTTGCGCCTTTTACCTAGCGTAGTAGATTTGATGTTAACTACGACCTAAATTTATCTAATTTTCAATTCAATTACTTTCTACATCGTTCGGGTAGAGAGTTATGAAGTTTGTGGGGATGCATATAACATTCAAAATGACTTATATATAAGGAGCTATTCAGAGCGATTGAAGGTTACTGTCCGCCCGTCAATCTGTTATCGATGCATATATTTTTTTGTTCTATTTTTAAAATATTTTTAAGAAATTTGTGCACTGAAGTATTTTGGCCCCGAGCGCAACACTACTGAAAATCGAGTTGATCCGACGATTTTGGCGATATTTTCGTATATAGCGCTTTATTTTAATTTAAGTCGTTACATATAAAAATTGCGATTTTTAATATTTCCGGGCAGAAATCGGTATAAAATTTTGCCATGTACCGACGGGCTAATTTATTGAACCGGTTCCTTCATAACCTTTATTGCGAAAAGTAATCCTTTATATTGGAAAAAGGTCTAATACTTACTATCTAATAAAGAAAATCGGTCCATAATAACACTTTGACATAAAAATTAACTGTAGCAAATTTTGAACCACATAGATCTATTTTGTAGACCGGAACCTGTATAAAAGCTTTAAAGAAAACTAGGTCTTTGTATGGCAATTTTTTAGTAGTTTGTGTCGAAAATAACTAAAAAATTATAAAATCTTTCACAAGAAAATTAATTTTACAAAACTGAGACCACTGCTCTTCTCTGAAAGACTAGAAATAGAATTCGGGTTCATACGATCGGTATTAAACTCAATGGCCCGTCAACGTAGCATTCTTCCTGAAGTGGCAAGCTTTCCGGTTACTCTCTGTTTCGCTATAAATTTTCATTAATAATTTTTTTATAAAAAAAATATTTCAACCTCTTTTTTTTTGCTCGGATGACTATGACAGACTGTGCATATGAGAGATAAGATTATATAATGTAATGAATTATATTTCTATTAACCTTCTCCCGTTTCTTAAGAATTATAAATTTTCATAAATTAAAAATTTTGTTTTTTAGAATACTTGTAAAGTTATAAATTAAAATAAGGTAAATGTACAATTCTTAAATAAAATATTAAAAAAAAATAATTTATATGTTTTTAAGTGCAAAGTGAAGGAACATCTAAGCTTATCCCAGATGATTTTGATGAAAGTAGAATTGTTAGAACTATCTAAGCCTACAAAAAGTTTCTTATTTGATTATTTAATTTCATTAAATTCTTTACCTATTTAATTTTTAGTATGCATTTTCAATTTATTGCACTTACTTTTTTTCGATATAAGAATAAATAATATTAAAAAAAGTCTGAAAATATTTTTTAAATAGTAAAATTTCCTTTTTATAGACAGTTATGTAGAAAAATCCCTTGGAATATGCCCTTCATGACGTCATATCAAAAAGGGGTAAAAGTAAATCGCCCCTTTAAAATTCCAAGCTCTCTTGTCATAAGAATTTTTTCTCGTTTATAAGTTTACTCTCTCTTTGCAAGATATTCTCTCTTTCTCCCGAAAAAAATATCCCGTATTGTGGGTAATATTTGTATGCATTCATTGTCATTTATTTATGTCGCCCATCGGTAGTAACTTTACTGCTTTCATGTTAAGCTGTACTTTGAAACCGCTCAACCACTATTATAGTAATATGGGCAACAATCTATGATGTGTTTGCCTTCTCTTACTTACACTTCCTAATAGCCTATATGGAAAAGCAATATCCTTACATTATGGTTTTAACTTTTGTAAAACAAGATAGCAGAAGGTAAGATTGCATAAACCCGCTTACTTATGTAAATATGTGTACGTACATCAAAGCGATACAGAGAATATTATATACAAAGTTGTACTAAAGTAATAGGAATGTTGTTGTAGCTGTTGTTAAATATTAAATAAAACACCAGTTGCTTGTAATTTATCTCTCGTCTGTATATATGATACACCTTTACATACTTAGTCTGTGTTTGTCAGTTGCATGGTTTTGCTGGTTATTTGAAGGGAGGAAAGACGAAAACGAAAAAGAAAACCGAAAGAAAGGTATGCAACTAGCATGGAAAATTGTTTGGTTTTGACATAGTATTTAATAGCTTAAAGGTTTGCATATGTACGTATGTACGGATATGGATAAAATATGTGCAAAGCGTGCTCTCAGGTTCGCTTTTACATTTTTTTTTTCTGCTTTTCTGGTTTCAAGTGGGTTTTTTATGTTAAAAAAAAAAACTCATTAAACGATAAGTTATGTAATGGATTCCATGGTTTATTGGGTTAGTTAAAGTTATGAGGTTTTCGGTAAAAGCGAAGTGTTAATTAAGAGATAATAAAACAAATCGATTTGTAAATGATTTTCTATAATAGAATACTATATAAAAATTTATAATTTATTATTATTTTTTAAAGATTTTTACTTTAATTTCGCTATAGAAAAAATTGTTTTCCTTTTACTTCTCATTCATAGTTTTCCTCTACTTAACTAAAAGACAATAGTTAAATGTATGCCTATAAGTGAATAGTCTCCTGTGTTTACATTACACTTGAAGTAAGTACTTCTATGTTATTCAAAAGCACCCTTTAACGCTTGAGTAAATAGAGAGAAGTAAGTTAAAGACTACTGCTAACTACAATAAGTTTAAGTTAAGTGATAGTTGCAAAGTGGGCATTATAAAAAATTAATGTAATTAGACCTTAAACTGATAATGTCTATGTAAGGAACATTTATGCAAGGACGAAGTAGAAAATTAAAGGCTTTCAAATACCCTTTAACTACATTTAGATTTTAAGCTTTTAAGTAAATGACACTTTTTTAAATATTCAAGTAAAAAACTATTTGAAAAAAAGGCGATTAAGTTAACGTATTTTACGGGATTTCATCAATATGTTATGATAAATTTAAACAAAAAAAATATACTTAGCGTTGGAAATTTTTTTTATTATTTTTAGAATTCTCTCCGTAATGTTTGATACACTCCGGCTTAAATCGATTTTTATAAACAAACATATATACACAATGAATTAACCATTGGCTTCTATTAGGTGCTTCCATATAGTCTGGGCATTTCTTCATTTCAAAAATGGGAAAAATTGGTACAGTATATATTAATCAAAAATTATTTTATCATTTTCTACATGACGATACCGCGTCGAAAAAATGGCTTTAGTGTGGCAGCGATCTTAATCATCGATAAATTTTTACATTTCTTCAACATTTCAAAACCACCTTTGCCAACCAAGCCATGCTACATCGATCTGAACAAAAGGTAATCAGAAGGCGCTATGTTTGGTATATAACGCTGGGTACAGTAGAACTTCCCATTCGGGCTGTAACAGTGTATCCTTGACAACTCTTGCAACGTGTGCCATGCAAGAGGATGATAACCGCTTTTGTTGGGCTTTTTTGCAACAATATACCGTTCAATTTGTTTATTTGGTATTGATAGATACCTGTAGTAATAGTTTCATTTAATTTTAGCGGTTTGTAAGACACTATACCCTCCAGATCTCACCATATGCACAGGAAAGCATTCCATAATTATATTCTGTATGCACTGAATAACTCACTAAAATGCTAAAGGGAAAACTGTTGTTTTATGCAGAGAAAGATCAAAATCATCAAATTTAATCGTTATGTGCATCGATATTTCGCATTAGTTTATCATTTCCATCTATAGATATCACTGGCGAATAGACATGAAAGCTTCTACTATATATTGCTTTAACGGTAGTCGATGCGTAATAATTGTTTTTATTCCTTTATCTTTTATTACTCTATCTCTTACTTTCGGTCAAATCAAGGTACTTTTTTTTTTAAAGCTATCATTAATTTATGAGATCACAATGTTCACGCAGCTTTTTACTTCTAAACACTTATGCACGTGTTTATGCGGTATTTGTCTACACTATAATACATAGCAGCTTGATACCTAATCACTACGGTGATGTTTGAATCTCACAACAGCGTAAATGGCTGTCTTGCTTTCGTGATTTTTGTTTTATTAGCGAAACATTTGCCCTTGAACTATAGCGTAACAAATAAACAAGCTAATAAATATATAAATTAATAAATAAATAAACAAATAAGTAAATAAATACATAAATAATCAAATCAACAATTATGCTGACCTACTTTTGCTGTTAATATAAATAAAATTCATTGTACATTTGAACTGAAATAAAATCAAATCAAAATAAATAATTTAAGTACAATATAGATAAGCTGTAAAAAATAGAGATCATGAAGCCCACAAGGATCACTTACTTCTGTCAACATATTGCAACAAGCAATATGGAGCAACGTTGTAATTGTTTTCGAATATAATATATTTGCGTTTCAATGGACTTGGGTCTATGGCGAAACATGACTAACTTAAAATTCTGCTTACAAATGGAAGCTTGCTAACCAGCCATTGCCGGAAACCTGACATATCAAAATGACATTCAAAATGTTTATATCCACTGTGCTCTGAAATAAAGCTGGGATCGTGTAATGTAATATTAAACAAGAGAAGCTGAGATTAATTTTCGCATTAAAAAAGTATGAAAAATTATAAACTCTCTCCAGGTTCCTGCATACGCTTTCCGAGTTGTATAAGAAATATAGAAAATTTCTAAATTAATTTTTATGCTATTAATCCCGCTATTAATAGTAATAGTTTTTAATTGAAATTTTATTTGTTGCAAATTAATTTCACTAAGATTTAATGAGAATGAATTATAAGTAAATCAGTAACAAACACATGATAAGCTTCTGAAATGAAATAAAATGTTTCAAATAAGGTTCAATTGTTTTCTAACAAACATATGACTTTACATACGATTATCAGAGAGTGCTTATTAAAAATGAAAAAAAAAAAAATGCTTTTTCAATAACGTTTTTGTGGCAAATTTTGAAAATGTTTGAAACATCAACACACATTAAATTTAACGCTTACTTTCTCTTAATAGCTTTTATCTACTTTTGAGCATTCAAAACATGTTAACATATAAGCCAAATAATGTTCATAAATATTCGTAAAAGTTTTACGTGCTAGACTACGGCAAAGGATGAAGTTGGAAAATTTTAAATTTATATGAATAATAAAATAAAATTTACGGTAAATTTCCTGCTTTACTCTAGCAAATCACCTAACTTGCAATGTTAAACTAATCTACGATGCAATATACATTGGGATCGCGCATACTCTAGCTAATAATAATCTTACTTAACATAGCGAGATTTTAGGCGTTGAAGCGTAAAATTGTTGAATATTTTCCCAAGTTACATATATAAAACTTGTTAGGCGAGTCATATCAAATTCTCTTAGGGTTGTTTATAACATGAGTATAAAAATTTATAAAAATATGTGAGAAATGTTTTAAAACATATTCACACTGCTGTACACACACACGCCCATTATAAAGATACAAACACTTTCGCAAGACTATGTGGCAAATTGTTAATGTTTTTGTTTAAAGAATTTACGCCACTTATTCGTTGTTGTTATTGTTGTTGTTGTTATTGTTGTTGCTATTGTCTTTTAGTTGTATTATGATGACGTTGTTTGATAAATTCATAATGCCGCTCTTGGAATTTATCCTTCTTCTACATGATATGATCATAGACACTATAAAAATGTTCTTATCATATGTACGGGTTGTGCTGTTTTGATAAATTATGTATGTAATGTGTGTAAGGGAAAGCTATTTAAAATTTTCAACATAATACATCGAGGATTTTCTTTTGAATTATTTAAGATTTCTTTGATTAACTAACTTAGTTTGGTCTGTCTTTTAAGATTTTTGCATAAAGTTTTAAATGATTAAAATTTATCATAAATACTTGTGGAATTTTACAGGATTGTTGTCGTAATCAAATCTCATGGGGTTAATACATGAGATACATTTATGCTTTTGTTCTTCGAATAGTTAACGAAACTTTTCTTTGTAAACATGGAATAGTAGTAGATTAGAACAGAAATTAAATAAATTGTCGTTGTTCATATATATACAGAAAACTTTACTTAATTTTTACCATTTTTACTAAAGAAACGCAAGATATATTTCCTTTCATTGTTGCTGGTAGTATTACATATATACATAGAGAGAGAAGACTTTTTAATAAAATTTCCCCCTTTTTTTAAACCAAAAAAAAAAAAAAAGCAACGAGGATTCATTTGCGCACTATCATTATTTTGTATTAAATCCTGCATTAAGGAAATTGAAAAAAGAGCAAAGCAAAGCAAACTGATTTTACAGATATGGAAGGAAAAGTAAACTTCTTTCTCCGTTTAAAGTTTATTTAGAAAAATATTTCTAATCTTGATTTTATTTGAATAAGAAAATTTCATATATTAAGTTTCTCTCTTGTCTGTTATATAAATGAAGGTCGGTCTACTCTTCGAGCTGGCACTTTTATATCATCCAGTGAAAAATGGGGGTACATCTCTTCTTTGCAGTTTTCAGAAAGTCGCATTGGTGATGTCATAAAATATGTGATTTCATGATAAGCTAGAGATTGTGGATTGATTTAACTCCGCCTGCCTCCGTCTATCTCTTTGCTATTTGTCTCTCGTTAGAATGTTTAATTGATAGTGACAGTACCATAAGCAATGCATTTACAAAAACCGTAATGTATAGGTCCGCAATATGTGAAACAAATATTTGTTATGGCAAACAAAAAGTTTAATGTCAGAATCGTCTTGATCAGCCATGTGTATCGAAGCCAGGCGGATCAACGTGTTGTTCTGATGCGACTACAGTCTGCTTATTTGTTATAGTATACTCTTAAGCTTTATTTTATTTATCTAAAATTGATGCATACATTTAGACAATTGTTTATTTAGTAGCTTTTTAAATATTTTTAAAAATTAATGAAATTTTCACAATAACATACGAAAAGATTATGTTCTTTGTGTCTATGGAAAAATGGATTTATCTGCCAGCTTATTTAATCAGATAAAAAGAGAGCAGACACTCTTTAATAGTTGAAAAGACATACAATTTTTTTAAGCCTGAATTGCTTGTATTTGATAAAAAAGTATCTGTCTACTAAGTTAAATTGCAAGACAATGTTTTGCAGATAATTCACAAAAAAAAGATGTCATTGTTACGGGTATAAAACACGCATCTAAGATGTTACAAAGAATATATGGTGTTGGAATTGCTGCAAAAGTTTATTGTGAAGGTGACAAAAAGGAAAATTTTGCGTTGGAAACTTTTTTAATGGTCTTACGTTTTGCTTCTTCTAATTCTCTCTTACGTAAAATTTATAAAACTATCCTATGCTATATAAAACTAATAATAAACTAATAATAAAAAAAACACAAATAAGAGGATTAGCACGTACACTAGTACAAACCAGCTTTGTAAAACCAATTTCCATACCACTTAACGAATCAGTTATCAGTAAAACATGGTCTGGTTGGGTTTTAAAAATCGTTGCTAAGGAATTTTGCTTTTTACATTTGCGAATTAGAAGAAATCGTAAGGTTTTAAGTGAAGATTGTATAATGGAAAACTTTTTCATTTTTAGAATTTTTGAAATGTGTTTGCTTTTAGCGATGTGCGAGGGGACTCATTGTCTCATTATTTTTCCTATTCCTCTAGTTTCTAAAGCAATGAACGTTTCCATACCAGTCAAGACGAAAGCATTACATTGTAGCTAAAATAGTCTATTAAATCGAAAATGTATTTTGCACTAAAGCTAAAAAAAGGCCATCATTGTACTTCAAATTGCCTCAAACACGAAGGCTTTTGTCGGGATATTCTCTCTTTTAGAAGGCTCATCTAGAGCCAGTATTTTTTTCTAGGCTAACAGCCATGAATACAAGTACATTTTTTAAACCTTTTGAATTACATCGTGTACCATTTGTTATTTAAGCTCATAACCGTAAATACAAAAAGTATTTTTAAATTGCTTTGTAAATCGGACAACAAATGATTCTGGATAATTTCGATTGATTTGTTTCAGGCAACCGTCTTGCGTAAGGTTTGATCACATTGATATGTAAACTGTTGAGCTAATTCCCTCAAAAAATGATCGTCTATAAGCGTTCACGAATTCAATTCAATTATTTGGACAGAACGCTCTTAACTAAATGAATATCGCTTGTTTGTTACTTCTAAACTTAATCTTAATTAAACATCATCCGACTACAATTTGCCACATCGCATTTTGAATTTATATCAGAAACTTTAACATTTTCTAATGAAAAGAAGCATCTTAGTAGAAGTTGAAAATGCAGCATTGCGAGTATTTCTTATATGAAGAAAACTGTGAAGAACTATGAAAATCAGAAAAAAATGAAATTTTTTGTCTATTTCAAGCCATATGTAATCCTTCCAAAAAATCAGTAAAAAATATCTCATACGTAATTACAAATAAAAATAAACCTATTAGAAGAAAACGCTTACAATCTTAAAAAGAAACAAAAATGTCGCAATTATACGCACGAATATAGAAATCTGTTTATTTATTTGTCCGTCTATTATGTGAATGTCGGTCCACTTGGGATTACTTGTTAAAAAATTTAATATAAGATATGAAAGTCTCAATTTTAGTTTCATATATACGATGTATATATATATAATACATAATATATAATATAGAATATAATATATTATATGATATGATATGATATGATAATATATGATGTACAATATATAATATTTTTAAGCCAGTGTACCCACTAACACTCGTTTGTTCTTCATTGTTACTAACAGAAGCTACGAATGCATCATCATCACGTGGTTTTCCAAATTTTATTGAACAGTTCTAGTTTTGATTTTTTTTAAATGATTTTATTAGATAATAAATTTTAATAAATCGTATATAAAATAAACAACAATTAACAAAATAAATAAAAAAAAATAATTTATGGTTTTCGTAATCCAGTTTGTTTCACCACAAAAATTGATGTTGGAGAGCTTTATTGTGGTTATTACTTTGGAATACCAAATTTGATACACAAGAATTATAACAAGAAAACACAGTTAAAAGCTCTTATGACTACAACCACAGATTGCCACGTCAGAGTGTGGCTATAAGTTCGAAAAGCAATCTTCTTATCCCATAGATTTTTATCCCCCATTAGCAAAAATATGAAAATTTGACATTTGTTCCAGGCTTTGTGTAAGAAGTTGCTATCCCGTTTAAGATATTCTATATGTATTAGTACGTTACACCCTGTATAGTTTGTATTAGTTTGCGTTAAATATATATGCAATTCATGATTTGGGTTACGTACTGACGAACGCTTTAAATAGATTGCCTTGAAGAAGGTGAAGACTTCAACAAATTTTTTTTTTTTTTTTGGTATAACAAATTATTTCTGTTTTTGTAATTTATACGTGTTTTAGAGTTTTGATCTGCACAAGTTTTGCACATAAATATAGCACAATTTAGTCTAATACTTCTTAAATACTTTTTCTATATATGAGAGAAGTTTTGAAATATTTTTCTCTAATATTTTTTTTTTCTTTTCTGTTTGTTTATTTTAAAATTAGCTTTAGAAATGCATTAATGTTACAATTGTACGTGACATGTAAGTGCTGTGTTGATGAAGAGAAAATTTCTTTTAAAAATTTTTTCGTCAGCTTCGTAGCACGCATAGTGAAGCTTTTCATTTAACACCCGCCCATATCTAGCCGTACGTGTTTTGAAATCACAAAAGGCTAGTCATGCCTGCAACTGCTTTCATTCAGCTAGTGACGGTGATGTTGTTGAGATGAAATATAAAAATTCTTCGTCGATTCTGCCTTAATTTTTTGTGCTTACTTTTGTTATTAAATTTTTTGTACTAAAATTTCACAATAATTCTACTGAAGTGCATCTAAATTTCTTTAACTCCCTTCTCTCGTGTTTATGTTTCCAGTTTAGCTATATTTTATGCTTATATGTATGTGTTATATACACATACATACATACATGAATAAGAACCGCTGCATTTGTTCCCCATTTTCGTATTGGTATACGAAGCATTACGTTATAATTTATTAGCTTTTAACCGTACACCATGTAAGCATCTGTAGCTGGCCTTAACAAAACTTGTACTAAATTGTGCTGTCTGTAGCACACACAAATACTGGGCTTTAGTCGCTTGTAATCTATGGTCCAATTTATAGTATGTGGCGCAAATGCATGTCATGACCTAGGTAATGGAATGTCAATTTTGATGTCCTCTATTGTCGAGGTGCATGCAAGCTTGCGTATGTGTGAAATGAGGTCAAATAAATGTCTGCCAAATAAAACGAATTTCACAGCTTTTTTGCTTCTCACATATATTCACGCCTAGAATGAGTATCGTATATTCAGTAATCATCGCCGTAAAGCAATGATGTGGTTAGTGATTGTGATTTTAATCCATTCAAAAATTTATATGTGCGATTAGACGGTGAAATAATTTTTTTCTAATATTTCTAGACTAGTATAGAGAGCTCCCCAAAAAAAAAATTTTTTAATCAATATACACCGAGTGGTTTTTGTAGGTGGTTGCAAAAGTTTGCTGTTTATTTTTCAGCAAAATTCATATCCGTTTTTCTTATATTTTAAATAAATTTTCTTAAATCTTTTAAGTTCCACTTCGACCGATAAACTTTTATCATTTTGTTGATAAAATCATAATGCCTTCAGTGCAGATATATCTGACAATTATGGGCGGGAAACTGAAATTAATGATTTTTTCATTTATCTCTTTTGAATTCAGATTTTTTCATCGTAAAGGAACACAACAAATGGCAATCGAAGAAGGTAAGGCTTGGGCTATACTTTCCGCTTAATTTGTTTGCCAATTTTTGTGAGTTGATAAAGACAGAAAGTCATACAGCAAAGTGATGGCTCTTATAGTGATCAATTTTGGAGACTTTACTTCAATCGCGCGCTTTAATCACATTAGCTGCCGACAGTAGAGAGTGGAATCAGTGATGTGACCGGCTTGAAGTTGGTAATGGTAAAGTCTCATGGCTTATTGGCCACACTAAGAAATTCTTTAAAACTTTAAGAAAATATCTCTCGAAAACTATAGTAAATATATGGGACAAGTTAGTTCATTTGTTTCTTAAACAATAAAATAAGCATAAAACTTAGTATTTCATAGTCTAACCATTAAATCGTTACAAAGTTTATCGGGCGCTTTCCATTCTCACCTCATTTGGTGGTTTCCTTTAATCTCTTTTCAGTCAAAACGACCAACTTCTGTTGCATTCATCTCAAAAGTGTTAAGAGAATTAATTAAAAAATATTTTCTCTCACAATTTTCAGTTAAAATTAAACAGCTCATAAACTAATTACTTAAGCTCTGCTTTGTTCTTTGCATCATGAACAACATCATAGAGAAAAATGAAAAAAAAAAATGAGAAAACGACTTTTTCTTTGATAAACTTTTCGTTTTTTGATTAAAGCAAATCCTTTTCAAATGAAATTTTCAACTGGCAAAAAGTTCTACGAAAGCGTTATTTGTTGTTGTTTAACTGTTCTAAAGTTACAAAAACTAGCAAAAAGAATGATTGTCATTGTTAATAAGCGTTAATGTAACAAGTGAAATGAAGGGAATGCGCTGTGTTGCTTTTATGTTTTTTTTATAATAAGTTTAGGCTTTTGTCACATAAGTAACAACAAAGTAGTAAATGACTTCAATGAAAGAGTTTTTTTTTCCTTTGATGCCAGTACTAATTAGATGAATAGCAGCAGTAACGTTTGTAGGAATAGAAAACGGCTCTAATTAAGTATAGGTAAGCAAAGTTGTGATTTAAATAAATGTAATGCTTTTATAGGCGTCATCAGAGCTATTTGGAAAGAAAAGTAACAAACCTAATACAATTGAAATGTAATTGTTTCATTCACCGTAATCATCTAATTCGATAAACGACTTACGATTAATGAAATTTGCTTACTTAACAGCTCTTACAATAATAATAGCTGTTTGCAAAAAATTTTGCAAGCAAATTCTACAGCTAAAAGTGTTAAAGTAATGGGAAATACCAGTGTAAATAAGGGCTGAATTCGATAATTTTGACTTTCGTCATGGAACGCTGAAAACTGCATTTTCTACATTGACTTTCTACGTTCATCTTCAATATTCATGGTTTGAAGAAATTTGATGCCAAAGTCCATCAAAGGTTTTACAAGGTTATGGTGATGCTAATCCATCATATTGCACTTGTCGTTCGTAGTTTCGATGGTTTAAAAGTGGTGATTTTGGTGTCAAGGACAAAGAACGGTCTGGAGGACCAAAAAAGTTCAAAAACGACGGAAATTCAGCTCAGACTCCCAAAGAGGTTCCGAAGAGCTTAGCAGTTGATGAATTAACTATTTCTAAACGTTTGCAAGCGATTAGAAGGGCACCAAAGGATGTAAAATGACTGCAACACGAATTGATTGAAAATGTCATTTCGACTACACTTTGTAAAAGTGGTCAAGCATATATTGTTGCAACTCGAATGGGAAGTTCTGCTGCATCCAGCGTACTCACCAGGCATAGCGCCTTCTGATTATCACTTGCCTAGATCGACGAAGTATGGTTTGGCTGGCAGGCGGTTCCACAAAGTTGAAGAACTGCGAAAAAGGTTCGATTCATGGATAGCCCCAAAAAATCATGGATTCTTCCACGTTTGCGAGAAAGATGGGAAAAACGTGTAGAAAATGATGAAATATATTTTGATTTATATATATTGTATCAATTTTTCTTAATAAATGAAAAAATTGGCAAAACTTTTGCAAAAACCTTATATTGTAATCAGCAGTCAACTATTCACGCTTTGGGATTAAAAACTTGGATATATTGTTGCTTCCTTTGAACTATCTTATAAGATGAACGAACAGGCAGTAAATTAGTTTTTATAAATAAAATTAAAAATTAAAAGTAGATAAGAAAATTATAATCGCTTCAAAATGAATTTGTATTTTAAATTTATATAAAACGCAGCCATTTTGTAGATCAGAATAAATAAAGATTCCTTTGGTTATAGTAATAAATTAATGGCTCGCGACTTTGGTTCAATATTCTAGAATCAATATGTGTAGGTCTATCCAAGGCAGATTGTGCATTTTTGGTTACAAAAAAGAAACAAAAAAGAGGACGTTAGACAAGTGTTATTGTAGCAACGTAGCACCTGTCTTTGATTATGGTTCTTTTAATATTCTATAATCATGGAAGGTCTTTCAAAGGAGGTTACGTATATATATATTTTTAATTTGAAAAAAAAAGGAAAAACAAAACGGTTTAAAGAATATCTTTGATTTTTTTTGTCGGATATTAATCTATGGTGTTTGTATTTGAAATTGATTTTATCTAAATTAACGCTTTTGAACTTTTTTTTTTATAAATTATACATAAACTCGCATTTGCCTCATTAATGACAGAAACAATTTTAATATTAAGATCATAGATTATTTGCCCTTTGTTGTAGTAAATGAATGATTTAACATAAAATCAGCGTAAAGAGTTCATTGACATTATCTTAGCGCTCAATACACACAGGCGTTCCTGACGACACGTCGGGCGAATTCTTGCCTTACAAAACTAACTGATTGTGTCACGAAATTTATGGCATTTTGCACCATCGGGTGGAAAATGGAAAGTTAGTTCATCAAGTAAATTGACTTATCATGTTTTCAAAAATTTCGCGGTCCTTCATAAATAAACCGCAACGTTGAGGTGAACATAAGTAATTTTTCATAATTGTGAAGAGTCTTTTAATCAAAAGTGAAACGTGAAAAATAAGTTGAATAGATTTATTTGTTAAAAATTTTTAAAATTTCTACAATTTGTCGTAATTATTTAAAATATTTTATATAAATTCTAATTTTTTAATTCAAAAAAGAAAAAACATGGACGTTTTTAGAGAATATACAGCCTTAATCGGTTTAGAGAATATATAGCCCTAGTCTGACAGCCCCCATCTTAATCTAGAGTTTTTGTTTTGTTTATACATAACAATTTTAAAAAAACATTAAAAAAAAGAAAATTAAATATTATTTAGAGTTATTTTGACAATATAAAGACAATGTTATGCAGGCTCTATATATAAAAGCTTCTGCCGTATCACTGAAACGTATTCATGTGAAACAAAGAAAGCATTCCTCTTATAGATAGAAGAAGTATCACAAATGATATAAATCAAAAGCATAACATAAGATTGTTCAAAAGGTAAATTTATTAACGTAACATACCGCATGATAAAATTATGAAGAGATTATTAGATAAACACGATCGCTATTCATGCCGTTAAGTGCATCAAATTGTTCTGGGCAAACTTATCCATGATTAATAGGACTTAGATTACATTAATTGAACTATTGCTATAATAAGTACTTTTTGTTTTTTTATTTAACGATCCGCTCCAGGGAGGTCTATTAATTTGGTACACGATAGTAGTAAGGAAGAATAATAGGTAGAGGCGGGAATATTGATATTTATGTACCTTTGACTTAAACATGAAGACATCAGTAACAGCAGATAAGATAGATAGAAAGATTGTTAGATAGATTTCTCCAAGGTCGGGCAGAACGTCTATTGAATGAAGAATAGTGTGTATTATGCGCTACACATATATTATCATTACATGAAATTTCTGCCTGAATCTCCATCATTAAATCAAACTGATTTTATGTGAGGATTATATTGATGAATTATTTTGTTTTTCTTTCGGAGATCAAAAAAATATTTTTTTTTGTGAGCGCATATATTTCAGAATTCATACGTTCCGTTACATTAATATTTTTTAAGATTTTAATTCACATTTAATCTTTCCTGAAGGTCTAATATGTTATATTCCGTGACCATATGTGGAAATTCTCAATCAATTTTTTATCACACATGGCTATAAACTTTTTTTGCTTAAGGCCGTACTGAAAACATCTGCTTTGGTACACATCCAAACGAATGTTGTCGCTTGCGCGTAACTACCTGCTTACTCATCATGTAAAATAAAATTTTTCCTAGCTATAGTCGCGTTAGTGGACCTTTTAGTACTACCTTAATATAAATTATTTTTATAAGTTGAATGCAGTTCGATATGCGTTTGTGTGTGTTTATGCAGAGAAACCTTATGATAGAAGGTAATTTCCATACACTTGTTAGCAATAATCTTGTTTTTTATTTTAATATTTTATCTTAATTTTCTTGGTTTTACGACACTGATGTAGAAACATGCCAATATACAGGAAGATAGACGGGCGGACAGAAAGACAGACATACAAGTATCATTAAACCGTAACGACAGACAGGCGAACAATCGGACATGTTCACAGTCGGATAGTCAGACCAAGAAATGACCGCAACCTATGGACAAACAAACGTATGAACTAACGAACTTGTAAACGAAATCGCAAACAAACAAATCATCAGAAGAAGTCAAATAAACTCTTGCTAACGATTCCCTTGCATACAGTTTTTATGGAGTTTTGTGATGCGTATTATTGACGGTGACAAGCAGAATGATAAAAATTAGTTTAACTCCGTCCATCAGTGATAGGTATAATAATAAAAGTAATAAAAAGTTCTTTCCTGTTGTCAGCAATAAATGCTTAAATAGAAACTGCTTTTACAAAAACATTTACAATCTATCACAATTGTTACTTACAATTTGTTAGGTTTTCCGGCTTTTTCACCGACACCTACACACAAACTCAGTAACTGGTTTTCACAATTGCTGTTTTTCAATATCTATTGGCAGATGTTTAAACGTCTTTGTGTGTATGTGTGTGTGTGTGTGTGTTTATAAATAAACGTCATTTTATAATATAACATTCAAAAGGTTGTTCTCTGTCCTTTGTAGGTTTTGTTGTTGTCATTGTGTATATATATTTTTCAAGGTTTAAGGTTTTATATGCTTGACTGTACCTGTGCGCACTTATGTGTTTGTCTATTTATGCCTTTGGGGATTTTTTACTCATTTATATAAACTTTAGTATTTTTGTCTGCAAAGTTTTTAGGGGTCTCGTCTTCTCTTTACTTTTGTATTTAATTTTTGGCTTATTTTTGTGACATTTTGTATACAGTTTGTATGTATACGCAAAACATAACATACACACACACACAAAAGTTCACATTTGTATGTACTTACACCTGAATTATCTAACAAGAGTAGACAAACAAAAACATACAGTATACAGTGAACATAAATATCATTGTCTACCTTTAGGCACTTTGTCTGTGTACAACTCCGCTTATACTGAATATGTATGTATGTATATGTATATACTCATGTATATGTGCATGTATATGACTGTCCTTACATGTCTATGCTGCATTTAAATGAATGAATGAATGAGTGCGTTGTGTCTGTTTTTGTAACTTTATCTAGTGGCTGAAATCGTATACGTATACGATCTTTTAATAAATAGTATTATTTTAATGCACGTTGGTTAGTTTTAAAAAAGGTATGATTAGTTTTTTGGAAATTTGGTAACTTACGAGACGCGGATTAACCAGATTTTAATGGTAAAAAACTCGAAGGCGGATATCGTCTTCAATAGCCTATGATTTCGTCGTAGACAAGACGAAAGATGTATAGCATCAACAAGCGAGATGCCTCGAAATCGTGTTACGTTGCATTAATTTTTGTTTCAATGATTTTGTTAAATAATTTCACTTTCAGTGATCTATACATTGTATTCGAAAACATTAATATGAAATACTAACAATGAAAAATAAGGAACAAACAGCTTCTACATCCTATATATATATTTTACTATATTTTTCATTTCTTTCATTTAAATGGTCAAGCATAATTCTTCTTTCTATTTCGCTGTTTTCAATGATCAACTAAACAATCGAAGATACCTTAATCTTGCATTATAGACTACTGCTTTGATAAAAAAAGAACAAGGAACAGGGAGATAAACTCATGTATTTTAAGGTAATTTCACTGAAATTGCGATTATTTGACTGTGACTGAAAGTTAACGAAAGTTCGCGTACAAAACCCTTTCAAGTGAATTGTTATGTATATTGTTGGCAAAAGTGGGAAAAGAAGGCATGATAAAGTTACTTTAAAGGATTACAAATGATTGACTCTCGTTGATTTACACCTATTTAGTTGGCAGTGGTCTCTCTCTCTCTTTCTCGAATAGAACTAACGGGTAATGAAAAAATTTCCAGCATGAGAGTGCTAGCTTTTAGACTTCGATTCAAATACCACTCAAACGTTTAATAGCTGTTTATAGTACCTAATAATTATACTTACTTTTGAAGAACAGTGGACAATGAGGAAGCGTAGACAATGAAGACGCGAGAAGTTGATGCATTCAAAACCCATATTTAGGGGATACTTGTTTCGATATGATTATTTGTAAGTTGCTATTGTAACTGTATATTAAAATTTTAATATTTCCAAAAAAGGTTGAAAAGTTTTCAACATTAAAAAAAACTTTGTTTTTTCTTGTTAATTTGTTCCGATGCACATTTATTAGCATTCATTTGACGCTTGATAAAGTAAATAATTCTTTTTTAAAATAGCGAATTTTTGTGAGGTCTCCTACAGACGACCGGCTGAATTGGAAACACGTTCTGCAGGAGCCCAGCATTTCTAGTGCATCGATATAATGAAGTTACGGTAGAGTAACACTGTACTCTAAATGCCCTTTTTTCTTGCTTTTTCAAGAATTCCTTAATCTTGTATTATAATTTACAGTTTAATGATTTCAATTTATCTAGTAAACTACTTTCGTTAGCCTAGGTAAGCGAAGTAGTGCAAGCAGAAAAGCATCTCACTGTCAATGTTTTACGATGAGCTCTTCAGAAATAGTTTTTTTTAAGGGAATCAAGTCACGGATTTAAAATTTATTTTTTTATTCAAACCAAATGAAGTTTGTATTATGCACAGCATGTGATCAAAAGTTCTGCTGTATAGATTATGAAGTTGAAAAATTGCATGTTGTGTTTCTACTTACGATGAGATATGAAAGTTAATTTGACAAATTTAAATTAACTAATTAAAAAAAAAATTACTTTTCGTCTCTGAGTCAAGCGTATGCTATATGCATCTGCATGTAATCTGCAAATATTGCATTAATATTATTCCAACGACACAAACTGGTCATTAATAAAAATAAAACTTTTTCCTATTTGAACTCATTTCACAGCAGTGTAAAGCAATAAAAAGTAATTACTTTTGAAAAATTATCGATTCAAAAAGATAAGAAAAACTTTTTAATGAGATCTTAGCTGATCAATGTTTTGATATAATTAAGCATTTTACATAAAATTGAATAAAAAAAAAAAACTAAAATGAGAATTCTATACGAATATCTAACACTTTAAGCAAATATAGTAATAAATTATTAGTAATTATCATTAATTATGTGGAATAATTAGAGTTTCTTGAATAATTATTGTAAAAATTTGGTGTAAATAGACTTGAAATCACTTTTAAATTGTCAGTGTTTTAAGAAATTTTTTCTTAAATATCAAATAGAACTATATGAACTTAATATCTACATCCGTCAGATATGAATTTATATGGATGTGCAGGTAAATGGACCAACGGATACAATGAGATTACGAGCCTTCTGCTAAGCGTGTTCTTTTATAAAATTTGAATGTGGAATATTTAAAGTATATTTCTATGTTTTGCAAACGGTAAGAAAAGACAAACATGCCTTCATTCCCGGTAGGATCAATGTAAAAATTAATCTAATGAATCTTTCTTTAACTTGATTTGACTATTTTATCTGTTCATCTATTTATCATTCAAGGATGACATTGTCTTGATTCTGTGATTCGTTCTCTCTTCTTCATAGTGTTTCCTACTGTTGCTTGCTTGGGGGGACTAGAACTCTTCAAATTTAATAAAATGCTCTTTATTAAAATAATATCGATAAAAACTTTTCATTTTAAATGTTTGAAATACTGCTACAAACACATGACAATCAGTTGTATGTATACTCCGGGCTATTTTTTACAATTTACATAGAGAGAAGACAAAGCAAGTGGAAGTTTTTTTATGCTATGCTTTGCTCTTTTTCTTTTTTTTCTCAAAATTAGGATGTATAGGTCATGGTCAAAAATGGATATCCATATTTATTTTGTGTATTTCTCTTTCTCACTACTTTCTTTAATATCTACTAAACTATAAATTGTAACTTTCTAATTTATTGTTTTGATAGAATTCGATAATTAACTATAATCGTTGACCTTATTTTCTATTTCTTTTCTTAAAACATTTCAAGAGAGTAAAAGAACAGAAACACTTAATTGAAGCATGGGGTCGACAATCGAAAATTCCATACATTACGGTTTGCCACAAACCAAAGTTAAGAATTCAACAATATATTATATATTAGATCTTGCTTCCGCGTGCAAAGGATTATTTTTTATAAGAAAGTTAGGATAGAAAGAAAATATGGAAAAAAACTCTAAATATGGCTCCATCCTAATGAAACTCTTGGCATTGGAAAAATTTCGGTTCGATTTCGATTTTTTTTCTTTTTTTTTTTATAAATAACGACTTCTTCAGTATAGCATTTTCTATGGGAAGTGATCGTAAAAGAATATCATGGATCCAATCCATTTTTAATGGTCGAAATATTCCATTACATCACAATTGATCGGATGCAATTTTTTATGTGCACGAACACGGTACTACAGTGGTACAAAATAACGAAATGAAATTCCTGAATGTCTGTAAATTAGCGGGAATTTTATTATTAAAGGTTATTTGTATCGAAATCCTGAGTTAATATTACATTCAAATTGAATGTACGTTGAGGGATGAAAGTGATAATCTGCCGCTGTAGAATTTCTTAATATGAAAGAAAAAAGCAAATTTAGTCCTATCGCATATTTATTTCTAAAGGCGTATACACTGACATCCATTACAAAGAACAAAGAAAAAAAATGTTTTTTTTCACTAGAGGCTTTCTAATTATTTTCCAAATGATTTGAATTTTCTTTCTTCTCTGTTTGTTAGTGAATTAAATCTTCTTTGACCATCTAAAGACGTTGCGACATGTCTACTTTTGTGTTTATTGTGAGAACCAAAGTCACATGCTCGCTTTCGCCAACACTTAGGCTATATATTATGCTTTATTGTACGGGAATTATCATATTCAAAGTAGCAACATTTGATTCCGAATATGAATGGTAACGATTGGCAACGTATTCGAAGTTAAATATGGAGGAAGGAATAAAATGCTTCCTTCTTCTTTCTGGTTATAGCCACCGTGAGTTGTGAAGAATGTAAGTTGAATTATTTGAAAGAATCCGCTTTCTTAGTGGCGTAAGGAGAAGACAGGTAATATGTTTTAAATGATGGTACAAGCGATTAACTGACTACTAAATTACTCGGTTAATGATTATATATAGTAAAATATTTATATTAAATACCGGATAGATGTATACGATATTATTCTTAATAAAAATAGAGTACGGACGAATGGTCTACTTGAATTAAATACAAAGTGTTTTTGTTCTCGTTGAGTCTTCATAAAGTAAGTTTAAATAGACCTTTTCCATCGCGAAACACCTGAACACACACCGACGAGGTTACTTACGGACAAAGATATCGAACATCTTTTTTCGCACAGGAAAAAATCTGTTCTTTATACTATACAGGCAACTGCTGTTTGTTTCGATTTAATATGAATTTATATATAATTAGGCAATTGAGGTAGAGCATATATACTGCTAACGAAGGCCAAGACAATTTTTCTTTGCTAAATCCCACGGTAAGAGATTTAAGCTTGCCAGTTTAACTTACCAGTTCTCACGTAGTATCGATATTTGCGAATACGACAATCGATTTTATGTCCGCCTTGTTATACCTAAAGGTGGGAAAAGAGTTTCGATTTAATTCAATTGAAGAAATGCAGCCGAAAAAAAAATAGAATTTATTTTCTCTTGGAGGAAAGCCAACATTTGACATTTAAACGGTTCGAGCCTTACTTTAGTTATCATAAAGATTAATAATACATATCTTGTAACAAAAAAGAAAAATTCACACTTTCTCAGGGTTGAGAACAAGTTTGGGATAAACTTTATTTAAACTTTTATAAAGAGTCTACTATTCAATGAAGAGCTTTTTACTGCGAATGGCGATAGAGCTTCAAATTTGCTAACAACAATTTGATTTGATGCCTGAAGAAATATTAGTTAATGCTTTAAGATTTTTCTTCGTACAAATTGGAACCGAACAAGAGCTAGTAGGTATTCCTCTGCCAGGACTTAGTTATATAGATTGGAAACTCAACGACTTAATGAGAAATGAAATTTGTGAACCCCAACTAGGTAAAACAAAAAACAAAAAAAAAGAAGTTAAGAAAAGTAATGGAAACTAAATAGAAATATTTTAAAGATAAGAAGTAATGTGTGTGTGTGGATAATAAGTAAAAAATAACTTTGGACCGACCGTCGAGATCTTTAGGTTAAAGATTCATTTTGAAGTTATATATTCTAACTTTTAATTTATTTTTTTTTTTTTTTGAATATTTCACGTTATCAACATTACATAGTTGTGGTTGTAACCTTTGAAGTATTTTATCCATAATACATACGGATGGCATTAGGTAACATAGAAAGGTTGCGACAGCTTACTCTGAAATATTATCTAACGTTTATTTTTATTGCAATCTTTGTTAAATTCTTTTGGAGTGGAGGCTAAAATGAACGGAAGACACATTTTCTCACTAAACATAGAACAAATAAATCACTTTTATTACTTTATAACCTGTACAAGTATGTAGCATTTGTGAAGATGAAGACGATTCTTTAAATGACGTTTAAAAAAATTGTTTTTTACCGTTACTATCTGTTGGTTGTTGTTCGGTATATAAGCGTTAGCTTTCAAAAGGGGTTGCGCGTGTATTTTCAGTGTTGACAAGCTTTTAAATAAATTGAATTTAGACAAGTGTGTAGTAAAATGTTATACATTTTTTAAATGAATATCTTTTCGCCTTGCGTTTGTAAATGTGGGTACAGTTACATTGCTTTTCTTAACTATTGCAAATAGAAATTTTGTATACATTTTTCGATTTTTTACATTTACTCTCAGAAGATGGCGGCATATTAATTTTGTCAAATAAAACTCGGAGATCATGCAGCAATTTGGTATAAGAGAATTCATACAATCTAAGAAACGATCCATCTATGTAAAGTTACTTCTTGATGGGGATCTAAGTTAACCTAAAACAATAGATGGAAAGCAATAAATAGAAAGATTTGAATTCGACTGAATTAGACTGAGAATGAACAAAGTCGCATGCTCGTTTTGACCCACAGTTATGTTATATTACATGGTAGTTTTAAGCATTCTGCCGTACGTTATTTAGGTTAACTTATTCCGTATTCACTGTGGTTTTAACTATTCTACATTAGAGTCATAATCAATTTAGAGTTGAAGGGTAATTATCACATTTGAATTAGTAACAGCTGATTGCGAATGTGGATTACACCGATTGGCAACACCAACTTGTTGGGACTTAGGCAAGGAGAAAAAAGAAGAGGACCTCCTCCTCTCCTTTGTGCGAGCACTCGTCAATTGAATAAGCACAAGAACCGAAAGGGGAGGAAAATTTTGAATAGGAAATAGGAGACTAAAGGAAAGACATTAACGGATTAGTGAAGATATTGAGTATGGATTTTTGTAGTACTTACTTACGAAATATTGTTAAGTAAACATTGATTTAGAAATAGAATCCAGGATATAAAGATTTTATTTTTGAAAGTTAGTTTAAACTTGGACAAAACTGACGAGATTATCCAGGACTTAGACCAAAGAAATTATTCCAAAAGGAAAATTCATTTTTCACAGTGAAAGCTCGCTACATCTTTTTTAAGTTTTTAAGGATGAAAAAATTTGAAAATGACACAAAGTTATTAAAAAAAAAATGCTTTTCAAAAATATTTTAAAAGGAGAACAAACATTAGAGGAGATTTTAGTCAATTATTTATATGAAGGCTAACAATTTAAAGTCATTTACGGCAAAGTTAAACGAAAAAAGAAGGATTCACTTAAAATTTCTTAGTCATAGGTTTTAATAGATACAGTAAGTATGGAAGAATGAAAAGTAACTAAATATCGGCAGAAAAGCCACTGAGATGTTTAAAATAATCGATAAACAAAGGCTTTAAAAGTACCTGGAATTTGCGAATGGATTCCTACTTAAAGGCAAATGCTATATCAAATTTTATTTGTTAATTGATAATTCAGTGTAAATTGTAAACTTTTCTTAAAAGAAAAAATTTAAATTTAATTAAGTAATAATCAATAAAAGCCGCCCATAAGTTAACGGTTTTGTCCTTATTCGGTTTTACATACGTACTCTGGTGGGTATCCAATGTTCGTCTCAAGGCTATTTTATTTGATTTTTTGTTTTCTTCATTTTATTCAGATTTAATTTTATACTTTTTCTGTGTGCTACACATATGTGCGTGCAGTTTATTCTTTTTTTTATGGATGTATCACATATCCTGGCATTTTCTAGTTTTCTCTTTATTTAAATACGAAAAAAAAAAAAAAACAACAAAAGAGAAAATCAACAAAAACCTTTCCCACAAAAGTGCAAATTGCTATGAAATCACTTAACTGTAAATCTTTATTTTTGCTTTTGTTATTGCTGTGGTTGTTACTGTTATTTTGATTTGATTTTACTTCACCATACAAAGATCTACCTCAAGCACCGGATATGTACGCCATTATTATGCAAACATAATTGTAGAAAAATGTCAAAATGTTTGTATTCTTTTTTTTTTTTTTTATTGTTCTGTTTATATGGTTTTAGCTATTTAGTATAAAACACTATATGATTGCGTCTCTGGTTTTTTTAGTTTCTTTTTCCTATGTATTCATTTTTTTTTTTATGGGTAAACGTCCGCCGGGTAAATGTTGAACATTATTAACCATCAAGCAACTGTTAGAATTTCAATTATAAATTGCAGAGACAACTACAAACTTAAATATTATATTTGCGAAAACATTTCTCATTTTCTTGTCGTTTTCGTTTTCATTTCCATTTCTATTTTTATAGCTTTCATGGAAAGACGACAGTGTATTAGATTTGCCCTCAGCCCTTTGTAGAACTCATAAAGTACCCGTATTCTTGATCAGTATAGGATTTTTAAGCGACTTATCCTATCCATTTGTGTATTTGTTTGTCTGCTTGTTCCTTGTTTATGATTGGGACATTTACAATTGCATCGAAAATGAACCACAAAAGTAATGCTTTCGTCTTGTAGTTTTCTTTCCATGAATTTATTTATATCTTCCATAAATTTTCGTTTCCTTCTGCTCTTTTCTTCATAACTCATTTTTTGTTTGGTTACTAGTGCTATGATTGATTTTATCTATAAAACAAATGCAAATGCTGCATAAGGTATATTGAATTGAAACAATTCAATATGGAATGAGGTTGATACTTCGAACTATATACAAAGTTTAGGAAAACTTCCATTAAAATTGAAAGGTAAGATATCTACTGTTATTTGATGGACTTAGATCAATGTTAAAAAGGGACATTATCCACAGTTCATTTCACAAAAGCATAATTAACAAAATATCTTAAAATTATTAATATTAGTTTAAGATGAGCAACGTAAAGTTCACTCCTCTTGTCTACCTGTACTCTATAGCTATCTCTGTTAGTGTAGTTGGTACTAGAACTCTGTATTTTAACTTGAGGCTCTATTGCATTAACTAACCTAATAATAAGATTTAGGGAAAACTCTTGGAATCCGATTCCCTATACAGGCGTCCAAGCCAATCGCATTAGAGCTTCTAATGCAGTAACGCATCAAAAGGATTATGCTATTTGCATAGAGAGATGATCAAGGATGACCCTCACTTCAAGAGCGTCAACTGAAATTACGACCTAGCCGTATGAAGACCCTTAACCGCATGAAGATTATGCATTCAAAGAGCGGCTTTTATATCTTCGTGACCAAGATTACCCGTCAATTACAATCATCAAACCGTGAATTTATATAGTTGTGCTTTCTGGTAACTTATAACGGATTATACGTTTAGTAATTAAATAATAATAGATAATTTCATATATTCGCCATTATTCACCATGAAACTTTGTCAAAAGGCGTTTCCTTAAGAGTTTGTTGCTGTGGTTTTTCGCTTATCTTACTGATAGTACGCAAAGGGTCTTATTTAACTCTATTTACTCGCGGGATATCTTAGTTTCATCGAGTGTTCCACAGAAGGGCCATTTGGGTCCTATGTTATTCACCTTATATATTAACGATTTTCCTACCTGTGTCTGTTCCTTTAAAATTCTTATGTTTGCGAATGACGCGAACTCTGTGCTTGACGCTGATGAGCCACGGTCTGATTTATGATCTTTGAATGGTTGGTGTTCTGTGAAACGTATGTCATGTAATTTAAGCAAATGTAAGAAATTGTACTTCTATTGGGTGTTCTCGCTGCTACTTATTATTCTATTAATAATTATATGCTAGAGAATGTATTTTGTTTTATAGGCGTCGGGATGTTATTTGATTCCGGATTTCAACCTCGATATTGAGTCTTCCGTTAACAAGTCTAAGTCGGTCTTGGATTTTCTTAAGAAATGGGTCAAAGAATTTAATAACCCGTATATCTGCAAAAGTTTAAGCACTGTGCTTGTTCGTCCGATTTTCGAATATCCTGTCCTTGTTTGGGCACCATCTTACCAATGTCACATTGATCGAATACACTCTCTTCAGAGAAATTTTCTTCCTTTTGCTTTACGTGATCTGTGTATCATGACATCCCTCTAGAATTTCTCCGCCATATGAAAACAGACTTAACCTGATAGGACTACTGTCACTGGCTAGGAAACAAGAAATGACCGTGATAGTTTTCATGGGTAAATTAATTCGCGGCCGGTTCTCCTCTTCTTACCTATTAAACTTGGTCGAACTCAATGTTCCAAATCGGTATTCACGACACTATACGCCCTTGAAATGTCCTCATTGCCTTAGTAGTTATCTACTGTGTAGCCCAGTTAGCTTGCCATGTAGGTTTTACAACATGAATTATTATCGCTTTGATCAGTTTACCGATTCTATCGGTAGAATTAAATATAAACTGCTTTTATAACTCCTATAACTACAAATTGCAAATTGAAGTACATAAACAGTTGTTTACGTCGTGCTGTGCTATTTAAATATTTAAATAATTAAGTACACACTAATAAGTAGAATTGGAAAATTTTTTTGTATTAATATTATGAGTGTAATTATTAATATTATTCTTGTTTTGTTTAAATATTTAAGTTCTAGTTATTGATTGGAGTTTGTTCGGGAACCAATTTTAAATAAATAAATAAATAAATAAACAAATAAATTAATTAATTACTCACTTTCTATTCTAGCAATAGAATAATCTTTCCACTCTCTATTGGAACCTTCGTCTACTTTCTATAGTTCAGAAATATAAAATCAAATCAAACTTCATGTCATGTAATTGCATTAAAGTTAAAGGAATAGAACTTAATAAATGTATCTTTTATTACGCTTTTTCAAAAATGTTACTAAGGGGCACAGGTGTACAAAGCAATGAAATAATTTTTCATTCACCAAGTCATTTTCTCGATTGAATCCCTGTCTTTCATGTGTTTGGGGGGAAATATTTTGAAGGCAAAAAAAAGTAAAACCGCAGTTGATTTTGCCCGCTATACATTTTAGCTTTCATTCTTGTATCAAAACATGTCAATTTATAAAATTTCAGCAAAATGTTTCGAAATTTGCTACCCGCAGGTCGAACACAAGATTTAACCGCACTGTTCGTTTTTGGCACAATCTATCTACTTGCAGTAGCTTTTCCCTCCATTGCATAAGTTTTCATTTTGAATTCGAATAAACGCAAACACTACTCTCTCTTTACTTCTCCTCCTGCATCTAAAATCCTTTCTAACCGCCACCTAGCGCCACTCAACATAAGAAGATGGCTGGTCAAAACATGGACAATTACAGTAATTTTTCACAAAAAAAAAAAAAAGAAAATAGAAAAATTCTAGCCAAAGTGAATTTGCTTTCCTTCTCCTTTTTTTTTCTATTGTTTAAATTAAATTGTTCCTATTCTTGCTCTGACAGTCGTGCTTTGTATTAATTAAGACTATTTGCAGAATTTAAAATGAATTTCAAACAAAAATTTTCTGCTTCATTTATTGCAGTCAATTGAAAAAGAATTCTGTTTAGCTTAAGTGCTTCAAGTGTTTGAACGATTACTCAGAATGAATCAAATAAGACTTCAAGTGTTGTGGTTTGAAAGAAGAATGTGCTACTTTACCAAAAATGTTGAATTGAATATGTTCGAGTAAAAGGCCTAAGCTACTAAAGTTTACTGAGAAATTTTAAAATAAATCAAAGTAAACTTAGAGGTACGACCAACCCATAGAAAATGCGTTGAATCGTTGCCAATTGAAGGCCATTGTATGACAAAAAATGCATTCGTTTAGTGTATAAAGTGAAAGAAAAACACTTTTTTTTTCTTTAAAAGATTTGCAAAAATTGTGTAAAAATTTGTGATTTGCTCTTTTCGTAATGCAATGCAGTGTCTGGTTGCCAATGGCTTCGCAAATGAGTTGAATATAAATTCTGTTCATGTTTGCATGTCGCCAGGTGCTTAATTATGACATTATAATTCTATTACCATCACTATTGTGTGACAAATATGTAGTAGTTGTAACTAAGTTCAAGATAACTTGAATACTTATGTGTGCACTTATACCATGCGTAGTTACAATGTGAGGATTGGTGGTAGCTTATTGTCTATTAGAAGGCAATTTTGCTATGAATGCATATAATTCAATTGAAAGCCAATTTATTAGTTGGAAATATGGATAAGTATGCTTCAGCACGTCTTCTATGTGTTTGGTATTGAAATCTTAATTAAGCTGTAACACAACAAATATCTAACATACATCTCATTGTAATCTTTCTTTGTGATAATTCAATTTACACTTTTGAAAATTTAAATTTAATTAATTGCAGAAATTGCTATTATGTGATTGCAATAAACTTCAAAAAGTTTGAAGAAATTTTATTAAATCATTATTGAAATTATCATGAAGAAAAATAAAAAAATAAACAAATTAAATAGAAACGTAGCTTCGAATTTTAATTTTATAGAAAGAAGAATAAGAAGAATATCCTTTTTACTTTTTTGAAATAAGAATTCTCACACAAGAAAAGTGAAACTTTATACCAAAGATTAGTTTTTGATATCAAAATAGATGAACAGTAATAAATATTTTAATCAAATTTATTAATATTATTAACTTTCATCTTTTGTCCTTCCTTGTATAATAAAAATCGATAAAAAAAAATAATAGTTTGCCATTACATATGTAGCACGTTTGGCTTACACAGGTTTATTTTAAGGGCCATACTGCCTGTAAGGGCTATCATGAAAAGAAGTCTTCTCATATCAGCAGACTATAATTTTTGGTACTTCTATAATAAGAATAGGCAAAGCGAAATATTAAGCGAAGTTATGTAGGACGTATAATGATTGGTGCCGTCAGAATATGACTTTTTAAGTTGCTTTCCAGAAGCAAAATTTGCAAATTGTTAAATAAAGATATCGTCCTCACAGCTTATTGGTTTGGGAAATGTCCAGTCCGACAACTTTTAATAGGAAGAAAAAAGTGAACAACGATTACAAGGTAAGCAGTATTTAAAGATTCTAGAACACAATTGACATCTGCATGTAAGTTTCTCAACTGTGTATTAAGTGGTGGAAGTTTTCACTACCATAATTTTTGCAAGTTCCCTTTTATCTTATTGAAATTGTATTCGATTAAAATTTGTTGCACTATTAGAGTAGTATATTTAATAAGCCTGATCATTGTTATTAGCCTATTCGTCGCCAGCCTATCAAATAACAAAATATTTGACGAAAGCCAAGTTCGAAGAAGGCGTTTCAAACTTGTTGGCGATGCGTCTTAAGTTCGCTTGTATTATTTCCTAATTCTAAGTAGTCTCTAGGTGAGGGAAATAGGCCCAATTTTATCGTAAGCATCGTTTAGATATTTTATACTCTTTTATGATTTGAGAACTGATTTAAGTCTGTTGCATTAAAATTTCAAATCATTTTATACATATGTTAGTAGTAATAAATTAAATATAACAATATATATAATATTCTCATACATTAAAAGCACATTTTACAGTTTTGAAGTTTAAAGAAACGCCATATTCAATTTGGGTCTCTTAATCGGATATTTCAAAAAAAAAAAAAAAAAAATGCAAACAGAAACTATCTAGTGAACAGTGAAATTTCTTTTAGTGATAATGAAAAATTCTATTAGCGTCGTATGTAGCTTCGGTCTTTTTAAAAGCCCTTAAAGCTTCATGATATAGTAAACTCGAAAAGTAATTTAAAATAAAATCCTTTATTACATACTAACAAAAAAAAAAAAAGACTTTGATGACCAGAGAATTCTATTTACTTCGAAACAACAACTAAAGAAAATGTGTTTTTATTTCTTTCATTTTTTCAATTTTTTACTTTTTACCTTCAGATACCTGAATTCAATAAGTAAGTTAAGGCTTATAATAATATTCTAGCAAAAATGTGAGTTTGCATAAGCAAAATACATAATAATAAGCACCTAACAGCGTACTTACATACAAATATGTGTATGCGAGGGCGTGCGTCTACCCTGTCCTAGGTGTTAAATAATTCAAAATTTTAAAAAATGTCAACCAACTAGGAGTCAGCTGGCAATTGCGCCAGCTAAGCAAAGCAGTCTTGCCACTCAGACATTTATAATAAAATTTATGATTTTTATAACGTTTTTTACTGAAGCACATTTTCTATTAAAATAAAACGGGAAATATTCAGGTGGATTCTCAACGAGGTTTTGGCATATTATGCAAAACGTTGTTTTGGCTTTTAGAGCTAAACTTCGGAGTGAGAGTAAATGAGAATTTATTTGAACAATAATAATATCGCTGAAAACTATAGAAAAAGTTACAGAGAAAAAATAAAAACGTTTGGAACATATTAAATTGAATGAATCTTTTAAGAAGGAAGTTAAAATGCATAATGTTGACTTTTCTTGTCCTTTTTCCTTTGGCCTTTAAATAAAACTCAGTTTAAAAATGAATTATGATCCTTAGAAAAAGTTAATTTTGTCATGAAAGATGACAAAAAGAATTATATCTGGAAAATCATTATATTTGAAAGTTAAAACTGAAAAAATCCATCAGAGCTTAAGGTGGCAAGACGGTATAAAATTCATATATTTTTTTTTGGATTATCAAATATTGATATGAAAAATTTAGAAATACATAACGAATATAAAAAAATTATTTAAATGAAATCCGGTTCAGCGATCTATGTAACTTTTCTCAAAAATATTTATTGCTTTTTCGCCATCGATTACTAAAGTGCTGGCGTTGGGGCTCAGGAATATTCATATTTTTGTCAGAAAACTAAAAATCTGAGGTAACACACTTCGAAATTGTTTTACTACAATTTTTAAAAGTTGTACCCAATAGAAATGTAAGTAATAACGGATTTTTTCAAAAAAGGGTTTTGTATATTTATGTATAACCAAAAGTGATCAATAATTTTAGAAACCTTATTATATATTTTTGATAAAAATATTTAGTAGTTTATTTTCTCCTGTAAATATTGATTTAATTTTTATAAATTTAATCCACTAATGAAGATATTTTATGTATACATACTTTAATAAGTATAATTATTGTATATTCTTTAGCTAAAAAAATTCAAAATTATAAATTTACAGAAAAGAAAAAAAAACTATAACATACTTTAGGGAAGTAAAATTACTCAAACGCGTTTGTACAAAAGGAAAACATACGTTAGGGAATCAAATATATATAAAAATTGTTGCATATATACAAGTTTTATAATTGGAGTTCGCATATTTATAAAAAATATTATTTAAAAAAGTTTTTGAAAATTTTTTTCAAAAGTTAAAATAATGAAAAACTTTCGCTTATTTTAAAATGTTACGAGAATTAATTTTAGAATATTTTATGTTTTTATTTTTTTTTTAAGTACACTTATACTCCACGTTATGTATATTTAAATTTTTATATAAATGTTTTTTATAAGTCTCTAGAGTAAAAATAAACAAATGCCTTTTCCCTATGCTTTTAAAAGTAGAAAAAAATGTAGTCCATAAAAGCGGAAGCTTGAATAAATATAAAAATAAATACATGTAATATGTGTAAGCTCTGGAAAATCCCCTTTCTTACTTACTCTCTCTTTCTCTGTATTTAATAACTCATAATAGTACGTTTTAAAAATGAACTCCGAGTTTCCTGCTTGTCGAAGGAAAGGGAAGACCGTAAACACTTAATGTTTGATACATGTGCACACATGCTCAACGACATGAATAATAGTAAAAAGTTCATGTTGCAATAATCGTGAGGAAGAAAAAAAATCAATAAATTCTCAAGTGTACATAATGGTTGAAAAGCAAGTTTTTCAAACTTGCATATACCTTTTTTTTTTAAAGCAATTATTTGTTCTTATATATAGCACAGATAGTAAGTGGCCTACAGAAAGAGAGCACGGAGACTGGTAGTATTTGAATAAAGTATTTATTTATAATCGTAAAATTCAAATGCATTCAAGTCAACAAGTTCAATTGTAAATAAATTAAGTACTTGAATAGTAAACATGATTTATGTTTCATTAAGTGAAATGAGTAAAAATAGAAACGAGAAACTAATGTATATTTTTAAAATTTATGTTTATAACGTGATATTAACGATAACTAAACCTTAATTTAACTTTAATAATTTGATTATACTTTAGTAATTGAAAACTTACAAATAATATACTTTTATGTATACACTTCTGATAAAATCATACAAAATATTGTTTATGATATCGCCTGGGATATTTTTTAGTTTTTTAACTTTAATATCCTATGTGTAGTATAAGTATTAGCCTTGTGCTACCGTTTACCACGCAAATACCAAACAAATATTGCAAAAACAAGGGGAAAAAAACTTTTAAAAACTTTTAAACAAATTATCACTTTATTTGGCATTTAATTCTTCGTTAGGTCTTTCGTGTGCTGCTTATGTACACATACGCATATATATACTTATATGTATATACATATATATATATGTTTTTTTCCATTATTTTTGCCAAAAGTCACCAAGCAATGTATAAAAAAAAAGAGTAGATTTCCATATGAACTTTATTATGGCCTTAACCACAACATTGGTTATGGAGAGCGAATGAGCAGGCAAGTGAGACGAGTCTCTAAATGTGCTTGTAGTCGTAATCATAAACATAGCGTTGCCAACAGCAACAACAACAAAACCGACATATTGTTATTGTTGCTACTTTTATAATTATAAACGTTTTATGTAATGGTGTTGTTGTCACCGGCTGAGGTTGGTTGTATGTTAGTGGCTTTTAGCGGTTTTCAAAACCGTGAAATGCCTTTTTTTCTACCTAAAGTGAGGAGACAAGGGAAAACGCCACTGTTAATATAAACAAAACGGAAAAAAGTGTTTGTCGCCTATTTGTATGCAACACTTCCGTATGGTTCAATAGACGTGTTGATGATGTTGTTATTCTTCTTCTTGCCTTTCTTGTTGTTGTTCTTCTGCTTTGGCGCTAGTCCGTAGAAACTGGAATTTTGTGATATTTAAGAATTGTTATGGAAATTTGTTTTTGAAAAAAAAAAGTAAGGAAAATAAGAAACACAAAACTTCAGACCATAGCATAGAGCATACCAGGTAAACTAGGAAGCAAAGAGGATATTGAATAAAATATTTGCATAGACAAATAATGCTAATTGCTTAGTAAGCGTTTATTTTTACAGGCTGTCTTGCCTTAAAACGCCTTAACGTTTACTATGAAAACATTGTACAGAAAACCAATTGTTTCTCATTCATAATAGATATATATGTCCCTTACTTTCTTTCTCTATTTTTTCAATATAAGTTAACACTATAGGAGTTGGTAAATTCATGCAAGAACAGAGATGAAGTAGGAAAAAATTACGCAAACTGTCATATATATATATGAAATCGCATCCGTTCTTATAACCGCTGGCAGTGAAGTTTCAGGTCGATTTATCAATTCACTTCCACTAAAACAGCAAACTCAAGTTTATTACATCATGAGACAATCATATCAATATAGAAAATATTTAGTCTTTTGTAATAGTTAAGTTATTTTTAAAAAAATTATTTGTAAAAATACTGGAAATTCGTAGTAAAATTCCATTTTTATAAGCCTTTTTAATTAACTTGCTTTCTTTTCAGCATAGATATGCCGGGCACCTGTTATCGTTAACCGTTTCTACTCCGCCTTTTGGTATTTCGATGTTCTCTTCGAGCAAAGCGGCTTTTATGTACCTCCTTTCATGGGTCGTTCAAAACTTAGAAAAATTTTTCTCATTTTTTTTATTTTTTTCTACTAAAAAAAACTTTTTAATCGTTTTATACTTTAAAAAAATTTTAGAGACTTAGAAAAATCATTTTCGATGGCAATACAGTACAGCACACTTGGTTGTTTCGTATATATAAAATAGCGATCATCACAAAGTGGCAGATTATTCTTTTCTTAACAATCCTGTCGAAAAATAAAACATTTTAGAGGTTAGAATATGATAAGATAATTATCTTCGCTCTACATCAAACACGAGGAACGCCACGAAGCAATGCATTATACTTTCCTTAGCAATCCTCTTAATGTAGGTATCAGATAAAAGGGTTTGGTAAATATAACGCGACAAGCTAAGTTTGTTAATTCTAAATTAAATATAAAGGACGCCACGACGTGACATATTCATTTTTTCTTAACAATCGCCTTCTTGTGGCTATCAAGAGTAAAGAGGAGAATATGAACTATAGTAGACTAAAAAGTAACAAGAAAATTACATGAAACTTTTTTTCAAAAAAGTTTTCATTTCTCAATTAATTAGAAGTGGGAAAAAATGTTTCTTAAGTTACTTTTATATGACCACGCATAAAAACCTGAGGCGTTTAGAGAAAATCGAATTTCGTACACATTGAAATTTTAAGCGGTTTAAGTGTGTATGTGTGTCGCCAGATAAAAGTGACTCTGGGAATAAATTTGGTTTTCACCTTTTAGTTTACTAAAATAAAAAAATGTAAATAACAAATCTTTGTTTTTTGAAATTATTATAATAATATTGTGAATTGGATCAAGCGTTGCCTAGTCTAAGGCGACTTCAAAACAGTACACAGTATTATTTCCTGTTAAAAGGGAACAAAGCTAAATCGATAGGGAAATGAGCACATTTTGACTTAACTATTCCAAGATATTTCAAGATTACAGATAGTCTGTGTGTTTCCAAGATTTTGTTTAGCATTGCATCAGGTAAAATTACTAAAATTATAATAAAAAGAAAATTACGGTAATCAGTTCTTTAGCTTCTTATTTACATTTAAATTATTTCTTTCAAGCTACGGAACCTTATGAACAGAATTATCCATATTTTCCGGATCAATTAGCTGCAAAAAAAAAAAAAAAAAATCATAGATCAAAAAAGATTTTTCGTAAGGACAATGCGAAAACACACAGAAGTCTTCTTAAAATAAGCAACATGAAGGTGTTATACTGCAAATTGCTTGCAATAGTCAAAATGAATGAAAGGATGAAATGAGGTAATTAAATCAGTCATAAATTAGTTTTCTCTACTACTTTCTGGCTGCTGTTACTTCTTCATTTGCTTATTTTATTTCATTTTTTCTTATATTATTACATTTTTCTTTTATTATAAATTAGTGTACTTTTGCTCCTTTTCATTTTCGTTTTTCTTTCTAAAAGCCATAAGTTCGTTTGTAGTGTAGTGCAGCTTACCTACCTGATTTTATAACAGATTATAAAGATAATAGAATAAATGAGATAATATACAAAGCTCTAAGAAAAAATATTTTAATCTTAAATAACAGAATAAACGGAAAAAGTATTTCTCCACAACTAAAAATTTCTTTTTCTTGTTATAAAGAGTTTTCAATTATCTTTATAAGCATATGCAAGCACGATGCTTGTACCTGATAAGCAGTAAGACAAATAATAATTTTCATAAAATATAATAAAAACCCAGCGCTTTATACATTTTGTTGCTAATTTATATAATTTATATAAACTAATTTTCATAAGTATTTTGTTCGCTTTAAATTAATATAAAATATTTCAGTGATTCTCAAGCGCTATAAACAGTCAAAGTTGGTTTTTAATTATTATAATATTTTTTTGTGTCTACGCAGCTATACCCACATGTATTCCTATTGGAAACCACATTCATTTATTATAGTGCCATTGTTTGTTCTTAAATAATGAACTCTGCGTTTGCATATTTTATCCATTCTCAACTTTTTAATGTGCATTTATTTATACGTTTGTGCAAATGCTTGTGAAAATGTTGAGTATATCGAGTGTAAACTATTTTATAAAACTCATTTATAATTGAGCGTACACATCAATGTTTACATATTTTTATACATATTCATATATATATATATATGTGTGTATATATACATATATGAACATACATGTGTTTAGCAGTACACCGTATGTGTTATCCCTATCGTATGCTTCACCCAGCGTGGTGGTACCATGCATTTAATTTGCATTTTTAATTGCCCTACAAGAGACACAATTAAGAACATTTAGAAAATTGAATATGAACCCAAAACCAACTAACAACAAATACAAGCGCTTGTTTCCATAAATATGTATGCATACAAACGTGTAAATAAAATTCAGAAAAAAGAAGAATTTATTTCTCCTTTGTTACCAAATAGATCTTTAAAAAGCATTCAAATAATTAGTTTCGATAAAAGCTAATGGTTAGTTTTCGAAATAATGGAAAATAAACATTTTTATAATTCATTACTTTTTTAAAGTAAAGTTTGCTTACAAAGCAATTTCAGATGATTTACGATATCTTTTTTTTTGGCATAAATAAATTAAATTTTTGTGAGTTGTCTTAAAAACCATGATGCCGATTGTTATGGCTGGTAGTGGAGGTGTGGCGCGGTCGGTGGTGAGGACGGTGATGAGGGCGCTGTCGCAACAGCTGGTGGTGATGATGGCGTTAACGGTGACAACGGCGGCGTGACGTCAATGGCAGTGTCGGGGTGACGGCAATAATGGCGTCGCCGGATTGTTCGCGATGGCGGTAACGGAGGTGTGCCGGTGACAGTGGCAAAGTAATGGGGGTAACGGCGGCGGCGAGATGTTCGCGATTGTGGAAGCAGAGGTGTGGCGGTGCGTGATCGATGGCGCGGCCGGTGGGGCGGGCGGTGGAGGCGATGTAGCGACAGCTAGTAGTGATGATGGCGGTTGCAGTATGATGGCAGTACCGGCGACGGCAAGCTGTTCGCAATGGTGTTAGCGGATATATGGCGGTGTCGGTGGAGTTGACGGGAGCGTGGGCACGGACAACGGCGTGGGCGGTGTTGAGAGCGATGTCGGAAAAGCTGGTGGTGGCAGCAGTGACGATTGAGGCCAAATTTACAAAATGCAGTTTTGGATTGATGAGTATACTTGTCGTACGTAGTTTACTAATCAAATAGTGACTTCACTTTAAGCAAATTAAATCGCCATAAAATCTTTTGCTTGTTACTCTTGAATATTGAAGAGATCATTTAACGCGATTAAAAAGTTAAATTCTTGCTACGCTTAAAGTCGTGACCTGAATATACGTAAGGGTCAACGTACTCTTATCCAGGCGGGTTTAATATTTATATAAATGTGCATAATTTATTCTTTAAAATTTTTGAATGAAATATTCTGAAGCCTTCGTATAGAAGCCAATCAAGTACGTGCAACAAGAAGACGATTAATTCAATTGCACGCTTTTCAACAAATATAAAGTGACGTTTGAAGTAAAGAGCAACGAGAGAACAATAGTTGCTTTATCTATTTTTTTCATATATTCAGTTAGTGTTACTCGTAAATGTCTACTACACATTTTCACTACCGGTATGATACGAAAAATATTTAATATTTAAACTAATTATTAGTTTCGTGTGCATGTGCTTGTTGGAAACATCATGAAACAGGATATAACAACAAAAAAAAGCACTTTCAAAAGTCGTTGTTAAAAATGGCACGCAATAACAGTAACATAAAATCACATTAGAGCACACACATACAAGCAGAGAGAGCCGTATACATATAAAGAGCATGTAGTCAAATAAAGAGCTTTAGTTAATAGAAAGTTGAAAAGAGTTCAACGTGTACACAGGTATAAAAACTTCTACATGATAATGTGACTTTTGACAGGTAGTGCGTGTCCTAATAAAAAAAAAAACCACATTTACTAATAGGCACTGAGTAAGTCACAAAATGTAAAATCACTTAGGCAACACATACGGGCTTGTTTTTATGCGAATGTACATGTTTCAATTGCCCACGATAACGGTTTGTAGTTTCTACATATGTTCGAGTTGTATTTTTTAACTAAAATATACGAAATAAAAAAGAAAAAACATATTATCGCTATAGCTTTTATTAAAGACTATGGCACGGCAACTGAGTGATTATTGCTTTTTATTGTTTTTTATCGTTTGTGGGATATTTAGGTTTTTTTCGAATGCATTTCAGTGATTTTATTTATCTTTCCGAAAAACTTAAGGAAATATGGTATCTAATGGCAGAAAGGATTACATGAGAGTTAAATTTCAAAAGACGTAACTGTAAATAAATACGTTACGATTAGGGCTCCCGTTTAACTTTATGTCGTAGTATGATTTTTCAAAATTAATTCTCTTCTCTTAAGTAAACCATCAATGAAGAATGCGATCAGTAAAAATTCCACAAAATTTAAACTCAATAGTTGAGCGAATGAAAACCGAGTTTCCGTTTACATTCATGCGTGTTAGACATAAGTAAGCACTTTCCACTTTCAAGCGTTCATCTCGTGTCAATTTTTTTATAGATGGTCCCTTGGTAAGAAATACATTCTTAGTTACTGTTGTTTTCGTATGCAGAATCCAATCTATCTTCATTGCTTTCAATTATAGGGTTGTAACAGAAACTTAGGGTAAATAATTTGTGACTGCAATGCGGTTCATTTCTGACGCACCTACGGACTGGAATGAACACACTGCAGTTAGTGCCCTCATGGAGAACTAAGACCGATGGACAGGTTGTGGTAGCGTGCCTTGTTCCGACCACTGATCGTTGGATTGGAAGGGGGTTCTTAAGCATTGTACTAGGGAGGCGGCCGTACGTGGAGAATTTGCATGCTGTTGCTTGGACTACCTAGTCAATATGGATGTTTCGTGGGCGGCGATGTAGCTAAAAATGTTTCGAACGCTTTACAGAAGGTTCGAGAAAAACTTCTCATGATGGCGCATATTACTATTTCTTTAACTCTCCATTTTCTATCCTTTCGGAGATTATTGTATGTCATAGAGATCGTTGTACCAAAATTTTGCAACTTATACTCCATCACTTTTAAAGTTGTGCTATAGAAAAGGAGCCATGCATGCACTTGTTTATATCTCCAATACAGAGTAATAGTGTCTTGCATAAGCTTCTCAAGTTATGTTTACTATTTTTTTCAAACATATATATTTTCTTCTTCTTAATAAACATCAGCAAACAAAAAATCTGATTACATTGTTCGGTCATTTTCTTGCTTCAGTGAAGCAAAAAATCATTGCTAATATAAAAGCATGTCGTTTCCAAAAATCCTAAATATTTTCTATTTTTTATTGTGCGTATACATGGGAGAACATATTTTCAGGCTTAAAATATTTCTTGCAATGAACGCAAAATTGCTCTGTTGTTTGTTTCTATATGTAAGATGAAGTCTTTCTAATGAAGAAAAATGTCCGTCTGTCTGTTTATGTTTTATAAATTCAATTTTCTTTTTTCCAGTGATAAATATTTTTTTCTAGTAATATTGCCTTAAAAACAACAGTAGTTCGTTATAACTTACGTTAAGCTTAACTTTAATATGAACCATATTTTGCTAAACTTTAATAGCCGTTAACTACAAAATTTGACATTCAATTAAAAGTTTTTCGTTTTAGAACATTTTTTCTATTCATTTTTTTTTTTTTTTTAAATTTCGGTCAAAAACCACTTACTTGTGGAGATTGCTCGGTAATATCTCCTGGCACTAGTCATGCAAAAAATTGTTCGGTAAATGGTTTTATAGCATTTATCTACATGTTTGACCTACGTTTCTATTTCACTGATTCTCCTTTCCTATCTTTGTACTAATGTTGAGCTCTCTTGCTTGGACACAATATTGCGACAAGAGAATAGTACGAGAAAAAAACGAAAAAAGGAAATAGAAAATGTCAGACACAATTTTACATATTTTTATTTACTTTTGCTTTATTTTTTTTTTTTTTTCGTTTGAAAACGTTTACAAATCTTATTTTATTTGCCCTTTAATGATTATTATAATACGCAAGTAAACTTTTAAAAAGAGATGAGTGTTCGCATTGGGATGCTTTTACACAAAATCCTTTTTTTTTTTTTGAAAAGATTCAGTAGAAAATTCGCTGACCCTTACTCTTTTTTGGGTTTCCTGGCAGCCTTTGCTTTCCACGTCAGGAAAGTGTCATGCCTTACGAAATTATTTAATAATTATGTTCCATTTGATCCGGCATCTTAATATGAATGGAATTTCAAAACTGTTAAATTATTAACGTTCTTTCTAAGGCAAAAATTATTTTTTCTTCTGTCAGACTTCTGTTTAAAATTTTTAGTTTTTTATAACTATTTCTTTAAATTTTTACGGAAATTTATTGGATAAAATATCTTCTTCTAATATTTTGCTTAAAATGCCTCCAGTTAAAAATAAATTTCACAGTACAATAATTTTCAAAATTTTAGGAAAATTTCTATGACGAAAGCAAACAAAAATGTATTATATGCCTGGGGTCTAACAAGAGCTTCGTGGTAACGAATAAAAACACAAAATAGAAATAATAAAATAGAAAAACAGAATAATAGAATAATAGAAAATAAAAATTTATTAATATAGCATTTTTAGGATGAGAATTTTCAAATTTTATTATAAGCACGAATTTATTTAAAGCACAACAATTTAATCGTGACATTCAAGGAAAAAGTGCAATGCAACGTTATGGAATTTATATACTTCCGAATAATTGATAAAGCAAGAGTTAAAAACTAAAGGCGAAATGGGTTTTACTCTGTAGAACTCTCAAGCGATAATTTCAGTCTAAAAGCTTATTTCACCAAAGCAGAATAATAGTTTTATTGAAGGATATTAGATGATGTTCCAAACCCAAAACACACTTTCTTAGTACTACACTACACTATTTTAAGCTAGCCGCAGCTTTTAGATTTGTGGTCGATGGAAGCTATCGGAAAGAAATAAATGTTAAGCTCTTTCAGTCATCTATTGCTGTAGTGTTGACTGAAATGATTAATGTTTTCGAGGGATACATTCGTGGATAAAAACGCAAAAAAGAAAATGGAAAAGATGAGGCAAGACAAAATATGTACAATAATTACGAGTTCCCTGGAGATATAATAGAATTAAGAGAATAGATGAAATATTAGAAACTAACGAACTAACTACGTATGCGATTATTTCATCTGGCTTGTCAGAGATTGATGTGGGAATAGTTCAACTAGTCGACAAGAATCATCCTCACTACTACATGAAAAAGTTGTTTTAATTTGTGCGCAAAACTGCCCATGATGGATGACTTATTTATTCAAATGATTAGAAATGAAATGAAGAGATTCAATAAAAATTACTTAGAAAGGTTAAGCAATCACTGTAAAATATTCGCTATAGCGCTTTTAGATGATGACAATGAAGTTAGATATCATATATTACACTTGCCATTTCAGAATTAGTTTAGTTTTATAAATAACTAATGTTGTTAAATTTTTAAGGAAAAAAATTAATTTTAAACATGTTTTAAAGGCTTTATTTTATATGTATATTGTTGTTCTTATAGAAGAGTTCAAAAATTTATTTATTATACTTTTTATGGATAAATTGTAAATAAAATTAATTAATAAAACCAAACAAAAAAATTCTTGCGCAGTTATATTAATATAGGAATTTTCGTAACTTGATGTTTTTTTAACACCGAACAGCAGGATATATTCCCATGTCCTTTTTGTCTTTTTATGTCCTTTGCAACCCATACCTACTATCGTGCTTTAGAAATCAAACACTTTGATTATGCTAACACAACGTGTAATGAATTTTATTTTCCTAAAAAAAAAAAAATATTTTCCTTACAAAAATCGGAAATATATATAAAGTATATTATTAATACATAAAGTATATACATAAAGTATATTATTAATCAAACGAGAAGAAAACAAAAGTATTATTATTATAATAAATTATTTAGACCAACGTGAAATAAACTCTTTTACTACAAAAAAACTATAATGAGCACTAGCAACTAAGGCTATCAGGTCCATTTCTTAAAAAAGATGGACCAACTATTTAGTTAGTTTAGTTATTTTAATAAAGTTGATTATTTTATATATATTATGGTCTTCTTCTATGTATTTGTCCATGAGTTAAGATGCTACTAATATGCTATGCTAGATGTTTGGAATTCACAGAGTATATGTTTAATTGTAAGATCTTGGCCACAATTACGTATTGGGGAAACGATTTCTTGAAAATTTGTCGGTGTGTTGCAATAGTATGACGAAGGCGAATTCCACTAAATACTTTGATCTTGACTTTCTCGTTATTGGTTTGATATAGTGACGTAACGAGATTAGGATTAACATGAGAATAGTGTAAATGGTAATACTGACGATTTTTTTTTGTTAATTTTCTCTTTAATTTTTTTTTTTTTAATACATTTACAAATAAATAAGAAAATATCCACCATTTCATTTTTATTTGCCTAATTTGATTCCAATATCTTTATGTTTACGACAAAGGAAGTGAGTATCGTAGATATTACACATATAAGCCGACAGAGGGATGGACATATGGACAGACGAATAAGCCTAGGTGGATACCGAATTTGATACTGATCAATAATATATACTCTTTATCGGCATTTGAAGCTTCTTTCTTGATGTTACAAATGTTTTCATGAAAAAAATTAAATTCAAATACTCGAGTAGGCGTACGCCGTGCTTTGGTCGTGCATTTGATTCATTTTCAATACAACCCAGCGTGCATGAAATTCTAATACTTCTGCCAACTTTTGTAACCAATACTTTTATTTTTGCGGCCAGGAAAAATTTCAGATACAAGTACACGGACAGACGGACATGCGTAAATCTATTTCTAAATTCAATACTGATCAAAAATGTATACACTTTGTGGGTTCTCTGTAGCTTCCTTCTAGATGTCACAAACCATGTGACGAAAAGAATATACTGCCATTGTTCAGTGGTAAAAAACAAAACAAGTAAACGTCTAGCCTAGAAGCACACTCACAGCCAATATTCATTAAATTGACAGTGCACCATTAAACATTGAAAAGTTTAGCTGACTGATTATAGTGACACTATTCTGTGTATCGTTTTCAATTCTATTTTTTTGTTGTCGTTATCTTTGCACTCACTTTAATGATAAGTTCAAAGTTTTATTCTTTTAAATGATCCTTCTTGTAATTATTTGAAAGAAAGCAATTAATTTTCTCTTTACAGTTATTTCAAATTAATTTTCTTTAAATTCTTTGCTTTACATAACTGAAATCGTTGGTTCTTTTAATGCTTTCTTTGCACGTTCGTCTTCTTCTCAGTGATTATTGTTTTAAATGTTGGTATTATACGTTAAAATATATCTCACTCACTCACTGCAAAGACTACACGTCGTACGTACGTAGAGTAAAACGGAAAACGACATAACAATTTGTGCTTGACTGTCATCAACAATTGCGGCAATTATCACTTTTTAAAAATAAATGTTTAAACCAGAAGAGATAGGCATTAAACGGAAACTTGATAATGCGCCTCTTCTTTTTTTGCTTTTGTCTTCAAGTAACTTGAAAAAGAATGACATTGAAATACGAGATTTTTAGAAGTAAAAAAAAAAAAAACATTTTTTCTTAATAGTGTGCATATTAAATTTGATATTAAAATTGAGTAAGAAAATACACTTAAAGTGCATTTATATGGAAGTTTTCAATTGAAGTGTAACACTAGTGTTATATATAAAAATTAAAACCGATTGAAATTGTACTTATGTGTCTCACATGTACTCCTTACAGTAACCTTAGTAACCTTGTCATCATGAACCATTACATTGCAAAATTGTTAAAACATTAAGCGTTAATGGGGTGGACTTCACAATTGTTAGGGAAAAGGAAAATTAAAACCAAAGTCTGCTCTTAAAAATGACGAACATCCCTTAAAGTTATTCTAGACGCACAGCTGCAGAGGCAAATAAATCAAATGTTTTATTAAAAAAAAAAAAAAAAAAAAAAAGTAAAAATCCAATAAATTCTTAGAAGATTAACGAACTTTGCTTAAAAATGTTGATGAATTGCAAGTAATCG
>KK351156.1:0-11049 GCA_000671755.1 Glossina brevipalpis
ATAAAATCTCTGAAAAGAATGTCTTTGCGACCTATGGATTGAATATAATAATACATAGACAGACAGACGGACCGACATGTTTTAGTAAAAAAAACGATTTGGATCGATTGCTATAATAAAAGGTAGATCTATGTTAAGGCTTTCCAATTGTTACATATTTTCTCAAAGGCTTAATATATTCTACATTGCAAACGGGGTAAACTATAAAAATCATGAGGCCCGTTAAACCATTAATATGGGCGATAAAGGCGAACATGAATGACGCCACTATTTTAAAAAACAAGTTTATGTATTTTATAATGAAAATCAAAGAGAGAATATAACGTTCTGTAGTTTGCTTTTTGTGATAATTATTCTCATCTTCTTGATTAAAAAACCCAGAACTAAATGTTTTAGTTTTTGTCAACTATACCACCAACTTGCCTTTGTGTATCTTCTCATTTGAATTTTAACTTCCCTTGCAACTTAGAAAGCTATGAAAAATTGTTATGTTTATCAGTAACTATTTTAAAGCCTTCATCATTTATCTTTAAGTATCATTAAGTGAAAGTGTTTAAGAATTAATTTAAAATCCTCCAACGTGCAAAATAACATTCTTTTTTTGTTTTTAGTATCACAATGAAACATTGTTGTGATAAATTGAGTTTTAAAGTTTATGCAGAAACTCAAATAAAAATTTTCTCTTGACAAAAGTTTCTCTTTCGTGCGTTTGCACAGTTATTCTTCTTATTAATTAATTCCGCTATTTATTCTACGTTGAGCAGAAAGACGCATACATCGACTTTCAAGACATCACTTCGATTTTTAAAAACATTAAAGTTCTAAGGAAAAGTACCAACCAACTATTGAAGTTTGGGTTAAAATCAAGTTTTGACAAAAGCCAAGAAGGAAAAATCTGTGCTTAATGTACTCTTGGATCTTTATATCTTGACAGATGGGTCTCAGAAATAACTTCGTCCTTTGCACACGTACTAGTAAGTAAAAGAATTAAATTTCTTAGTTAAATTGAAAATCATTATGTCCACAAAGCTCTCTTCAAAATAGTTCCAAAACTTTCTTTAGCAACCGAAATTTTAAAGGTTGAATAGGTTCTAGGTTATACTGCAAACATTTTATATGAAATATAATGATTCGTTTAAAGGTAATAATAAAGGAAATATTTGTTACCGTTTCAGATATCTTGATACAAATACAGGTTTCTGGAAAGGACACATTATTCAAAATAGATTATTTAAGAATAAAGTAGAAGGGCGGATGAATCATTTTGAATACCAAAAAATATAGATGAATTTCCTCTACTTGTATACATGTCCCCTGCAATATCTCCGGTTTTCAAGAAAAGCTAAAGCGAAGATTTATTTATTTTTTACGTAAATTAAATCGCTCGTGATCCTTAAATGGATTAAGACACTTGTTGAACGTTGTCTTGTAGTACTGTTTGCATACAAGGACCCATTTTTAGAAAGAAATCTCTATTTCGATCTCTTGAATCATAGTAATGACTAAGGGTCTAAAACTAAGTCTACAGCTTTGCCACAACAACTCACATAATCAGTAGATTATACAAAGATCATCATCCCGGACCTTTTTTAGCAAAAAAAGTCTTAAGTGAGTACAAGCTATTCAATAAAAGCAATAAAAGGAAATTAATACGAATCGCTCGCGGGTCAATTTCAGCTAAAGGGAAACAAGAAAGATTAGAAATGTAATTAAAGACATTTTGAAATATAACACACACACACACACACACGCACAAACGCACATATGATAGCCAAGAAAATACAATGCACAAACTAAGAAAATTATATTCGATTGTATCGAATCTTTCATACCCACCACAATTATCTTAAAAAGAGGGGATAAAAATTACTTTTATTAGATAGATTTGGCAGAATTTTTCTATTTTTATGGAATACCGTGAAACACAGCCAGTCATGGAATATCGCGAAATTAGCCAGAAAACAGATGTACTTTCAACTTATAGTGTAGGGCATGGCCTGTAATAAATTTGACCCATTTTCAATAGCAACATATGTGAAAGAACTTCCAATATATCTGCCAAACTTGAAACCGATATTTTCATTTTTGTGGTCAGGAGAACGTTTACCACAGACATTACACAGACAGACAGACAGACGGGCATGCTTAAATCAAATCTAAATTTGATACTGATCAAGAATATATATACTTTGTGGGGTTTTCGAAATTTCCTTCTCAGAGTTACAAACAAAATGACAAAATGAAATATACCTCTCACCTTCGGTGTGGTGGGTATAAAAACTTAAAGGATGAATATTTACGAATGTGAAATGCAACAACAAACTTTGGAAACAACATAGAAACTTAATGATAACATATGTCCTGTAGGTGTTAACCCACATACTTTAAGATAGGTTAACAAGGGTAAGTTATCAACACAGATAGCATAGAGAAAAAAAAGTGGTGAAGGCAGGTAATGAAAAAAAATCAAAGCTCAGTTTATTAACTGGAAAGAAAAAGAAATATAAAGACAAATAAATAACTGATAAGATACGCAGCGCGATAATATAGGAAAACAATTTTTATTAAAAAAGAATATATATATTTTAAGTAAATAAACAAGATACAAACAGAAGAATATCACTAGAACTTTATAATAAAAAAATATTTTTGAATTTTTATTGAATTTTTAGCAAAATCTCTAAAGTTTTAAATGAGTTTTGATGAAGAATAAAATTCTCGACGAATTACGATAAGATAAACGATAAACGACAGCCACTCTACAATCGCGACTATGATTGTCGTCGGTACTACAAAAATTTCTCTGCACTTTTCTTTTTTTTTTACTGTTTTCCCCGAACTAGCTGTACGGTATTCAGTTTCCAACTGATTTTAGTCTCGCGTTTATCTTCACGAAGATTTATGGTTCCCGTACACCTTTACCGTTTCGTTCTTTTCTGATGCATATAACTAATATTCTGAAGTGTCTGTGTGTGTATGTGTGTTTAGCTTATGAACGAATCTAATTATTAGCATTATTTTTATTACGTTTCCCTTTCCTCCCTCAAATGCTATAGACATCTAAATACTGCCTTTTGAGATTATTGAACACAACTGCCTTTATTCGTTCCTTTGACTTGTGAGGAATTGAAAAAATTCCTAATCTGGGGCCTGGGGTTAGCTCGCCGTATTCCCAGGCGTCAAATTTATCCCTAACCGCATGTTCCTCTTCGGAATCAAACAATAGAACTCACAGTGATAATTCGTAAATTTTATTGATATAAATATAATGCGGATAATTTTAATATACGCGTCCCTTCGTCTTTAGTTGCATCTTCCTGTAACCTTTACGGACATATTATTCCCCTCTATACCCTCTATGTTCGGACGGACTCAGAAGAAATCGGACAAAGTGCAACCATCACCGTCGCTGCACAATCATCAAAAGAGGAAGTGGAACCCTCCAACGTTTCCAACTTGGCCTTTGGTGGCGTTGCCACCTGCTGAGACTTCATCAGGATCGCATTCGACCTTTCGCTGTGGGTTACTGCCTACTGCAGCAACGGCACAGCAACTAAGGAGGGAGAACGTGTGGACCAAAACGGGGGGTGCGACTTTGATCCTTACAGACTTTGTTCTACTTTACTTAGAAGGATTTCACATACACTATATTTTGAATACTCGTAACAATTCTATAAAAAAATTTTTTGGAAAATGACATGAGCTGTGTCTGCTGTCTTTTTTTTTTTTTCTTTAATTTACTCCTGAAGGTAGTTTATATTTTAAACTGTGATTTTAAACATAACCACGCTTATGTGCTGTCTATACAGATCGAACAGCTCTAATAACAAAATCTGAAAGCCAAAAGTCAATCTTTTCTTTTTTTTTTTTTAATCCATATAGAGAGAGGGAGATGTTGAGCACCAAACGATTCGGCTCAGGCCGAATATAAACTGTACGCGTCTATGGTTTTGTTATTAAAGTTTTCTTTGGAATAAATTAACGGAATAAATTAATAAGAATAATCCTCTGCAAAACAACGCAAGAAAGTTTTATCAGGAGACAACTTTTACTTGCGTTTATATAGAAAGTATAAAATTCAATTTATCACAGCATTGCTTCACTGCAACGCTACAAGAAAAAAAAAGTGTTGTTTTGCAAGTTGGAAGAATTTAAGTTAATTCTTAAAAATTTTCATGTAATGATATAAAAGTTTGAAATAGTTACGGATAAACATAACAATTTATCACTGCTTTCTAAGTTGCAAGGAAATTAAAATTCCAAGGAGAAATTTGATGCAAGCGAAAGTAAGTTGGTACAGTTGACAAAAATTGAAACACTTTCTCGTGAACTTTCTCAATCAATCAAGAAGACGAAAAACATTAATATTTTTTTGAACTATAGAACGTTACTCTCTGATTCTTTTTTAATTTCATTACACGTTACACAGATTTTATTCTCAAAATAGTAGCATCATTGATATTCGGCTTTTCCGTTCGTCTTAATGCTTGACTTGTATGGCTTCTACGACGCTTGTAATGCAGAATATGTTTAGCTTTTGTGGTTGTATGTATTATTCAGAATGTCCTAAAATGGACCGAATTTTTATTAGAGCGGCCGATTCAGAATCATTTACTGATCCAAGCCTTTCTGTCTGTCGATCTGTCTGTCTATTTGAAATTTGTCTGCATTTTTTCGTATTTAACCTGAAAGTCGCAAAGACATTCTTATCAAATTTACGATTTATGTGATGCATTTCACTGCAATGAATTGATTTGCAACATTTTCACAGCTTTTCGCCATATAATACATAATTTTAAAAAAATAGTTACACATCCACTAGGCTGCGTTCACATCATATCTCTTTCTCATTTCCCATTTCTTTTTTTTGGTACCACTTTTTTTTGGTACCACTTTTTTTTTGATACCACTTTTTTTTGGTTATATTTAAATATAACTTCACGCGCTTGATGAATGCTTGCTCTACCGACCAATGTTTCACATATTTATTAGGTTATCTTCGACAAAATCTGTTATTTGACTTTCAAAATAGCTCTCATTTACTGAGAAGTACCGATTACCGGTTTGATTTGACACTTGTTGCCTTGGTGCAGAGATTAGACCGTCCAAGCAGGTGCCCACGTACAGAGACAGGCTTTGGTTTCTTAAACCAAATAGCAAAATCCCAGAAGCAGCATTTAGCTTAGCTTTAATATTATTTAGTGAAATAAGCTTTCAATGAAAGCTTATCCCGTGGCTATGACTAATTTTTTCACATTTACAAATACCTTGCGATCGCTCGCTCTTGGCAGGTACCTTGCTTTTCCTCTTCTTTTTTTATTGAAAAATTTTTCTTGTTTGTTTCTGCTTATAAGGTTTTTAGATGTTTTCACGATCGGAATTATACTTAACGTTGTAATTTTTACAATTATCGCAAAGTATAGAATTTTTCGACATGTGAACTGATGTCGCTTCCTTTATCGTGTCGTGAACATGAAGTATGATTTAACACCAAACTACATGAGTAGTCACTCAAGAAAAATCAGTATAGTTCTGCTTTTTATATTTCTTTAATGAATGGATTTAACAACTGCCTCACCCATCTGGCACATAGCTTGCTCGGCTTTTATTGTTTTCGTCAAAATATAAAATCAAATTCTTTAATGGCTTAAAATTTGTGTGCCTTGTTTGTATTCGTACTACAAATTTGCGCGTGCGTGACTTTTTTTAAAATTAAAATTAATATTAAGTAATAATAGTTGTTCGTATACATTTATATTTTAGATAATAATCATCAAAAAAAAATTATTTTGAATTCTTTGAAATAACTTTTTACAATCGAAGTGATAATGTAATAAAAAGTTAGAATTTATTATGTACTTTATATTTTAGCTGCTGGTGATATTTCCTCTGGAAGAGAACTTGTCTTAATTCAGAATTTGATTTTTAATTTATCTAACAATTAATTAATTTATTTAACGACTAAGAGTTGGAATTTGAAAATTTTAATCAAATTCAGATGCTTAGCTTGAACAAGCTTCTAATGTAAAGAATAACTTGCAAGTTCAGAAAATGTGCTTATCTACCAGAATGACGACCAAACTTGAAACGCAAGTGTTCGCTTACCCGAGCCATTCCCTTTGAAAGAGGAAACTCATCATCTTTCGAATTTTTCTATGTATTTTCATTGCACTCACCACCTTTATATTATATTTATTTTGACAAATTGTTTGCAATTAGTAGAAGGAAGTTACAGAATTTCAGAGACGTCATAAAGTATATACATTCTTGATCTATATAAAATTTAGAAACGATTTAAGAATGTCCGTCTATCCGTCTGTCCCTTTGTGTGTCTGTGCCCCACAAAAACTAAAATATCAGGCTACAATTTGGTAAAAATGTTGGAAGTTCTTGCACTCGGGTTGATATTGAAAATGATCAAAATCTGTCAGTGTACAGTGTACAGATAAGATCTTTTCTTTCTGGCTTTTTTCCTCATTACTCACTAAGTTCGATCAAAATTTGCACGTATATAAAATAAAAATGAATAAAATGACCATGCCCTCCCGGTATTGTAGAGTATTAATCGTTTTTTCCGAATGTGTTTGCTTTTAAGATGAGGGCGATGGGCACATAAAGAATTCAGTCACAGTCTAGTTCTTCTACTTTTTTTAAATTGTTCGAAATTCCTTTCGATCTATAAGTATCTGCTCATCGAATATTTCAATTAGCCTTTGATTTTAAAAAGAAAATTCTATATGATCCTTTCAACGAATTTTGGGTACTTCAATCTTTTTTTTTAACGAGCCGAATCAATTTCATGTAGATTTCCTTAATGGACTTAAATAATATTAAAAATTGTTGTGTTCTTCATACCAACCATTTCGTCGTAATGCTTGTACCAAGAAGGTAACTTCAGAGATTTGAAAAATTATATATATTCTTGATTAACATCAAATTCTGAATCGATCTTGCAATGTCTGTCCGTCTAGTTATTTGTTTTTTTGTGTGGTGTATATTGTTGACATTCTCTGTAGAGTTCTTATAGAGTTCATATAGAGTTCTTCTTGCACGCAAGTTGGTATTAAAAGAGGAACAAATCCGTCAAAGAACACGCCCACAATAAAGCGTAGATTGAAAATAGTGATTTTTTTCTTTATAACTTATAAATTATGAAAGAAGAAAGCTGAGATCTTTTTAAATTTTCTCTATAAGGACTTCCTACTATTCATGTTCAAAAATTTATGACATTCGACAGAGGCCGTATAAACCTTTTTCACTTTTTTAACACTTTCATTTTATTACCCATAAGGCAAACAAGATAAAATGTTGAAAGTTATTCTTTACCTTATATACCTGCAATATAGGTTGGTATGATGAAATCAAGGATGTTGGCGCTATACAAGATTCGACTATAGACGAATGGAACTTTTTTAGTTGTTTTATAAACCGAATTCCGAATTCCGAATTCCTTGTAATAAGTCGTCTGAAAACGATATATTTCAGCTGTTTACATATGAGTTTTCAATGGCGCATAGGGAAAGAAATAGAAGAGGATTTTATCCATCAGTTGTACGAGCATCATTGGCTGAACCGAAGTTAACTAGTTTCGAAAATTGTGTCAATATCTCATACTTATACTAAATGTCGTTTTTTTGAACAGTGAATAATCTAAATTCGCCAATTGTTTAACGTTTGTTATTAAGTCTTTCCCTAATCTTTAATAGTCAATAATATATAATTCTCATCTGCTCCCACCAAGAAAAACGTTTGCTTGACATCATCCTTTGATCAAAGTGATTCAGTTTTCTAGTCGATATGTGGATGCTCTGCTTGACTCCACCAATAATCTTTTATGTTCACAAAATAAATCCGCTCTTCATGCCTAATAACGAAAAGGTGCAAAAGAAATCTTTTCTTTGTACGAGCAAAAGAAAATAATGCTAACAATAAATGCTCCTTTTTTGTGTCATAAACTTTGGTATACTAAGCACAGCCAAACAATACTATACAAACAGTTTTTCGATTTATCACTTATAATCCTCAGACACTTTTATGCAAAATGCTTTATATGTCAAATTTTTATACTGCAAACTGCAATGCATTGTCACTCCCCATTTTATCATAAACGTATGTAAATAAATGTCCTGGTATATATATATGTATATAAAAAAATGTCCACAACGAAGTGTGGGAAGTTCTTTATTCTTGTTAGAAAAAATGTAGTTTCCATACGATTTAGAGTGAATGTGTGTAAGTAAATGGAAAAGAGTATGCAAAATTCAAGGTTATTACGCTGTAGTCTAATGCATAATAATTTAGTTTTTTTTTTTTTCTAAAAACTCACAACTCAAGTCTTCGTTAAGAGTATTGGTTCTTGTGCCTTTTCATTGTTACTGTTATTTGAATTTTATATAAAAGGAAATTATGACAACTTATGAATAATTTATGAAATTATCAAATAGTTGTTAATATTCAAATTGCGTAGTTTTCCTAGTAAGTAAAATAGTAATGAGGTTAACTTAGCACAGAGCATGAGAAACGAAGAACAAACGAACAATTAAAAAGAGTTATAGAGAGATGAGATGTTTAGAAAACAGGGGAGAGATGCTATGTTTAGAAAACAGGGATGTTTTATTAACATTTGTTTCTGATGTGAGAAGAGATCATGAAATCAATTAAAGCAACTGTACAAAAAAATGTCAAAAAGCTGTTAATTATAAAACAAAATAAAGTTTCCAAAAGTAACACAACACATCTGTATTTTAAATATATAAAAATTTATTATAAAATTGCTGTGAGAGCACAAGTAAACCGTCTTCGGCAAATTGGCGAACGTCGCTCTTTTTTTTCGTTACTTTAGAATGCAAATAATTAAGTCTACCCGGAATAGTACACCAATTGGCCATTTTTTCTTTTAATATCTCTATTTAATTTGTTAAAAGACCTTTAACAGGTAGAACAGACTATGTAAGCGATCTTTATTTCATCAAGGCCATAAAAAATTTTCAAACAACTTTACTCTGATTGCAATTGCAAATTTAAACATTTCCACTTCAATTCAAATTCAATTCAATTCAAATTTCTATGAATTCGATCGGCACCACTAGTGCCAATTTACTTTTGATCTTATATTCTGAATAAGTGAAAATTTTAAGGTGCGCATGTCCGCTTCATAATGCCCCAAAACTTTATAAAATGTCAAAAAGTTACTATTATCTGGAGTCAATCCTGACTCGAGTTCACCAATTCAAGTGTCAATTTTGAATGCCAAGCACCACTGCTAGCCTAATTATTTATGCGACAAACTCAAGAAATTTCAAATCACTGAGATGCTCTTTCAAAAGAATGGCCCGACGTAACTAGCGAAAGACTTAAGTTATTAAAAAATAATTCCCGTATAAGAACAGAAAATATTTTTGGAAATTTTTATAGATCTATCTGCCATAGTTTATGAGTATTAAGCAAAAAACCCAATTTTTTTTGCTACCGAAAACAGAACTGCTCTTAATTTACGACGTACCATGAGCGTGTTCTTCCACCGACTTGGTTTATTTTCAATAGCAACCTGCGTGCATGAACTTCCAATGTTTCTACCAAATTTGAAGACGATATCTTCATTTTTGCGGCCAGGAGAATGTTTACCAAAGACATTACACAGACATTACACAGACGGACAGACGGACATACTTAAATCGATTCTAAATTTGATGCTGATCAAGAATATATATACTTTGTGGGGTCTCCGAAGTTTCCTTTTGGCAGTTACAAACCAAATGACAAAATAAAATATACTCCTCACCTTCGGTGATGGGTATAAAAAAGAAAAGAAATCAATTTTGTATACGCACGTGGTAATGACTACTTAAAATATTTTCCTCCGATAACTTACATATGTAAACTTATAAAATATTCTTACGCACATATTTATGGTACGTAATTAATTTCAAACGAAACGTCTTTTGATTTACTTCCCTTTAGGTACAATTTTTACAATTTTCATTTCAATCATTTTAGTTTTGATGGGTTTTCTCTTTCTCGTGAGTTAGTCTATCGTTATGCACGTATCAATGATTTAAGGACTGTTCTTGTTTCTAATTAGTGGTTGTTACGTTATACGTTCAATGGTAATTGCTTCGATTTGTAATTATCAAAGGAAACGTTAGCAATATACTGTATTAGAGCCTCTGAAGGTAAAACTTCACAAGAAGTTCGGTTTTGTTTGCACTTAAGCGCTTTATTGCCGTCTACTTAGTCTTCACTTAGTTTTAGTAAATAAAACTTGAGAAAATATAAGAGAATTAAATTATCTTCTGACCATTTTAAGCACATTACTAGAAAATCTATGTATGTTAGATTTATTATTCCATTTATAATACTCAAAAATATGCAAAAGAGTCAATCACAAAAAGGTATAGAACACTTGATAATAACGCAATTTTAATTCAAATCGGACTATCTACCTATTTCCGGAATATTTACGGTTGCAAAAGTTGACAGATGAAATGTGAAAATGAATGCAATCCATTTATAATCGCTTCAATGATCAAAAGAGAATTTCAACTTAAAGTTTATAATGATCGCAAAACTTGAAATAGAAGCTTGAAGTTTCTGATATAAATTCTTAGTTATTAAATTAAATTTGTTAAAAATAGTTTTGGAAAAGAGAATTTGAATTTACTTAGCTTGTTTGAAAGGTATTTTCATATACATTCCCGTGGTAGAGATCAATATGTTTGAAATTTTCTAGTTTGGCCATGCTAGAGTCTCAAATTAGACTATATTTTCCATAGACGGTTTATGTTGTGGTATCAAATTTCAAAAAATTGTTAAAAATAGTTCTCGAAAGCGAAATCTGAATTTCGTTAACTTATTTGAAAGATGTTTTTATACACATTCACGTGATATATGTGAATATAGTTGGAATTTTCTAGTTTGACCGCGCTAGAGTGACCAATTTAACTATTTCTGCGATGGTCAACTGCCCCCAACACATCGATTTACAAGCATTTATTGAAAGGAATTTACTAAAGAAATGAGTTAATTTTTATATAATTTTGAAAGGTGTTT
>KK351156.1:11140-52736 GCA_000671755.1 Glossina brevipalpis
CTTTATGAATGTACAACTGACCCTGTTTGTCTCAAATCCCAAAGTTCTGTTCCAGCCCTGATGCCTTTCGACCTTCGGCAGCTAACACCAATTTGACAGTTCGATATGATTAAATCGCTTCAAAGTAAATATACTTTATGCCAAATTTGCGAGATATTTTCAAATAATACACACACACACACACACATCCGTAGATGGTATATTTTTAGATGCCTTTAACTGTTATAGTAAAAAATCCAATATAAAATTATAGTTATAAACACACAAAGGTATTAGATTGTAAGTTAGTTTTGGTTTAACCCTCGATAAACTTTTATGTGCATCTGTTAACTTAATACATTAAATTTCAGGATTGTCATGGTCCCGCCATACAGCACAATGGCGCACCAATACAGGATGACACACAAAACTATATCGTATTGAATGGCTTTCAAAATGCAACTCATACACAAGTGGAATTCTCTAGAGAAATTGAAACATGTGATCCCTACGATTTGCCATTGGGGGTAAGTAATTAAAGTGTGATTTTATTTTAATTTCATTTTAATAATTCATTTTCATGATATACAAAAGAAATATTATGCAATTTCAATAGATTGAATAGGTATCATCAGAATTTCATCAAATGTGCATTCTTTTTTTGGGCTGATTAGAAGATTTAAATTTCATCAGAGCCATAATATCATCACAGTTAAGACCTAAAAGAGAACATTATTAAATGTTTCTTTTTAAAACAAATTCTCAAAACTCTTTTCTTTAAAGCTTTACCATGAGCGGTCTGTATATCTTCAAAATGATAAGGATCCAGTTCTATATAAAATTTTTGTATTGTCCAATAACCAAACATAGTGGCGACACATATCGCTGGAGTTAAAGTACTTTTATTGAATTCCTTATAAGGGCACCAACGCAATAACTCTTTTATCAAGTCCAGGTTATTTGCATAAGTAGCTAAGGTTAAGGCATTTTGTCCTTTGTTTCGAAAATAAAATTGAAATTAAATTTCGTAAATTTCGCGTATGTAGTTTATGTCTTACCGTAATAATTTACCGCCTTGACATCAGCTCCGAAACGTAATAAAGTTGAAACCATCTTCAATTTACCCGAATAGCAGGCTTTCAATAAAGCGGTATTACCATAAAAATCCTGCTGTTCAAGCTCACGTTTTCGATCATTTGACGTTTTGCAAATTATATCCAGAGTGCACAGATCGTTTAGACCGACACATTCTAAAGCTTAACAATTACTTATGTTATATTAAATGCTTCACACACACAAAATATATATGATTGTATGTATTTACCAGTTAATCTGGACATTTTTGCAATTTCTAGCAAATTTGTTACAATTATTTTGAAAATAAAAAAATCACATTTAATATAAGCAGCAAAGTTATTATAACGGTACTTTCTGCTTCGAGTTAAAGAGTTGCTGAAATTTTCGAAAGCTAAGAATACCAGGTATTTATGTTGACAACAATGCAAGGATCTATCTAAATCCTGCACCTACACAAAAGAATTCCTAAAACCGCAAAATGTATTTAAGTAATTTAATGCGCTTTAAGGCTGTAAACAAAATGATGGCGTGCATTTTGGAGCTTCATTGTGTTTGCAGCCAAAGTGATTTAATGTAGCGCTGACAACATTTTTACATTCAGTAAACGTGAACTTACTATATAATGAAAGCCGAGACGACAGAACTGGTAGACTTCGAAGCAAATGTAGAAGTTTGTTCTTTCTTCTTTCACAGTTATGCTTTAATTAACTACTGAAGTTATAATTAAGTTCTGTCCAATTTCGTTTTGTACACAATACAATAGTAAAGACATATTTTGTCCAATAAATTTTTTCAACTGCCATCGTGATCCATGTCTTCAGCGCCACTAAAATACATTAGGAAAAATTAGGTATTACTTTGGTTGCGCGATGTATAATATTTTGATTCATAACAAAAAATCATTTTAATTCCGCGCGAACAGCGCCTATAAAATAAGAAACAAAAATTATCAAAAGATTTATTATCAAAGGATATTAAGGTAATGAGTCTGCGTTTATGTTCCGATGGATGGGAAACAAATTAAAATAAACAAAATGTGTGGTTTCATTGTATTTGTTTACACATTGCTTTCGATATGATTCAACTTTATTCTCAGGCTTGAAAATGAAAATAAACGCAATCATGTAACTGTCTCCTTTCAAAAGGCGATATTTAATTATCGCCTTAGTTGGCATCAAGTAACATTGTTGAAAAATTTTGTAAGTTATTCTCTCTAAATTATCAAGATCAATGAGAGAAGCATAAAAAATGAGAGGAACACTAACGACCTTCATTTGTTTTCTATAACTAAACGATTTTGCATTTGTATATGTTATACCAGCTTTCAGACGTAAACAAACGATTAAATAAAAACAAAATTACAACAACAAAACAATTAAACATGTCAAATTATAAAACGAAATAGATGCTAGTGCTCAATTAATTTCTCTAGTCTAAGAATTGATTTCATTAGTCTAGAAAATATAATAATAATAATAAAACGAAATAAAGTGAATATGACTTTTAATGTTTTTGTAAAACATCTAATAATGATCTTCATTAGTTTGCAAAATATACACATTAGGCCGATCATGATCAGAAAATTTTTATATATTTTATATATATATTTATATACATATATATATATTTTTATATATTTACTTAATTCAAATTTAATTTGGAAATTTATAATTTTGAAAAAATTTCTTATTTCTTACACATAAATATATTGTGCGTGTTTGGAGATATTGTAAAATACATTAATGTAATGAAATTTCACATGAATGGTACCTACGCAACTAGCTTATAGGCTTTTAGACTTTATGGTTAATAAAAAAAATTAAATCCTAATCCTACAAATATAACAAAATGCACAAATTTAAATTGCACAAGTTGAAGCTAATTGAACGAACAAAATGTTTTGATGTGTTTATGTAACGCAGAGAGCGCAAAAGCCATCAATCGTCACCGTTAAATTTTCGTTGCCATTTTCTTGTTTAATGTCGCCTTCACGGCAACGACAATTAAGAATTGACATGAATAGCCTCCGGTTTTATGTTCGGCAAGCTGTGATGATAGGCATATAACACTATATTATCTCCCTCCTTCTTCTTGCACGTTTTTTTTTTAGTCCAAATAATATAATGAAGTATATTCCAGATATTTATGTTTGTTTAATAACATATTTTTGTAACAATTTCAAGACTGACACTCTAAAGGTTTTATGGTCATTTGGTGATACCGATCCCATACATGGTAACCTAAAAGGTCATGGCAAAAATCGTGGTCACAAATCGTTACATTTAATGGGACCTATGTTTCATAAAAGTCATATACTATCAACTGCCAGTAGGCATAATCAAGAAATTCGTAAATGGGACGTAACTGTTCAAAACGTAAGTACCTATTATAGTTAAAAATTCCAAAAGACTTTAATCGATCTATTTTTTTTTTTTTTTTTGCTAATCCTAGGTATCGGTAGAATCCACTATGGATACTTTGTATTGGTGTAAAATTTTACAAGCTCCTATTTTATTGGAAAAACATCATATTATCGGTTATGAAGCTTTATTGTCACGCAATGGGTAGGTTGGAAAGGAATTCTTATATTTTCAATATCAATCACAGTGACAGGCAATTATGTAATGATGTCAACATATTTATATACATATATAATAAAATGTAAAGACATTTGCTATATACAACATAACTGTATATGTCATATGTCTTCACCATTAACTTGAAGAAAAGGGATGTTAACCTGAATATATATTATTTTCTTTGAATTTTCTTTTTTCATTAATTTGCAACGTGCTCGCATACGCTTTTACTGGCAAATTAAATTCGTGCCCAAAAAATGCGTGCATATATTCGTATATACATACGTATGTATAGAAGCATTAAAAAATAAACTAAGCAAACAGTAAGGTTTCCTAAAGCAAAAAGCACATGGCTGTGCGCACGTTTGCCAATAAAATTATCATTGTATTTTGCTTTAAGCAATAGAAGTTTTATGTTAATCATTCGCAAACTCAAAAATCCACAATATTATAACTTAAGAGATTATGTTATAAAATAGATAAAAGAAATATTGTAGCATAAAATGAAAACAAAATACTTTTCAGGCCAAATTCTCAACCTCTTGTTCATCACATGACTCTTTTTGAGTGTTCTACGAAATCATATCCGGGCTCGGATCCGGCTTCTTGGAATGTATGGGTGCGAAGTAGTGGTGCTGTTTGCAACAGTAATTTATTAACACCACGCGATTGGGATGCTTGCATTACACCGGTTGCTGTGTGGTCTATTGGTTCAACAGGTAAACAAATAATCGGGAAAAATAATAAAGAGAAAGAATACACAAAAACAAGTTTTTTATCCTTTATGTTAAGAACGAATTTCTGATACCCTTGACAAAGATTTACTTTTCATAGGAACTCTTATATGAGGTACAGTCAACTCAATAACTCTTCGCGGCCCGAATTTGGTACAATTAAGTTTTTATGTCCAATTACTGTTTTGCAACAATATTCATTAACAAATATTAAAGATCAAATCTTTTTCTCACATAAAGTTATACATTTCTTTTGAACCCTTATATAAGACGGGGTCCAAAATATAGACCTACACAGGTCGCATTTGGTACGGTTAATTTTTATGCTTAAATACTTATTATTAGGGACTTATGTACTTTATAAAAATTAAAATTTTATATTTTTTTAACAATGAGGTCTTACTTTTCATAAGAGGTTAAATGGAAGGTGGATCAAAAAATGGTTCTATCCGTTTCAAAATATTTTACATTTATTTTATATCGATCGATTTTTATTAAATAAAGGATCTTCTCAAATAGGGCGTTATACGGGGCGTGGTCATAAAAACGATGCGATTGAATACATTTTCAATAACATTTGTCCTTGGACCAAAAACGTCAGTATACCAAATTTCATAAAAATATTTCAAAAATTGCGATCGCTAGTTTGAAAACAAAAATATATGGACAGACGTCAAACAGACATTCAGACATTCATAACAAGGTGGATCTATTTTAAACCATTCTGCTAGTTACGTGTATACTTATATACTACTATAGGTGTAGGGTATAAGGATTCAACTAATAAAGGTGGGATTCGTACAAAAACAATCCAAACCTTATTACAGTTATAACACATCAAATGAATCTAATATACTTTAGGCTACGAAGGATATATATATATATATATTTCTTTAAATATTTGTAGAATTCAATATTTTTACTACATTTTTTATTTTCAGGTCAATTTCTACCACAACATGTAGGCATACCGGTGGGCGGTAAAATAGGAGCCAAATATTATATGTTGGAAATACACTATGACAATCCTCATGGACAACAAGGTATTTAATACGTTTCTTGTTTTTTCTTGGCAGGCAAATAATATCTGTTTTATGTCCTTGTTTTCGTATATGTATATAGCATTCGATCATTCCGGCTTTCGAATACACTATAGTAAACATTTACGTAAAAATGATGGAGGAATAATGATTTCGGGTGTATCTGTTTCGGATACACAATTAATACCGCCTGGTCAAAAATTATATCGTAATGTTGGAATATGTGGGCCATCATGCTCAAATGTGGTAAAATCAAATTATGAATCTATGGTATGCTTACGAATCGTAACATTTCATTTATTTTGCAGATGTTTCCCGACGAAGGTATAAAAATTATTTCAGGTACTTTGCATTCGCATCGTGCAGGTCGTAAGATGACATTGAGACATGTCAGAGGAGGTAAGGAATTGCCTCGCATTATAGAGGATGATAATTATGATTATAATTATCAACAAGTAAGACAATTAGAAAACGAGACAGTGGTTATGCCGGGCGATTACATAATAACTGATTGCGCTTATGAGGTAAATTTTATGTTTGTAATCTTAAAATATTTTACATTTTACGCGAACGAAAATGATTAAGTGCCATTTTGCTCTCTCTATCGATTTGTACTTCTTAAGTGACATAAATATTTAATTAATAATTAATTCTTGAAGGAATATTTTTGCAATTAAAGCTTTTCCAAATCGTTTACACAATTAGTTAAAAAACACGAACATTAATAACTTGATCGTTAAGCAAAGTATATTAAACGAAAGCATTAATTAAAAACTAGACAAACAATTCTGAAGGGATTTGAATTTGTGAACATTTATTACGAATTTCATCAAAATGTAAGTTGATGTCCAGCAATTGGTAGTTCATCTTTAGTTAAATTTAAAAGAAGCAAAAAAGTGTTAAAAAATTTCAATTTTTCAAAGTATTGAAATGGATAAGTAAGCGAATTGTTAGATTAAGATTGTGAGAGGATAAGATAGTGAAGCCCTATTTAAGATCTTTGCTAAGTACAAAGCAACCTCTGCAAGAGGCCAAGATACTAATAATCCGACTTTCAAGAGGCTCTTCCATTAATTTAAGATTCTAAGATCTAAGATTTAATAATGTGGGCTGATAACATCGTAGGCTGACACATAGATGGCGCTACTTAAATCCATATGATTTTTAATTAGCCCTATCTTTTAGGTTATGTGTCAGCCTATGAACTTTTCAGCCCAGCTGGTATAACACTGAGATGAGTTGCTATAGTACTTATCTTATTATACTATAATCTAAGAGAATTTATTTTTTTGATATAAATAAATTATAATAATAATAATAGAATACTGAGAACAATCAAAAATTGAAAGGAATTCCAGTGATAGCTACCAATGTTAGATCTCTAATTGTTAGCATTTTTCTAGAGGCCGTGAGAGAGAAAGAGAGAGAGAGAAGAAAAATTTATAATTTTATTTTTTACAGATCAAACTTTATATTTTTATAATTTTGGCATTTTTCATTACTTTTTGCTTATTTTGATTATTTTTTGTTTTTTTTTCAGACTTCTAATCGTAAGCGGCCAACATTTGGTGGTTACTCAACGAAACAAGAAATGTGTTTATCATTTCTTACGTATTATCCGCGTATTGATTTGGCTGGATGTTACAGCATGACTCCGGTTCGTGAATTCTTCGAAACTTTCGGTGTTTATCAATTTTATTCATTGAATATGACTGATGTGGAAAATCTTTTCCTTTATAATGGCGATATTTTGGATTATATACCTAATACGATTTATGCTAAAACCAAAAAGAATCGTATCAATCTTACGGAAGAGGACATACTCTATGAAGATTCTTTATTAAGTTAGTTAAACGCATTTAGTTATTTGCAAAAAAAAAAAAAAAATTAATTTAATAAATTTACTTTTAGATAAATTAATTATATCGGATCCTGTAGAATTTCACGATCGTACTTTTTTATCACATTTAAATCAATTACCTTGGGCTGAACCTTTATTTACAAAACGTGTAGAACATAGCATGATTAATGGAAAACATATGACATTTTGTCGGGTAGCCAATGAAGGTGTGTCAATAGTAAGTTCGAGCAGCAGTTTTTTTTTTTTTTTTACAAAACGCTTATATAAATATCTTCTTCTTCTTTTGTATTTTCAGCCTTCCGAGATTATACGTTATCCCAATTTCACGACATATGTAAAACCACCTAGTCTATGTCCATATCATATGCTTATGGACAGTGCTCCATTAAGCTCAGCCGCTAACTCTCCGATTTATTCTTTCATTTTAGTATTATTAATATTACTTACAATATCAACTATTTTTAAGTAATAATAACAACTAAAACCTTGTATTCATTCATGTAAATACGAAACTTTAAAAAGTATTAATTTATTGAGAAAAAGGTTTTTTTTTTTATGTATAAGAGTTTCTAATACATTTTAATGTGCTTTTTTTTTTTCTAAATATCTTTAATTATATTCCAAACAATTCCAGGAAGTTTTGTGTGAATATTTAAAACTTAGTCATAAATGTTAAGTTAGCTGCCTTTCTCGAAAAGTCACAACTGCGTTCAACTCATAGTACTTATGGTCAAATATTTATATAATATATGCTTAGATTTAATTTCTTATAAGAAAAATACACACTTTTTGATCCAAAGATTTAGTTAATAAGTTTAGTAATTTAAAAGTAACGATTAAAAAGATGAAAAATATACATTTTTGAAAAAAATCTCAAACAATAATAAGAAAGTTATGTGTTTTATTTAGAGTTGCGTCTAAGTTCCAAACTATAGAAGAAAGAAAATAATTCATTAGAATTGTATATAATTTATATGCAAATAATGTTGATCGAAAATGTAGGGAAAACTTTCAATAAATCTTTAACATGAACATATAATATTAACATTACACCACCAAAGATAGTCTGTGGAAAGCTCTGGAAACAACTTATATCAAATATGCGCATTCCAATGATGATTGATGGAATCATAAGTAATTTCAAAAAAGAAACGAACATATCACCATATATGTTGGAGCTTTACTTCATGTTTCTTTTGACAAAATCAATTATTAGAATACAGGACATTGTGTCTGTTCCACAAATTCATTACCCATATGGAACCCAGATATGTATTTTAATAACAATTACACTGTCCATTATAGCTTTCTCATTGTTTATAAGTGCTTTTAACAAGAATTCATAATAACATGGATTTTCCATATATGAAAAATAGAATTCAACTATTTTGACAGACTAAACAATCACACGTAAATCCCTTAGCAATATCTTTTGTAAATGAATCCAATGAGCAGAAGAGTGAAAAGGCATCATATATTTTTTTTCCATTTAGATGCAATGTATTTAATGCATTTTTTCCTTAACATATTTTTAATGAATTTTCCAAGTTTATACAATTTCCTTTTATATATTTAAATATCGTATCTATGTATTGTTATTGTATCTGATGTCAAAACATTTTAGTATGTTGTATTTGTATTGTTTCGACATGGCAGAAAATAACTTTTTAACTTAATTTCCTCATCTTGTCATATAGCATTTGCTTATTATCTCTTTTGGATAGATTTTAAATTGAATATGAAAGAAAAAAATATTTCATTCAATACTTACTGTGTTGTCATTGGTTGATAATGTTTTCCCTTTTTTTGTATTCATGTTTTTGTTTTATTTGCTCTTATTAATTTACATTTCATTTTTTACGTATATTTATGTATCAAATAGTTTCAGAATCGCTAAGTCAGAGAATGAAATCTTCAAAACGATCGTTGCCTATAAAAAATCCCATTAAAATTTTTTTGTCTTTGTGGTGAAAAAAGGAAAAGTTTTTATATCTATCTTTGTTTTATAAAATTCGACAAAATTAATTATTCATCTTAATCGAGAAATAGCTTTGATATTTAAAAAAAAAAAAAAATTATTTCATTCTTTTATTTTAAAAACATTATTCTTGAGATGTTTACTAACAATAACTAATATATGAAAAGGGAGAGCCTTGGTCAAAAACTTAGATGAGAAGAAAAATTAAAACTTATCAAGCGGTTGACGAACTTCATCTCGTTCCTAGGAGAGCACCTTTCAAGGGAGAGCACCTTGTTGCTTTTAAGACACCGGGAAAACTTTGCCAGTTTTATAACTTTGATTTGACGCCCCTTTTATTTCTTTCCTAACCTTATACTATCAATTTATATTTTCTTTCGCTTACCGTTCAAGACTTTCTTTTTTGGCATTCCGTTGCACCAGAAATCTACTTATAATTGAATAGCAATTTATATCCTTTTCCTTTAATTTATATTTAAATGAGCTGAGTTCTTAACGTAGTTGTTGATTACCAAAAACCGAAAACAATTTCAGACGGTATTTTGGTACGGTTTGTGTGTCATTTGCCAATAAGGCATAAGACACATAAGATCATCGAAACTCTTAAAACGGCGACAAGTGATAGTGTCATCATAAGAGTAATAAACTAAAAAAACTAAAGGAAAAACAAATCAATTCAAGTGATGCTCATAAAGCAAGCTTGCTTGTCCTGCCGCACAAGGAAAAGATCACTATATACATTAAAGAGATTAAAGTTCTTAATATTATCGGAATTTTTACAGCTGAAGACTAAATGTTTAGCAAAAACACAGTTGTATTGCATGCAGTTAAGATTAAACATTTAAAGTTATTTAGAACTTTAACTTGTTAATGTATTTAATATTCTTTTTCATAAAATTTTTATAACTTAACGTTATTTTGTTAGCATTCTTATCAAATCATTGCCAACACGGTAAGTACACGATTATTAGTAGTAGTAGTATTAGTAGTATTAGTAGTAGTAATAGTCTCTTTAGTACATAATTGAAAACATGTCTGAGGTATTGGTTGCTTCAAAAAGTATTAAATAAGGTTTTATCAAAGGTTTATTAAATTGTTCATTCTTAATGTTCATTATATGAAATTATATGAAATATTATATAAAAAGTCATTCAGTAAAATTTTATTTATTTACTTATTTCTTATTTGTTGAAATATCTCCACGCATTTCTTTAATTTTTCATAAAAAGTATTAAATTCTTTACTACTTTCCTTAAACACCATGACGTGGATGGTTAAATGTGCGTTTGTGTGCTGAAAATAATCAGCCGTCATTAAGTAAAAAAGTGACTTTATTAATAAAATAACAAATTTGCCGAAAAACGGGTTAAGTTTATTATTATAAACCATGAAATTGCCATAAATTACATTTTGGTTGTGTCAATAAAGAAATCGATAATAAAAATTTGCGAAATAATTGAAGGCTACTCTGGAATTTGGAACCTACCTGTGTAAGTTTGTAAGGCAAACGACATTTTGTGTATAGGTGGCTGTAGAAGTAATTAAAGCCATCCCAGTTAAGGCTGACTCTTAAAGAAAAAAAAACTATCAGCCATGAAATAATCATAATTCGAATTTGTTTTATAAAATCTCAATATTTGACGAAAAAGAGTGACGCGTGCTCGTTTTCCTGCTATTTTGTTTTTTTTTTTTTTTTTTTTTTTTTTTTTTTTTTTTTTTTTTTTTTTTTTTTTTTTTTGTAATAAAAACATAAAGTAATTTGCTTAAGAATTTATAAATCAAAAACTATGATGAATGAAGAAACCGCGTCGTCATCAACAACAAGCAGTAGCGGTGTAAAAAAATTTTTCCTACGTCTATCACAAGTAAGCACATTTTGTATGCAACTCACATTTATATTTTTAATATTAATCTATACTTTATTTACAGATTTATCAAAGCACATTAGATCGTTCTACACCGCATACCAGACTACGTTGGGTTGGTGCAGGCATTTTGCTACTACTTTTTCTATTACGCATATTTGTTTACCACGGCTGGTATATAGTGTGTTATGCCGTTGGCATTTATCATTTGAATCTATTCATTGCATTTTTAACACCAAAAATTGATCCAGAGTTCGATCCATATGCAAATGACGGTAAATATTTAAAAATATGCTCTAATTAATTTAGTTACTATTTATATATAGTGGTAGCTTTAACTGCTGTGATAAAAAGTAATGGTGATAGAGGGGAGATGAGAGTAAAGGCGCGGACGAAGAAACATTGAATGCAAAACAAATAAAATCTAATTTCGATGACAAACTATTTGCTATTGATTTTATTGTTTTGTTTACGAGCTTTTCAAAATTCTAAGTTTCATGAAAGTAGAAAGTAAAAAAGAAAAGCTTTCTTTCATTTAAGAGTGGTTTTAAACAACAATTCTCTATTTGCGTTTCAATTTCTTCAAATGCATTTCAAAGAAAACATAGCACAATTTTCCGTCGCTAAGAAATGTTAAATTTCATTTCAGTCTAGAAATCTGGATCGATTCCGGCTATGTCTAATGTTTGGAAAATTTATTTTCGATACGAAAGACTGAAAGTTGTCTTTATGGGATTTATATACAGATCGGGCAGTATTTCAATTTCACTTATTTTTCACTGTTATCAGAAGGAAAAATCAAAATGATTTCTAACGTTTTCTCAAATACTATAAAAATGTAAAAGAACGGCAGTTTTGTGATTTCCAATTTCTGGAAAAACATTTAAGCTTTCGTAAGATGCATTCAACAGAATTCAAATTCGAAACCTATAAGAAATAGTTTATAAAAGTTGGCACAAAAAACCGAAATTTAATTATCGTTTAGGCCAATTCAGAACTTGATCCTAGTTTGATATTTTGATTATGATAGGCCAAGATCCTGGAATTTCCGAAAGTCGGTTTTTTGTAACTGAGGTTTATTGCTTCTTTTTAGATGATGGTCCGAATTTGCCTACGCGTAGCAATGAAGAATTTCGACCATTTATACGTCGGTTACCGGAATTTAAATTTTGGCTTTCAATTGTGAAAAGTACGCTGATAGGATTGGTTTGCACGTTTTTTGATTGCTTTAATGTGCCAGTTTTTTGGCCCATTCTCGTTATGTATTTTATAACATTATTCTGCATAACCATGAAGAGACAAATAAAGGTAAGGAAACTATTGCAGTCATAGCCGCTTCGATCTATATATATAAAATAAAATATATTTTCTATTTAAAGCATATGATCAAATATAAATATCTACCGTTTACTCGTAATAAGCCACGTTACCAACGTGTAAATGATTCCCAAACGACGGTAAATTCAAAGTGACAATTAGCCGCACAGACATTGCCACCAACAACAACAGCAACAAGCGACAAAACTGAAGCCTCACCGTCAGCAATAACAACAGCGAAGACTTCAGAATTGACTACATCAGCATCACCAACAGTAACACCAGCAATAGGGTCACTATCAACGGGTCCGGTTATAGCCTCTACCCATGTAGCCAAACCTCCGCAAATTGTAATGATCGATGAATAAATAGTGAGAAAAAAGAAAATCTCTAAGCTTGTGTGAAAAAAGATAAAATAACTGGAACGTAAAAATCCTTTTTTTTTTTTGTTGTTTCAGTGTTATAAAAAGTCTTCAGCTATTTCCAAAAAAAAAAAAAAACAAAAGCCTGTTATTTACTTCATTGAAATTATGTTCTTTCAGGCGGCCTCATTACTTTTGCTTTGCATAATCTTTATCTTTACTTACAACAACAAGAGCGTTACAAAGAAAACGCATATGATTTTGTCGCGGCAATGTTTGTGCACCAAATATATTTGTATAAATATTTGATTTTCTCTCTGTAGATAAATGAAGGAAATCTACTTATATAGGAATAACAATTTATATCATAATCTCTGTTCTTTTCCTTTAATTTAAATTTAAATGAGTTCTTAGCGAAGTTATAATTCCTTACTTGAAAACTATTAATTAAATATTTGTTTTAATCTTAAGTAAACGTGCTTTACAAAAATGTATTTTAGTTAAAGATTTTTTCATTTAAAACCTTTTCTTTTCCTCCTGTATTTTCAAAACAAAAATAAAAAAATAAACAAGTTATAAGAAATATTTATTTAAATTTTATTTTCATTTACTAGATAGATTTCTTTCTATTAACTCTTTCTTTGTAATTATTAAATTTTTGCATTTAATTTCAATAATTTAATTTTTTTTTTTTTTTTTTTAAATATTTTCTTTTAGTTTTATTTACGTACATTTCTTTTCAGCAATAGTTTTGAGGGATTTTATATAAAGTATACAAATTTGCTTCTACACTCTAGCTGGCATCTATATTGAAAACAATTATTTTGAAAAGTTGAGATAGCTAAAGGCGGTTATTAGTTTTTGCCCGAAATTCGGATTTGAAATAAGCATTATCCGTGTTTTAATAATGCAAAACCAAGAAGAAAATTCATAAAAACAAATTTATAGTAAATAAGAAATAAAAAATTATGTTTCATATATATTTGATAAAATTGCTCAAGTTTTGAATACAAGATTGATCGCCTATAATTAACAAAAAGAAATATAAATCGATTTAGGTTTATTCCCTTGTTCGCTGAAATCTCAAAGTCACAAAAGTTGGGAAAGTCAAATTATATATCGGTGGTATATTGTTGATTAAAATTGGACATAAATTGTACTAAAAAATGCGAACAAGTTAGAAGAATAAATAAAACTTCATACTTATAGGAATTATGGATCTGAAATCTAATGTAAAAAAATTACTTAAATTTAAGCCATAAAAAGTTGGAGCGTGAAAATCATTTTGGAACGTGGAAACATTTGCAATCAATCCGACATTTTCAATTATTTAACTTAGGTTATGATGGCTTAGCTTTGTAATTTACTTCTTTTACTTTTGGTTTATTCTCCATGTCTTTAGTTCAAATTTAATTATCTTTTGTTCTTTTCCCCCCTTTTTACTCCTTCACTATCCGCGTTCATTTTTTTTTTTTTTATCTAATCTCGCTAGTCCGAAAGATTGTGTTGCTTAGAAAAATGAGAATAAGAAAATGTGTGAAAAATTATTTGTTAACCGTCCACTAATTTCTACTAAATTAAGATTCTTTCATTATTTTTCGTAGAGAAATTAAAATTAAAAAAAACTTTTTCTATTTGTTAAGGTGTGAATTAAGCATTCTTATCAGACCCTTGGAGAGTTTCATTAAGAATTTACAGCAATTTTTAGATCTATATCTGCGTTGACATCTAAGTTATCGAATATAAGGCATGAATTGTGTTGTTTTGCATTTACTTTTGGCTGCTTAAGAACGAATGTGTCAGGTTGGAGTATTTAATTTAATTCTTACAATTCAAAAATTTTCTATACCGGTTAACCATACAAAGATGTTGATGTGATTAATTATTAATAAATTCCAATATGTGCATTTCAGCATTACAAGCCTTGTGACAAATCTAACATACTTACTTTCTATGATGTGTACAAAAAATCATTTTTTCATTATCAACCTACTGGCTTTAGCTTTATCAAGTGAAAATTTACTAATAGCACTACTAGTTCCTTAATAGATTATTATTAAAGATAAACAATAGTATATTGCACAACGGCATAAATAATTATAGATCATTTTGACTAAAATAACAGAATATTTTTGTTTGAAAATCCGTTGGACATTTTTTCTTTTTTTTTTTTTTTGCAGCGAATACTTGTTAAGTAATCGAAAACATATTAAGACTTGTCATTATTATGATCTTATTTATATATATTCATTCTGTTCATTCAATTCATACTCAAAGCTCTGAAATTTGTAATCAATTATCAGCTTATCACACTCTCATTGATTTCAAGATCTTATCGATTATAGCACGTGCTTCTCAGTTTCTTAATTTCTCTTATATTGAAATAATGTCAGCACACAAAGAAATGGAAAAATTAAGAAACATAGAGAGAGAGAGAGAGAGAGAGAGACATAAACAAACGAAGCAAAGAGACCTGATTGTTCTTTGATTGTGTATAAAATAACAGTAAAATATGAACAAAAATAAACTAAAACATAAACAATACTAATAATATACAAAACATTAGCACTACTTCGAGAGAAACAGCGAACATAGCCAAACAAACATAAATCTTTTGATGTTCAATACATAGCGAAAGAAAGAGATTGAGAGCTTAAAGAGAATGTACAATCCTTCTAATGATATATATGTGCGTCTGCATTGTAAATGATTGCGTGATATTAATTCAGTTATTTATTACACCAAAAAGTAAAACACGAGTTGAACTTTAGTGTAAAAACGTTCTCTAAGCAGTCAACAAGTAATTCTTCGTAATAAGAAAAAAATTCAAAATCAGTAAAACCTTTAAACTACGAAAAAAATTGTAGCAAAAACAAAGCTTTAAAAGAATAATTAATGGTAGAATTATGAAGAACGTAGTTATTAATAAGTTTAAAAAGGATTGCGTAGAAAATAACAGGGATATGGGTAAGCAAAACTAAATTAAAAAAGAAAAATTGTATTAATCTGTTTTTATTTCTTTACTCTTTTTTTTTTAGAATTTAACAATACATTCAATGATCAATCAACTGAATTGAATGTGGCGCGCCAGAAATTGGAACAAATTCAAGCAGTTATTTTGAAAGACATACAAAAACAAGTTACCGATTTCGGAGACGAAGTAATGCAAGAACTTCGGAAACAAAAATTGCAAAATCAGGAGTTTCCTAATTTTGCTCAACCGCAACAACAAAAAACCAATACTTTGGCATATCGGCAAATGAAAACAAACAAAACAGCGAGAACAACTGTTAAACAAAACATAACCATGACCGGTGATCATAAGAACAAAGAGCAGCATATGCAAGAAACTATAAAAAATGACAACAAAACAGTGCGTGATTTGTCTGATAAGGTTTTTACAATACGTGAATCATATTTAACCACTTTATTAGAAGTGGATCATATGAAAACCATTTATCATATATTTTATGCGATATTTACGGTTTTTTTATTGAATACCATAATACATGATTATTTAGTGAAAGGCAGGTTGGTAAACCGAAAACATTCTTAATCTTTTAATTTTATCTTTAAATGCATATTTTAGTGTCAAATTTGGTTTGGATACTTTTTACTTTTCGTTTGCTAAGATACATTATGTTTTAATAGTATGGCTGTTACAACATGTATTTGTTTTTGGAATTTACTACGCTTGCCAGTTGTGGGCTTCGCTAAGGCGAAAGTTACAACATCGAAGTATATAATTCTTTGAAGTTTCCGTAAATAATTTATTCATAAATTCTTTTCCTCTTTCAGGCTTTAACGCTAATTTTTGGTCTTTCATCTGTTTAACGCTGTACGTACTAAGTCAATTTGCATTTTTAATTACCGCTTGTTCCCTAAATCTTAAGCTGAATTTACCTTTTGCATCCGGCATAGTTTTGCAATTAGAAACGATACGTTTAGTTATGAAAATGCATGCTTTTGTACGTTGCAATGTTCCGCGCGTGTTATGTGGTAAAATGAAAACGGACGATGAATTAACGTACCCTTCTCTAGATTTACCTCCCTTTGGTTGCTATTTGTATTTTCTTTTTGCTCCCACTCTTGTATATCGCGATTATTACCCTCGTTCATCGCGTATACGTTGGAAATTTGCTTTAGCCCGTTTCATGGAAGTTGTTGCTATAGCTTTCCTTTATAGCTATATTTATGAACGTTATATCATACCCAATTTTAGTGATTTCGGCAAAGAACCGTTAAATATTTCATTCATAACTGTTAAATTATTTGCTTCACTTATGCCCTTTAAGATTATGTTGTTAACCGCATTCTATATGGTATTACATGCTTGGCCTAATTTTACTGCCGAATTGTTACGTTTCGGCGATCGAATGTTTTACAAAGATTGGTGGACAGCTTCGAATTACGACACATATTATCGCAAATGGAACGTTATAGTGCATGACTGGCTATACGAATATATCTACAAAGATTTCTATATCTATATCTTCAATCGTTCCAAACTCTTTTCAGCCTTAGTAGTGTTTTGGATATCAGCACTATTTCATGATATACCGTTGTGTTTTAGTTTACAATTGTTTTTTCCCGCCATGTGTATATTCTTTGGCTTACTTGGAGTACTTCTAAAATTTATTACCCGTTTAGCACCAAAAAATTTCGGTAATTTTATTTTATGGTTTAGTTTAATAGTCGGTAATGGCATGTTAGTGGCTTTATATTGCATAGAGTATTATGCCAGAACTAATTGTCCAAAATTAATTGAAAATTGGTGGGATCACCTAATTCCTCATTTTTGGTACTGTTATAATAATAATAATAATAATAATAATAATAATAATTGAGAGCTACACGAATTTAAATATTTTTAAGTAATTGTGTGTTAACCTTAAATTAAATAATAAAATTTTGTAATAAAAATTTAAAAAAATTTCTTTTTTTTTTTTGTTGACTAATAAAAGTAAGTTATCGAAAACGAAAATACGAACCTATTCATACGAACTATAAGAATGATTGTAAAAAGGGTGCCCTCTCTACTACTTACAGTTTTTAGCATGGTAGCTTTTGATTGGCTAATTAAAGGTTTGTCTCGAGCAACTCAAGTCCGCAGCTGTCCCAACACACAACAAAGGCGTTAATGTAGGTTTGCAATATCTTTAAGCTGACTTTTCTAATAGCCATTATCGGCTTGAGTACCATACTTGGTTAAAGTAGATCCACACATGCACAATATATATATCAAACATACATTTCGTTTTTTATTTTTATTTTTCAAATTCAATTTTTATACGATTTTGCATCTTTTTTTTAATTATTCGTCAAATTAGATTTCCTGATTTATTGCTTTTTTGGTAACGAAACGATTTGTTCGATCTGTTTAGATAATTTTCAAACTTGAAACAAAAATGTAAGAACCAACTTACTTTCGAGAATATAAGATCGGAGAAAACGAAAAGTTTTAGTTTTAGTTTTTTGATACAATTTTATAAATCTATTTTGGAGATTTTTGAACCTAATTCGATGAGAGTTATATAAAAAAAACTTGGGACATTTTCTGATTTTCTGGACAAATTTTCAAAATTGATCAAATAACATTCAGATAGACTTCACATCCCGCACATATTCATCATCGAGAACAAGCACGATTTTAGTCCTAACCACGATAATTTCCTAGTATTCCAATATTCATTTTTGATTCGTTCTATTTATTGTCCTAAAAAAATATTAATTTAAATATTTGTTTATTTCAGAAAAAGATGATTTCTTGAACTAATTTTCCATTGATATAAAATTAGGCTACAATTGATAGGCTCGAATGGAGATAGCAGGCTAGAGTTATTTTTCAAGTTAAATAATAAATCAAATAATTTAGTATTTTGGTAGTAACATTTTGTAATATATTTTTATAGTTTATCAACAATTAATTCACAACGTTTACTTTTTAAAGAACTTCTGCTTTAAATATTAGGAAAAACAAAATTCTTGAAATGCAATTAAGATTGAATGAGAATTAAATTATATAAATGCATTAAATTTTAGTAAAACTAAATAAATACATAATAATAATGTTTGCATAGCTGAGAGCGTCTATGTAGTTCAGTTCATTTCTTTTTTTTTTTTTTTTATTTGTGTTAACAATTAAAAAAATCTCTTAAACTTGGAACAAATAAACACAGAGATGCCGATAGCAATGGTTGTAAAATTGGAATAACATTTAATTCGCGAACGTTTACGTTCAGTTAAATACTCATTATAATCGATGTAAAGTGGATTCTTCTCGGGACTAAATGAAGCCAACTATAACGAAAAGTATAAAAATTTTTTTTTAATGTAACAGTGGGGGGTAATTTGTGTGGTGCATGAAAACTCACGTATTTAATGGTATTTCTTAATGCCTTTATGGCAAGTTGATAATTTTGGAAATTTCTCAACATAATCTGTAATTCTTCCTCCTCCAAAGGTCCCAATAGATTTTGTTTCAAATGATTTTTTATAAAACATAATGAAGACTTAATTTTTATTAAGTTTTGTAAATGATTGGCAGTAATCATTAAAATATCGTAGAAGCTAAGAAATAATAATGAATCGTTAATAATTTTAAGGCACTATTTAAAAAATTAGCAAATCAATAGCTTTCCTACTGATTTTTATATATACATGGGACATACTACATTACTTAATGATTACGTTCAAAGAAAGACATCAGAAAAAATTAACTACAATACCACCTCAATTTTCTTAGGGAATAAAAATATCGATCAATGAATAATGCTTATGATAGTAAAATCTAATTAATAAGAGAAACATATAACAGCTATATTGACCAGAAAATTATAGCGCTCAACAAAAACAAAATGTAAATGGCATTACGTAGAGGGATATCAAGTATGTTATTTAGATAATAATTCAAATTGTGTTCTGGTAAGATTGTATATAAAGTAAATTTTAACAATGCATACTTATCCTTCGAAGTCTTATTAATGTGACCTATAGACTTTTTATTCCAATAATTCAAATGGTAACTGTAAAACACAAAAAAATAAAATAATAATAATAAAACTTCACTTTAAATTGTTTTGAACTTATATACTTACTCCAATAAACCTTTCATTATTTTCATACGAAACAAAGGAAGTTGTATTCCAAGTTTTTCCAAACCTTTATCATCGAGGCATAAGAATTTACTTAGTGGCACACTTTCTTTGGCAAAGTATTCTAAATATCTGTCCATGTTAAGTGACCTTAATATATTGTAGACTTCTTGAAAATATTCGGGACATTCAGATTTCAGAAATATACGTGGTATATAATCACGCATTGTATTATAGGACAAAAATTGTGTTGGGATTACATAGCAGTCCTCTTCTTCATATGGCAAGAGCTTTAACAAGTCGTGAAAGCCGTGAACCTCAGCGACTCGTCTTGGTGTGTAACCTTTACTGTTGGCCTTTGTATAATTAACACCGGCTTCTATCAAAATCTTAACAATTTCTACGCGATTGTTTTCGACGGCATGAAAAATCGGTGTACATCCCCGATTATCTATAGCATCAAAACTCACATCTTTAATTAAGAGTCGCACTACATTGGCGTGACCGTTTTTACAGGCCAACATAAAAGGTGTAGTCGCGTACTTATCAGAAACATTAACAACGGCTCCATGTTTCAGAAGTAAATTAACAATTTTTTCCACTATGTGAGAAGATTTAATGCAATCGCATGCCTGTAATAGTGGCGTTACGGAATCAACTTGTTTATTAACATTAGCTTCCTTCTCTAACACCAAATATTCGACGATATCGTAAAAGCCGTTCTTGCAGGCATGCATTAACAGAGTGTAACCTCCTAAAAGATGGAAAAAGGGCAATCAACGTAAACTTCTGAGATTTTCTTCGACATTTTTTCTTACTCTTCACAGGGCTGTTTACATCAAAATTCAATTTAGACATATTTTCTTTAATACTCGTCAGGTCGCCACAATTAATGGCAGATATTAGGTCTTCTTCTTCATCTTTAATACTGAAATAATTCTTTCGTTTTGGTACTAACTGTAAAAATATTTTCATGTGAATCCAGCAAAGAATTGGCGCTACTTCATCGTGGCTACTTACTTGATCACCAAAATAAAAGCCATCATAATCATCTTCGGAATCACTTTCTTCTGGCCGATAATTTTTTTTTATATCCATTACTGTGATAAATTCTCTCTTTTTCAATAGAAGTAGTACAAATTTTAATGAAGTTGAACTTTTTTATTTTCGAGTCGTTTCTAATTGTTAAACAAACGAAACTGGCCAATGTCACAGTCGGTAAATGAATGTTAGAGATGATCATAAAATGTAGTCAGCAATGTTTTTTTTGGCACATTGGTTGTAAAAACTAGTACCGAATCATCACATACCTGCTTATATTTTAAATTTTGAAATTCTACGCTGCGCCTACAAAATAATCATGCGAAATGAAGAAAATTTTATTTCTGCTGCAATTTATTTTATTATTTTTAAATGCTACGTATTCTAGCACGAAATATCTGTGAAGTCGTCAATTCAATTTGGTTACGTTGTCATTTCTTTTTTCTCTTTCAGTGAAAGATTTACTTGTGTATATGATGAACTTATGAAAAAAAAATAATAAAAACCGGAGTAGAAATACGATACAATTTTTAACAGCAAAATATTTATTAGATCACAGGCGCAATAAAAATATATTACTACAATAACACACTAATATTTAGCTGAATGCTTTTAATCATTATTACTATTATTTCCTATTAATTTAAAGATTTAAATGAGTTATGCCTCCTTATAGTTAACCTTGACCACACCGAATATTAACGTAGTGTCATAATATTAAAAATCTGAATTGCAAATTAAAGTATTAAAAAGAGTTGTTGTAAACAAAAAGTAATGAAAAATCATGATATCAATCTTTTTCACAAAAAAACAATTCGAATTAATTTAAGAAATAAAACAAACAATAAAAAGTGCTCAAAATATTAAAATCAAAATACATTGTCTACTTTAAAAAGATTGATGTAGACGCGGTCGTAAACAGAAAAAGAGATATTTCGAATAGTTTCTTACAGAGGCGGAAGGTCTGCATTTCGTTGATTTCATTTAACATTAAAAGAAATGCTTTTCTTTTTTCGTTGTGTACGGAATCTTTACACAAAAAATATAAATAAATACAATAATGTATTAAATTTACGACAACACTGCAAATTTCTATTGTTATTTGTTGAATACTTTAAGAACAAGAAGAATAAATTAAAATTATTTTTTAGAGAAAACGCAGACGCGAAATTCTCTAGACAACTTTTAGAAATACATTTCTAGGAGTTTCATTGCAGTCTTTTACTTCATATATGAATATTTTTTCAAAAAATGTGATTTAAAAAAAATTCAAACCTTTTCTGCGATTTATTTAAACATTGTAAGATTTCGAGACTAGAAATTTTATACAATTCTTTAAAATATGAAATTTATTATATTCGCAATACGTTAGAAAAAGAATTTATAATAACGGAAAAATCCTTAAAGTCTTTAATAACATAACAAATTAATATTTTTAAATTAAATACTAGCGTTAAAAATAAAACATACGTAAATTGAAAAAAATTATATAAAATATATAGAAAATATAAAATACAAGTTAATACTTTGTGCTAAAAAAAGTGTTAACTTCTGATATAACGTTGTTTTGTTTTTATTGTCATTTTCATTCATAAATATTTTTTCATTATAATTGGGTTCTTTGAAGAACAAAACGTACCTAAATATAACTTACATATTAAATAGATTTGGTTTCACTATGTTTCGCGTTGCGTTTAGGTTTGTTATTTTTTCACAAGCCTCGTAAACAACCAATGTAGCTAATGTTTTGAATTGTTTTGCTAAAAATGGCGGCAGGAATTTAGATTAAAAAAAGAATGCGTATTAAAAAAATTCAATTACTTCCTGCGTTTATCAATTTGTTTCATAAAAATGTCCAATTTTGGTAAAATAAAAACTGTTTATTGTAAAGATTTTGTGTAAGTTATTTAACAATGAGCTCCTTAAGAAAGTTTCTGAAATTTATTCGCTAATCATAATTTATTTCCATTTTTGCAGGACATATTCAGAATGTGTCTTTAGACCATCAGAGTATTTAAACGTTATCATTGGCCCGAATGGCTCGGGAAAATCTACACTTGTATCAGCTATAGTATTATGCTTGGGTGGCGAGCCCAAATTGCTGGCACGTTCGCATTTTATCAGGGACTATGTTAAAAACGGTCGTTCATCAGCTAAAATATGTATAGAAATATACGCCGAGCGAAGGCATGAGGGAAATTCCTCTGATCTGAAGACAGTGGAGTTCTCTCGTAAATTTGACAAAAATAATAAATCTGAATTTTGTATTAATGGTCGTCCATATTCCCACCGTGATTATCTGAAGGCGATATCAAAGTTTAATATTCAGATAAACAATTTATGTCAATTCTTACCACAAGATCGTGTTCAGGTAATAGAAGAGTGTATAATATAAATGTGATTAGGCCTTGTTTCCTTTAGTACCAAATTGTATGTATTAACAGGATTTCGCCAAAATGAATCCCAAAGAAATTCTAGCGAACACGATCAGTTCTGTTTGTAATGTTGAAATAGTCGAAGGCTTCGAAAAATTAAAGGAATTGCAAAATAATGAAGAGAGCAGCCAAAGCAACCATCAGAAGTTAGTAAAAAAACTTGCAGAAAGCAAAAACCGAGTTAACGAGTAAGAGAACAACTATTACAGAATTCTTGATGTCTTCTGATGATGTATTAAAAAAATATCTATTTTCAGGCTAAATGAAGAACTAAACAGATTCAATATACGCAAAGAAACAGAAGCGAAATTGACTGCTTGCAACGTTAAAAAACTCAAGCTCGAAACCGATGAATTGTCTACAAACATTGAAGAATCTTCCAAGGATTGGAAATTGGCTGAAACTGTATTAGCAAATTATGTGAAGGAAAATAAGACGATAGAAGCAAAACAGAAGGAACTTAATAATCTTGCTACTGAACTAACGTTGCACGACGAAAAGCAGGTAAGGTTAGCTGTCTGTGCATATTTGAGAGTTTACTACAATCTCAATTTTATTTACTGGTTCGATTATATGTTCACCATATTCCGTTTCGAAATTCGAGAACTAGTTAGCGGAAACTGCTAACACATTTTTTTCGTTATTTTTTTCATAAGTAACGAGTACACTTAGCACTTCCAGTGTCTTAAATTCAAACTATTTTATTTTGTACCTTTTCATCCTTCAAACATTGATTTTTCATTAAAATGGAAAACAAATAAAATATGTTTCTTGACAAATAATTCAGCTTAAGTTCGAATATAATCGATTACGAGCTTCTCGATGTATGTGTCGCAAGTATAATCAAAATTTTCATTTTTATTTTTTTTATTTTTTTACCTATCAGGGAGCAGATTTCAAACAAGCTGAGACTAACAAAGCGAAAATTCTTACGAAAATTGAACAACTAAAAGCAAAGATAATCAATGAAAAGATTGAATTTCAGGTAAGTCCTTAAAGTGACATACTTACACATAAGTTAATTAGAAGTATTTTGATATCATAGAAACGAAAACGCGATCGTGCTGAACGAGAAAAGAATTTGCAAAATGATTTGCAATTATTGGAAGTTTGTGTGCAAGATTTGAAAAATTTAAGAGTTGAATGTTCAACGGACTTAGAGCAAGCAAACGCCTGCAATCAAAGTATTGAAGTTTACAAAGCTGACCTTAAACGTTTAAATCAAAACCATGTCCGACTGAATCAGAAATTGGAGGAGTATCGACCGCAAATAGCTCATCTAAAGCAACAAATTGAGAAATTGGAAAATGTGGCAGATCAGAAACTTCTGGTACATATTAAAGACATTGTTTATTGATTTGAATAAGAGAATAGAAAAGTATATTCATATTAGGATGAATTTTGGATATCAGCAAATTAGAATCGATATATATTAGTTTGGGGAAAAAGAAATCCATTATTTTCCAATTCGAAATGTTAAATAAAGTCCTGAAGTTCATATAAGATTGGATGGATTTCTTTTTCCCCAAACTAATATATATAAAAAACTTGTATCGATGGTAATTTGCTAGTGAAAATGTGTTGAAATTTTGTTAATTAATATTCCAAATTTTTACGCCGAGATTAATAACAATTATGTTGATGAACCCGTTATTCAGGCAGATATTGTGAAATCATAATTATTATATTTCGTGCGCTCTGGTGGTGGTAGATGTAAGAATAATTCTTTAATGTAATTTTTCAGTTTTTACAACGAAAATTTCCCGACGTGTGCGAAGCCATAAAATGGATAGAGGCGAACGAGAGTTCATTTGAAGCACCTGTTTATAAACCTATTATGCTTGAGGTAGTATAGAGAGGGTGAACTTTTACTATCGATTGAAGGAAATTTCCTTAAAACAGTTTTTCTTTTATTTATTTACAGCTGAACGTTCGCAATCCCGATCACACAAAATATTTGGAAAATACCGTTGCGTTTCGTGACTTTCTGGCTTTCTCTTGTGAAAGCAAAAAAGATATTAGTCGTTTAATTAGTGAGTTATGTGTTAAAAGAAAATTAAATGTAAACATAGTTCAAGCTCCGTCGAATGTGACATTTGTACCTGATATTCCCATAGAAAATCTTCGGTATTTTATTTTAATTGAATAATTTTCTATCAAATTAATTGTAATTTTATGTTTGTATTGTAGCCGATACGGTTTTGAGGCGTATTTGATCGATTTAGTAGATGGGCCGCATGCGGTTTTAGGTTATTTATGTTCTTTATTCAAATTGCAAAACATTCCCATCGGCGGTGACAGTGTCAAAGAGTTTATCGAACAAGTTCCTGATAATATTACAGTTTATTTTGGTGGTATGTTTGAGTATTTCTCATTATAGTTAGGTAAAAAGTAAAGTAATTCAAATTCATTTCAGGCAACGTGCGTTACCATGTATCCACTTCTAGATACAGTGGAGAAAAAATTTTTTCTCAAATGCAAATAGAAACTATAAATGTTCTCTCCAGTATTGACGTGCAACAAATCGAGCAGAAAAAAAACAGGTTTATTATTATGAAAGAAAAAAATCTTATATTAAACAAAGAATTTTTCGATCGTTTCTAACTTTGTTTCTTATCAATAGACTAAACGAATTTGGACGAGATATCGATAGCATCCGAAATCGACGAACTTCTTTAGAAGCAGAAATGCGCAAAAAAGAGCTACTATATAAGCAAGAAAAGGATAAACTTGGTGAGATAAATAGTAGAAAATGTGAGCTTTCCGGAAAAACAGAGGAGTTTCAGAAGCGTAAAGACAGAATTAGTGACTTAAAAAATCAGCTTAAAGGTAAACTTAAAATATTCATGTCGAACCCCATACGGTATACAAGCAAAATTCGATGACTTCACAGGAGATAATTTCGTTATGGATCTTATTATTTGAACACAGTATACATATTTTATTTTCATATTCAAGAATTCAAAGCTAATAAGGCTACGTTAAGAAGAATCTGTTTAAAACAACTCTTATTGGCTATTGGATCTTTTTTTTTTTTGGAATATCTCTCCATCAATCAAGTCCATGAAATCTTGTAACATTTGGCCTGCAGAGATCATAATACCAAATAACAATAATTTTTTTCTCTATAGCTAGAAATAACTGTATATTATATCCTGCTTAGATTAATAGTTTGGAACATTTATTATTAGGCATTGAGTTTTTCTTTTTAGGTATGGTCGTCTACCTTTTAAAAAACAATTTTTCTCTAAGAAAAAGTTATCTGATAAAAGAAAAAAATATGTTAATAACTGTAATATATTTGCACGTATTACGAATGTAGCCTTAAATTTTCGTATTAAACTTTTTAGGCCTAAAAGTATTTCAATGCATTTTTGATTGAAAGGTTGAAAGCAAAGTAATCACATTTGTCCGGTACATGCGATTTAATGAAGTGTGTGTGTTTTTCTTTTATTTTTTGTTTTTTTTTTTTGACCAATCTCATAACTCTGGATTTTGTTGCCATTAAACGGGCTTAAAGAAATCTAAACCTGATTCTGAATAATGTACAATCATTCATTTTATACAGATCCTGTTCAGGAAAGTGATTTAAAACAGAATGTAGCGAAATATGTAAAAGAAATGATGAGTTACCAAATGGCAAAAGTTAAGGCGTTAAGTATATTGCAAAAGACAATTGCAAACAAAGCACGCTCACAGGCGAGGTGGCACGTGTTTAATACAGAAAAAGATGCATTTTCCGATACAATTAATACGTTTCTTGAGAAGAAGAAATCCGCCGAGGTAAAAAAAGAAGATTAAAAATGTGTGAATCAAATATAATAATAACTTGATTGATTGAATAAATTCTAATTTTCAGGATAAAGTGAGTTTAATAAAAGCAAAATGTGAGTCGTTTAAAAGTAAACATCAGAAAAAGCAACAAGAGATCAAAAGATTGACTAATGAATCGGATCCTCGTAAAAAGAACTCAGAAAATTATCAGTTTTATTGCGATTTGCCTGACTGCTATGAAGAATTAAAAGGGCTCATTAATGATTTTAGCGGTCGTTTGGATTGCATGGACAATGTAAATTCTGAGGTATATATATATATATATTACGTCACAGTGTGCATTCGTATAAAGATTTTCTAAACAACATAAAATAAAATACACATAGATTTTACGTGAACATGAGAATAAATTGCGAGAAATTAGTTTGATCGAACAGGAAATTGAAAATGTATTGAAGAGTAGTGAAAATCGTTCTGCCGAAATTCAAACTATCTATAATAATTGGTTTCCAGCCATAGCGAAAGTGATTGAAACCATTAATAAACATTTTGGCGATTTTATGCAATCCATGGGTTATGTTGGCGAAGTGAAATTAATGCGTAAAGATGTGGTAAGCAAATCGTGCTGTATATTTAATGTTAATGAATTCTTGTTATGGGTGTCTGTCTTGCAGTACGATTTTGAATCTTTCGGAATAGAGATTTTAGTTCAGTATCGGCAAAATGTCCCTTTACAGACCCTCAATAGGCATGTGCAATCAGGAGGTGAACGTGCCGTGGCTATTGCTGCTTTTACATTGTCCATGCAGCATATAAATCACGTGCCTTTCCGTTGTGTCGATGAGATAAATCAAGGAATGGATGCACGCAATGAGAGAAGAATTTTTGATATGTTAGTCGATGAAACTACAAAAACCGGTTGTTCTCAATACTTTTTCGTTACACCGAAGGTAAACAACGCATTTTTCAACCACATATTACTATCATCGAATTTATTTAATTACTTATTTTAGATTCTCCGCAATTTAAAGACTCACGAGAGACTCTCAGTACATCTTGTTTTTAACGGCCGCATGATCGAGTCGAAAGATGCATTTGAATTTGTAATACCAACTGTATAATTATTATTTTTTTTTAAATTTTATTCATACATGTATATAGGCTGTGAATTAAAATATGTTCAAATTGTAAGTTCCCTAAGAAACATTGTTAAAGGAAACAAATAAAGTAATATTAATGTATTAAAAATTGACGACTTTCTGTTGAATGTAGAATGTTCAATAAAAAATTGTCAGAATCTGTTAATAGCTCTTTTTATGCCAATATAGTTCAGCTGTCACTTTTATGGCCAAGGTCAAGTGAATCAAACAATTAGCAGCAATACCGAAAGCAGACAAGTACATCTAAAACTTACCTATTTATCTTCTTCTACCATCGGTTGTTTACAATAAGTGTTACATGAATCCTTTGACAAAATTTTTTCTTTACAATTAAAACTAAAAATGTCCGGGTCGCGAACATAAGCAAAAGGTGTATGAGTGATTTGCTTTTTTTTTTCTTTCCTAATGGCGCCAATTTATAGATCGCTTCTCCTGTTAGGACTTAAAGTACATTAAAGAAAAGTCAGCACGTGCATAAAGCTAAAGTTTTATAAACTCGTGCTGCAGCAAAAAAAGTGTTAAAAGCACGATTATTTACGTAAATGCTTTGAGTTACAGAATATTTCCGCTATTAAAGAAATTAGTAAATAATTTTTAATTTTCGCAATGATGCGTCGGTGGAAAATTAGACTAGCTTAAGTTTTGTTATTATATATTTAATTGCCAAGCCATTTGAAAAGATATATTATTTAATGAAAGGGACTGCACAAACTAGGAAATTTCATTAATATGACGCCAGGTCTAGAAATAATTCAATTTATTTATTTTTTTCCTTTTTTTGGTTTAATGTAGCAAGCCTTTAGTATTATTATTATTATTATTATTATATTTTCTAGTCCAATGAAATTAATTCCTAGACTAGAGAAATTAATTGAGCACTAGTAACATAGGCTATCGGTTTCCGCCTTTAGTATTATCTCCAGTATCTTGATTATTTTTGACTAATTGATGATGTGACTTTATTCTTGAAAATTCAAGAAGAAAGTACCAATTTATATAATATAATATAACTATATTTCTTGTAGCTGGAGTAAACAAACAATATGTTTTAGATTTGGTCATATATACTTCTCTTGGCTGCTTTAATTTGTTTTGGTTTATACTCAAGCCTAATGCAAATTTATTCAAAGTGACAACAATTTTGCTATCGCTAGACTTGATGTGATAATAGCGCGCAATAGATGATTATCGCAAATTAACTTCGTTTAGTGAAAGTATTTTCTTGGCGATTGTCGCTTTCATGACAGAAAGTTGAAAAAAACAGAAATTCAGTAATCACGGACGTAATCACAAACTGCTCACAGACTGCTCACAGATGTAGAATATCAGAATATTGCTGTAGGAGTATTATTATTATTATTATATTTTCTAGACTAATGAAATCAATTCTTAGACTAGAGAAATTAACAGAACACCAACATCATAGGCTATAAGCTATCGGCTCAATTTGCTGTAAAAGTAAAATTTACTATTTTAGGTAATTTTACGCACGAAATATTGCAGCATAGTTGACGTTGTATCGTAAAAAAACAGAGTAGGCAATACTTTTCTGAAATGATCATCTGTTTTTTCAATGTCAAACACAATAAAACGACCGGTAATAAAAATACGTTAACGAAAAAAATTGACTAAAACAAGCAATCAATTGGAAAACAAAATTCAAGTAAATAATAAAGAATGTTACGTCATTTAGTGGTAAGTAGTGGGTGCAGATTCTAATGCTGTGTATTCTTTTGTGAAAATGCATTGCATAACTTGGAGTACTTTTTAGGATAATGTCGTTCGCGGTGGGCTGCCATGTATTACTGCACGCTTGCAAAGTTCAAAAACTCCTGGTAAGATTGAAGGCGACGATAAGCTAACTCGTGCAGTCGAAGTCGTTAATCATGTGGATATACCGATTGTCGATTATAACGATCCTGATTATTTGCCTTTGCCTGAATATCCGAAAAGACTTAACGAACCCTTGGATATTAAAAAGCAGCGGTAAATTGTTCCTTCTGGGAAATTTTTAATTTTATGTTCATTTTATAAGATTTCTAGTCTACTCTATCAATCTCGCAAACGTGGTATGTTGGAAAATGATTTGTTATTAAGTACTTTTGCCGCTAAATATCTTAAAGATTTAAGCAGCGATTTAACTGAGCAATATGATCGCTTAATAAACGGTGTCACCAACGATTGGGATATTTATTATTGGGCTACCAATGTCAAACCAACACCCGAGGAATATAACAATGAAATAATGCGCATGCTTAAGGAACATGTTGCTAATGCAGAGCGTGAATCACGCTTACGACAGCCGAATTTGGATTAAATATGAATTGATTGTTAAATATGTATTAATGCTGTTAATTTTCTCATTAAATTTATTGAGCTCAAAGCAGTATTGTTTATTGATATTGGATGCTTCTGCTGAGCAGTTTGCTCAGCTTTGCTTGATGGACGAATAAAAATAAAATTTATGAATGTAAATAAAAATTTGTTTTATTTTTCAACATCTTTCGAATACTTTATACAATTTTGGTAAACTAGTCAATTCATACAACTCTTTTCTGATTTTTTCTGGTGGTAATAAATATTTTTTAAAAGCTGGATACAAGACATGCTCGGTTTGCCATTTATGGCGTTTCAGATTATCTTTTTTATCCACCTCTGATACTGAAGCGTAATAACGCGCTGTCTCGCGGCAAAATGTTTCAAAACATTTTTCTTCTATATCCCATTCTACATCAGTAGCCAAGCGTAGCATATACAAAGGCAAATAAGTTTTACTAGGGCAATGTTGCTCCAACAACAACGGTAATGTCAACAAATCACCTTCCGAAGATATATTTAAAGAGAAATATTCACGCATTATAAGAGATTTTTCTAATAAAATACCGAGAGCGCTTTCAGCTAATCCCTCTTTATCACCATCTTCTTCACACCAACCGCTTTCCGGTGAATTCAAAGCCAATAAAATCAAAGATTTAATTGATAATCTTTCTGGAGCTATCTCAAGAGCGGGGAAATTTTCAAAGTTGTATACCAAACGTTGATAGAAAAACTCCTCACTGGATAAACAGCAACGAATTAGATGTTAATTATAATTATTAATATAATTGTCTATAAGTTACCTTAATTTCAGGGTATTGGAGAGGAAAAGTTTAGTTTCATATTGAAATAAAGCGAAGTTCTTATCCACCAAACCTACAAAAACCATTTCTTTGAAGGCCTTTCTTAGCTGCACCGAACATTTACTTTCAACTTGTTGCAACATTTTTAAAACGCTAGTTAATTTGACTTCTTTAGTTTTTTGTTTGGCAGCAACACGAAAACTTTGCTCGACCACAGGTAACTGGCTGTTTGAACCAGTCGGAGACGAAACATTGATTTTCTTATTGCTTTCGCTAAATAGAAACTTATCCAATTTTTGCTCTCTTTTGTCGGTACGTACCATGTCTTTCGGAGCAGTTCTTTCTTGTGTTGCCGTAGACGTATTCGCAATGGTTTCATTTCCCGTTTCCTCCTCTTCTTTTGCAATACCTGGTAATTTTAATTGTTTATAAAAGATACGAGTAGCATTGCTGCCTAACAATTGCGTTTCTATTTGAGTTTTGATTTTTTCTACGATTTCATCTTCATAAAGAAAATGAACTTCATGTTTAGTAGGATGTACGTTGACATCTAAATTCCTTGGTTCCATTTCTAGGCTTAGATATATAAATGGATGCATACCTTTTGGTAAATACGTGCTGTAAACATTATCGACGGCTGCTTTCAAAGCTGAAAAAGTTCTTTGTACGTCTGAATATGCGCTTTTTTAAAAATGTTTAAATTATTACCAGTAGACTCTACTAAACGATGATTAATAAACAAGAGCATAATACCCTTCTTATTGCTGTAGTTTACTTTGGTTATTAGACCACTCATACTGAACTTAAGTACTTGGTCTTCGTAATTTATAGCCATCAATTCTTTGCTAATGTCATTGCCATAGATAATTTGTATATTAGCTTCTTGAGTGCTGCTTGCGTTAGTCTTCAGAGACACTTGTTCTCCAAACTTTTTCAACATAAAACCCACCTGGCTATTGTGTATGGCATACTTGGATGTAACGTCATAGATTTTCTGAAATTCTTCATTAGGGGCTTTAAAGGCCTGTCGGCGTTGTGGCATATTATAAAATAAATCCTCTATAATTATAATTGTACCTTGATTGCCAGCGCAAGCTTTCGGCTTTGTCTGTAATTTGCCATCTTCGTAAGATGCTCTAAAGGTAAGAGAACATCAAAAATATTTTCATTTTTGCTCCTTTAAGCAATTCTAATTTACTTATACCTACTTGTAAGCGCATATTTCTTGGCGTGTCTTTGTTTGAATAGTTAAATGGGCTACATGACTTATACTAGCTAGTGCCTCTCCACGAAAACCGAACGTAGATATTTTAGTTAAATCTTCAAAAGTGGTTAACTTCGAAGTAGTAAAACGTTCACAGACTATTTCAAGATCTTCTTTGCGTATTCCAGTGCCATTATCCTCAATTTGCAATAATTTCAGTCCGCCGAGTTTCACAGTCACTTGAATAAATGAAGCCTTTGCGTCTAAGCTGTTTTCTATTAATTCCTTTAAAGCATTAAAAGGTCGTTGAATAATTTCACCAGCTGCAATACGATTTACTACTGCTTGCTCGAGTTTCTTAATCACACCTGGCTCCATAATTTATTTTCTCTTTTTGAAATATTAAGAGTCGATGGACTTAACAACAACTTCGGGCTTCCTTTTATAACAAATACATAAATGGTAAATATACAATATAATAAACAATACAATAAACAGTGATATACCGCGAAATTAGCAAAGATAAACGCTGCTATAAAACAAAATAAACATCAACATGGAATCGATAACAAAAAAATTATTTCATTTAGGAGTAGGGCTGCAAACACTATGAAGCCACGCTTATATTCCCACAAATTCAAACATATGGAAAGCAATACAAACGAACAGAATGAAACCGCGCTTGCCAACAAGTTGTCAAAAGTTTTTAGAGGCTTTGTGGTAATTGTATGAGACTAGTAATTGAAACAAAAAGAAAGGAGGTACAAGACGAAACAAACAAAACCGATTTATTTTAAATTTAAGTATTATTTATCTCATTTTATATTTCATATTGTATTATTTTAGGCCTTTTCGGTATTATATTATAGATAAGGCGACTTAAAACAGATTTAGAACTTATGTTTTAGTAAAAAGTAGGGATCCTACGAAATCCAGGACTAAGAGACCTATGGCCAACGAACCAGCTAAGTACCGGATCCTACGAAATCCCGGGACCGGGAAACGTATGAGCCGCGTACCAGATAAGTCCCGGATCATACGAAATCCAGGACCTGGAGTCTGAGTAAATTATCACCTAATCACCTAATGGAAAAGCCGAGCCAGCAACACAAGTAAAGGGTCCACTCGGTGAACATGTTCCTTGTTAAGCTTCAATATCCAAAGCAGTGAAAAAGTAATATGCATCACATACTATCAATAATTTTATAGAAAAACCATCTGAACAAAAAGTACTGTACTATTATCTATTTGTTAACGTTTATAATCATAAAAAAAGGGAACCACATTAGACGGTTTGCCTTCATTTGAACCAAAATGAAAGAAATTCCATTTGATAAAATCCTCAGCTATTTACTTCCCATCCATATTAATTACCCAGTGCTATGTATATAGCAGCTAAGTTTTCTATATGATGCTTCATAAGTAATCTTGTCTTATTTGTTTCGCATAATTTTTGCTATAGCAATTCTTTATGCTGATTTATTTATCTTTCCTCAGTAAAAGATAAAAGAAGAAATCTACCTTGTAATTGGATTGCTTCATCTGCTGCTTCTTCCACGTACTTAAACAAAGTAATTAACTCGTATAAGAATAAAAAAGAAACTCTTTGAAAGATATACAAAATATAGCTCTATATATGAGCATTTCAAACACCCTACAGCTAGGTATGGAAAAAAATTATTGTACATATTTACAAAAAATAAAATCTTTACTCCTTAATCCAAAATGATTTCATAAATTTGTTTACTCCAAAGGAAAAGTTTTAAATATTCTTTATCAACTTTTTCAATTATGTAAGAAATTGTTGCGATAATGTTTCTTTATTTATGCTCAATGCTAATGTAAATTGCAAAGCGCTTTTCTTACAGAGTTGCATTTTAGCGTAGAAAATGAATTTTGCTGCTGCCAGTTACGATTCTATCCCTATCGAATACTTACTCCGTTTCGTTTCTTTAGATATTTCTGAATTAGACGCATTACAACGTTTAGGATCATCAAATGCAATGAAGCCGCGCATTTTGCTTGTATTTTTTTGTATTCTTAAATCATGCGCCGGTCCGCTGTGTGATGTTATATCAAATATTTTTAATCTCTCTCCCACTCTCTCTGAAAACTGGGTTTTTTACATCCTGTCGAGAGAATAACTTATTTATTCTATCGCACAAAGGTGGAAACAGCCATTTTATGGAGAACTATACAGAATTTAATGTTACAACTTATGAAAGATTAAATTAGGTGAAAAATATCGAAAGGAAACTGAAAGAATATTTGTAAGTAAAATCCTGCAATAGAACTAAAAAGTGTATTTTGCCTACACACACATATATATTTATTAATTATTGGAATTTTAACTGTGTTGTTCATAACTGCATATGTTTTTTGTGTAATGTGAGTAAAATATTAGTTTGGGGAAAAAGAAATCCATCCAATCTTATATGAACTTCAGGACTTTATTTAACATTTCGAATTGGAAAATAATGGATTTCTTTTTCCCCAAGCTAATATGTACCTGTAAATTAATTACGAAATGTGAAGCTAATTAAAAAAGTCAAAAGGAATTTCTTGTTTATTCTTTTGATTGCTCAAAAAGAAATTATAGCCGGTTATTTTAGAAAAAAGGAGATATTTATTTTTATAAAAAATATCGTACAAAAGTGTTTCATGCATGCATTACATATCTTTCTAATCTGATTACACAGTATTATGCATTTTCAATTTATTAAAGATTAAAATTACAAAATTTTCCAAAAAAAAAAACAAAAGCATTTTTTAAAAATATGTTTTTTATTTAAAACACTAGATTTATATGAAAATCAATTCGAAAAACCTAATCTAAATGCATAAGTTGTTCATTAAGCTTAAATGTACATTTCGTGAAAAGTTTATAATACAGATGTGACATAAAATTTGTGGCAGTTTCGTTTGATTATCATAATAAAAAAGAAAGAAAGGAAAACAAAAATACTTCTGTATCAAAGGAAATTAATGTGAAGACGAACATAGATTTGATTCTTATATTTCACTTCTTCTTCTTCTTCTTCTTCTTCTTCTTCTTCTTCTTAAAAGGTATGCACTTGAAAAAAACAATCGCTTATAATAACTTTTTAAGTATTTACCATATACGAGAATTGAAAAAAGAAAACTAATCAATTTATTTCTTTATCATATGGATAACAAGAAAAAAAAATACAATTCTTTCATTCTTCCACTACATTGCATAATAACGAACTTTTCTTTTTTTTTTTTTTTTATGAATTTAATGGCGTTTAATTTCAATGTGTGTTAATGTGAAGAAATACCAAAATTTATGATTTCATTTTGTTTTTCAAAACTAACAATTTACATTTATAATTTTTTTTTGTTTTTGTTTTATTTTTATAATTTAATATATATTTAATTTAATTAACATTTTCTTAATCCCATTCACCGATATACATGCTGCGCGGTGTTGGTATATAACCTCGAGTAGGTAAAGGTAAGCGCCCATAGATGTGATTGTAAGGCGATTCCATAATATCAGCATCTAGGCATAATAAAAGAGAAAAAAAAATTAATTAAAATTTATCGTAAATAAAGTTAATAAATAATGTCTACGTAAAATAAGTTACAAAATCGAGTCAGAATGATGTTTGCTTTTCAAAGAAATTATATAATATTTTTAATATTATACATTTGATAAAATTATTGATATTATATGCGATTGACAATATTGCATCTTTCCGACTCAGACGTCCAAAGTCCATAAAAAAGAAAAAAAAGAAAAACAAAATTTCATAAATTTGCGAAATATAATTACAAAATACCGATCAACTTATTATGTTATTAAGGGGCAAGGCCATTGTACAATTTTCTTTTGTTTATTGACTTAATAGATGCTTCGAACTTTCCTAGAATACGTGGAAAAAATGTATTCATTATAGTTTTTCCTTGAAATTTCAAGCTTTTCCATAAGCGCTTCAAAAAGACTGTTTGCATCAAATGAACTTTTACTTCGAAGTCAACGCCTGACCTCGTGGCTACTGAATTCTAGCTTCTCTAATGCACTAGCAGTTCATGCGGGTTTCAAAGCATTTCCAAACCAAAATATACTAGGTTAGCTTCAGCGAGACGACCGCTGAGAGCGATTCGAGGAAAAGCTAGTATTTGGGATAATGTTTGTGGGCCTAATTATGAGTTTAGATACAGAATTACATTTTGTTTTTTCTTTTTCATTTCGGTTTACGTAAAGTGTAACTAGTGCTACTCTATCTTAGAAAGACGCAGTAAGGAAAGAAACTTACGAACAAAAAATTGCCACGAAAAGAGAACGAAAGGAATAAGAAGAAGATAATGAATGAAAGTTTTATGATCCTGGAATCACAGACTATTAGAAAAAATTATATAAAAAATTTATGTTTACAAAAAGACATGCCTCTAACGCATTTCAAAACTTTGAAGGGCGTTTAAACCCGAAATTTAAAAAGATTTTCTTTTCCTTCTTTCAAATTATCTATAGTTTTTTAAAACAACTTTCTCTTTCGAATATCATACCAGATGTTCGATAAGTTGATGTAAATATTTTTACTGAATAGAAAAGTGACTCTTTTTTGTTTAAAAAAATCGAAATTTTTTTTTTTGTTCAAACACTTCAATCATACAAAAATTAATATATTTAAATAATGACAAGTCATTCCAAAGATATAGGCATGTAGATTAGACGTTTTTTTTTTAAAGATTAAATTTACTTCGGATCTAATAAAGGCCTTAGAGTATTTTGTGTGCATTAAACATGCCTGACGTAAAAGGCTGCGATGTTGTCATTTCTGAATATATTTCCAAAATAATTTTTTTTTTTGCTAACCTCCTCTCAAATATTATTATACTAAGAACTCTCTTTTTTAATTCGAAGAAAAAAAAAGTTTGTTAAAAATCCCCTTATTTGTTGTCTGTTATCTTGGCCTTCCCCCTTAAGATTTTTCTTCTCTTGAAATTTATCATGTTCTTTGGCTTTTTTTTTCTTTTTTTTTTCTCTAAAGTTTCACTTTAAAAATTAGTTAGATCTGTAACATTTCTCGTTTAAGGGGCCAGGGAAAGGGATGGGTTATCAAAAAAAAAAACAACGACATTAACCACACAACACATTTACTACATTATATACTTATATAGATATAGATGTATGTATATGAACAGGGATTAGATTAATTAAAGAATTAAAGCCTTCTTGCAAGAAAAAAACGTATATACAGCTTAGGATTTGGTGTTATGTGTGTTTTTGTATACGTGTTACCAGTTTGTAAAATTCATTGACATCAACAACAACTAAGCATAACCTCAATAATATCAAAAATAAAAGCCATTTATGTTTCGTTGCTTTGCTGTAAATTTGGCATAAAATCAAACCTATTTTCGTTCTCAATAATCGAGTATTTGGATTTTTTTCATGCTAAGACTGCGTGGTTTGCGCGGTTTTAAATAGCCATAAATCGATTCCATATCGCTAATATCAATGCGTTTATTAGATCGACCAGATCTTTGTGCTGACTGTTGTAGTTGTTGTTGTTGTTGTAGTTGTAATAGTGGTGATAATGGTGCAAACGGTTCATTTTGTTGTGAATCTTTTTTTGGTATTATTGATGGTGCTGGTGGCGATGTTGGTCGTGGAAAACTTGACGGCATTTCAATTGGCATTTTGTCATTTTGTATTAACGTCTGTTTAACGGTAAGTAAATTGATCTGTTTATTATTGTAGACACTTGTTGTAGCAACATTAACTTTATTGTCTTTTTGTTGCATTTTCTCTAAATGTAATTTGTTATGAGTCTTATCGTTCATTTCCATTTTGGAATCTTTTATTTTATTATTATTATTATTATTATTATTGTTAGCGTGATTGTTAAGCACTTCTTCTTTCATCATCAAGTTCATGTGTTTGGCTCCCCGCCATAAAGGCGCTGGCAACAATGGCTTATTGTTCTTATTATTGCAATAGGTGTTATAATCGTTATCGCTATTTAGATTCAAATGAGAATTATATTTTTTGGCATTGGTTGGATGGTCCTCCAACTTTTCGTCATTGTTATTATTACGTATGTGATCGTATAGATTATTTGTGGAAGGTGCTTTCGTTATTATACGTTTACGTCCTTCATATATATATAAGGAGCCTTCTTCGTTTGGCTGCTCGAAAAAGCTTTCAATCGATTGAGATCGATTGGGTCTATCGTAAAAATTTGTATTTTTTAATTCATTTCTTTTCAATTCATCTTTCTTTAAGTCGTTTCCACAATGAGGATTTGGAGATTGTAATTGTCTTGAACGCGCTCTATTTATATAACCATAATTATGAAGCGACTCATCGTGTCTATGATATGCAGCGTGATTATGGAAATTTTGACTTTTTGGATTTTCTAATTGACGTTTATAATCCATTTGGGTAGTATTGAAACTGTCATAATCAAAATCGCTGTCAAGGCTATAAAATTGATTACTTGAACTAGTTTTCTCGTTACTATAACGCAAAGTTAAATCATCGTTTTCTTCCCGTCCAAGCAAAGACACATCACTGTCACTGCACCATTTGAAAACACCTTTATCATAAGCTTTACTATATAAGTTTTTGTTGCCGCTGAGGAGCTGATGTTGACGCAATTGCTGTTGACTTAAACTACGTGGCGGCCTTGTAGGGGCTGGAGCGCCCAACAAAGGTGCCAAAGTAAAACAACTCACACAATTGCAATTATTTCCAGGTGCTTTTTGATCATTCATAACTGAACGTCTCGAGGGTCTTAACCCTATAGGTTTATCGTCGTTGTCGACATTGTATTGATATTTTTCTGGGACTCTAAAATAAAATTCACCCGGTGTCGAATTAACTGGTATAGGGTGCTTAAAATACGAATGCGTACGTTGATGACGACGATGATGATGATGGTGATGGTGATGGCGATGATGATGTTGGAGATTAGAAGAGCTTTTATGGTCTTGATGATGATGATGTTGGTAATGGGGCTGTTCTCCGTAGATGTCTTCAGGATGTGCTAAGTGTTCAGTATTGTCTGTGTACGTTAAATTTAGATTCGTTTGTCGACTGTTGTTGTTATTTTTGTTGTTGTTATTTGGCACATTGCTGGTTCCCATATGCCTTTCCAAGTGTACTGTTGAAGGGCAGTCATCGTAACATGTCGTTTGATAGTTGTAAGGATAGAAAGTTTGCGTATGTGCTTGTATGTTATTCGGTACTTGTTGCTGTGAGAGTTGTGGTGGTGATAAAGATTGTGCGTTATCTGTCATTGTAGTCGGTGTCGTCATTTCATTATAAATACCTATGCCACTTTCAAAACTGCGCGTCTGCCACATAGGATGTGAATGCTGATGGAGATGATGATGAGCGGCAGCTGCAGCCGCCGCGGCAACTGGATGTTGAACAGCATGAACGGCAGCCATTGCCATCATTTGTTGCTGTTGTATGTGATGGGGATGCATCGATAGCGGTGGCGGTGGCGCATGCATGCTAGGATGCATCGGCATCATCATCGAAGTCTTCTTTTGTACAGATAAAGTGTTCATCATGTTGGCGGCCGATGGTGACTGTGATGCTGAGCCAGTATTGAGTGCGGCTGCTGCTACCATATGATCCTTGGCCGTTTTGGAAGATGATTTAACGAAATTTGGTACACGGGCTCTTAATCCACAATAGTAAGGATCATCTGGAATGAGACGAGAACAAATGAAAGAGAGGATTAAATATGTAAAATAAATGGAAATAAGTGAAGTGATCAAAGTGAGGGCACAGATAAAAAATAAATTTTGCATCTATATGTGCAAGCTCTGATTTGCGAAAAGTCAAAGACGAAATAGGAGCCTGCTCTAAAGGGTTATGTAGTGTAGGTTAAACGAGTATAAGAGCTTTTGCGCCCATATAGAGAAATAGAACAATTGAGAGAACGGTGTACAAAAAATAAACTGTTTTATATCATATAAGTAGGACCTCATGAAAATGTCGATCCATTTCTGACTTGTTAGTATTAGAATTCTCAAGAAACATTATTGAAGAAAAATGATTTGGCCAATCAATTTTGTATGTAATACGATGATAGTCAGAAGTAAACTGTTAGATATAGAGAGAAAGAAAGAAAGCGTCCGCAATGTGGGAAGCGTACGCCTAATCGGTAAATGTTAGTCCTGTACGTGAACTTTATTAATGAAAAAGTGAACTCACCATATTTTTTGTTGTCTTTGCCTTTATCCGATTTGCCTCGCGATAATTTTATCCTCGTTTCAGCGTCAATATCATCATAATCCGGCTGAAAATAATGAAAGATCAAAACATATAATGGATCAATTTTTTTTTTTTTCAATATGTATTGATAATCAAACCGAAGAAATATTTATTACAAAATTCAAAATTCATTGTATATGTATTCAACCATAAAAAAAAAAAAGAATTCTATAAAAAAACCCTAAGTGGAATAATGTTAAATTATTGCTAAAGTTTATTATTATATTATTTTACACAACGTTGTGCCATGAAAAACGTATTTAGAGTACGAAGAAACAAGCTGAACAAGAGCGAGCAATAGCAGCAACAGCATTCTTTGCATATTAATTACATGCGATTTTCTAAGACGATCAGACTTATGATATGCAATCACTGCTACTTCTGCTCATGTTGAATATTATTGCAGTCAAGTTACCAACGCTCGCTTTGATCAATTTTTTTCTTTTTATAACAGTACACCGACCAAATACTAAAATATCAACTTTGCACAACTAACGATAACAAGAAAAAAAAAAAAAAAAAAAAAAAACTACAGTATCGATAACAATAATAGTAATAATAGTAATAAAAGAAATATTAACAAATTCATCGTTGCTCAATGAAGTTTTGGGTACACGTTTCAAACAGATACATTATTATAAGGGGTGAATATATAAAAGTTAGTCAAAGCCAGAAGTTATAGTCATTTTTTATACATCTTATAGAGGTATCTTCGGGTCA
>KK351156.1:53326-72363 GCA_000671755.1 Glossina brevipalpis
TTTACTTGAGAAGGGATCCGAAAAACATCGGAGAATCCGAAAAATAGACAAATGTGGACCAAATTTTTTATTTTCAACTTATACGTCAAATCATACCTTTGAATCTACTTTTAGATTTTATTGTCATATAATAAAAAAGATTACTTTTTACGAGAAACTACAGATGGGAAAGACACCGAAAAATAGTTTAACATGGTACAAAATTTAGAACTTATCAAATTATATGTCATATCACTAATCTAGTCGTATTTTAATCTTAAAATTTTCAAAATTAAGTCTATTTCTCTTTTAGAATTCGTAAATGAAAACGTGTCCAAAAAATAGAGCAATGTGGACCAAATTTACCATTTTCTACTTATATGTCAAATCATTCTCTTTTCCTATATAATCTTATTTTCGGAAAGTGCTAAAAATTAGATCTTGTTAGCGTATAAAGGCCTATTTTTGGAAATTTCAAAAACAATTATCGCACTCTATCCAAATATTATTTTATCCCGATTTTTAGTTGAGAGCTATTAAAAATAAGAAATTTTTCATATAACAACCCTTTTTCAAATACATATATGGATAATAGAAATGGTTCGATTCAATCCATTGTAATAGATTCCATCACATTGTAATAGAGATTATCGAATATCTAGAAATTTGCGATAAAAATATTACGATCTGACAGCCCACAATACTTAAAATATACCGCATCACACACAAGTGTTGCAACATGTATTATAATAAACCTAATGCTTTAGTATTTCGTATTGCTAGAGTTGTCTGTAGCTATTTAACAGCAAGTGTCTGGCAGCCAAGTACAATTACGAACCCATACAATAATTACAGTTTATTTTTAATACAATCGATGGAATATTAATAATGTTGTAACTGCCAAGACTTGAAATGAATAGTACTAAGCTATTGAACACCAACAGCGTTCGCTTTGAAATTATTAAGAAATCAGAATCTAGAAGACAAGTATATAAGGAAACAAGTTATTTTATGGAAGGAGGATTGCGGGTGCTGTTAACTCTTGTTTCTTTTGTAAATTAATAATATTTTAACAGCAAATGAAATAAGAAAATAAGTTAGTAGTGAACGAATTTTGAATACCTACCATCATAAATTTTTGATTTAATCTTAAGTGTACTGATTGGTCCATGGAGATGGTTTTCAGATTTACCGCAATAAAAACATTGAAATTGTGATCAATTTATGAAGCGACTTTGCTTATTAACAAACCATTGGATTAAATTTAAGCATCAGCGAGGAAAATCATCAGCCTTACGGCTCATACTCATAGTATGAAACAGTAGCACCTTGATAAAACCAAAATTTGCTGTTAAGACAATTGAGAAATTCTCCCATACAAGCGAGTGGATAAAGAGCTCGGAAGAAAGGAAAGTCTAACATAGGTAAGCCCTTACCCAGACTCTTATGTTGATCAAGAATTTCTACTTAGAAGCATAACATACTTTCTTTGGATATTACCATCCGAATTCCGTCTTACAGTACTGGGTATAAAAGTATATCCAATTAGAAAAAGTATATAATTTCTTTTTATAGTTTGATTGATTAGTTTGCTTAGGAGATGTAATCATGGAAAATAGCTCTTAATTATTTAATTTCAATTTGGAAAACCCAAATTATGTTTTTTTGTTTTTTTTTTTTTTGTTACTATAAATTATAATTAGAAACAATTATCTTTAGCGTTATTGTTTTGTTATTCATTTTTGTGTTTTTCTATGCAAATCAATGTAATTATTTGTGTTCGATTTATCTGACTATATAACAACATTTTTACTAAACGTAAGAATTGAACGAATGTGATGTTTACTCAACTGAGTATTATTTCATCTTACACTTTATTGCTCTACTTTATTAATTATAATTTTGGTGTTTGTTTTTCTTTTAATTTTGCACATTTCGCTCCTTTAACAAATTTGCTGTAAATAAATCTGATTAAAGCCTAAATGGAAGGCCATAAAATTACTATACTTTTAATCTTACAAAGAGGTTCTTAGCTCTGTGAGATTCCCTTGAGTTTTTAGGAGAATAGGTGCGTCATCTTCTTTATCTTTATCTACATTCATGTATACAGATCTGTGTTCCGGTTATCTGGCCACTTTCTTATCTTTGCCGCGATGATTCCATTCAATCTTTCCTGAAACAATTCCTGCTTTTTGCGCTAAGAAATTTAGGTTGAGATCCAGTTGCCTCTCTGCCAATATACGAAAATATATTACTCATTAAATCCTTACCCTCACTCGAGCAACGTCGGTTTGTCTGAGGCATTACCTTCGTGTTTAAGTTGGTATAATTGACTTGCCGGTTTTACTAAATGATATTTTATTTGAATGCTCGCATCTGTCCGTCAAGAAACTTCCTTTTTATAAAACTTGCCTAACGCAAATTTGAATATCAACTTTTTAACCTTTGACTTAAATTTTTAGGACTCTCTATAAAATATCTTATATTGGTCTTTTCAATATCCGCGTATTACTTATGACTTAAATTTAAACTAAAACTAATACAAAAAAATATTATTTTTGTCAATCCACATTCATGTTTGCATTGAATTAATTGTCTACACACATGCTCGCATTTAGCTAATTGTCTACATTCATGCTTGCATTGAATTAATTGTCTACGTACATGCTTGCATTGAATTAATTGTCTGCACTCATGTAAGCATTGAATTAAATGTCTACACACATGGTTGCATTGAATTAATTGTCTAGACACATGATTGCATTTAGCTAATTGTCTACATTCATGCTTGCATTGAATTAATTGTCTACACACATGCTCGCATTTAACTAATTGTCTACATTCATGCTTGCATTGAATTAGTTGTCTACATACATGCTTGCATTGAATTAATTGTCTACACTCATGTATGCATTGAATTAAATGTCTACACACATGGTTGCATTGAATTAATTGTCTACACTCCTACTTGCATTTAACTAATTGTCTACATTCATATCTGCATTTATCTAATTGTCTACATTCATGTTTGAATTAATTTAATTGTTTACCTACATGGTAGGATTAAATTAATTATCTACACATAGGGTTGCATTGAATTAATTATCTGCTCATAAAGTGTGCTATTGGGCTAAATGTGTATAGACTTTTTCTTATTCTTGTATGTGCATTACGTCATTGAGTAATTTTAATATTACTTTCTTCTTTTTTAATCTTAACCAGGTTAAGTCTTAAATATCAAGCGCTGCCTAAGTCAGTTGTATCTAAACTGTAGCTGAAATAATGACATTTTTCGGTGAAGCGATCTTCCCACCATTCAGAGAGTTCTTTAAGGAGTGCAAGAAGTGCCAGTCGGACAGGACAAGACTAAATGTATGAATAATTCGCAGCCGAACGCTCTCGATTCTTACTTTATTTTTAGTTTAATGAAGATGTATGTGGTTTGGCATGGGTTGTAATGAAAAACAATTTCTTTGTGTTGCGAAAAGTGCCACGAATTTTTTCCTTTACCTAATATATCAAAAATATACCGCCTATATGTAAACTTATTAGACTTAACGACCTTAAAGAAATGGAAGTAACAATTCGAAGTCACCTAAGTATAGAAATACAAGGCGAGATGAGAAGAGAGAAAAAGTTTTTTCTTACAAACACAATTCTATTATTTTTCGACGGGAAATAATACATTTTTGCAAATTTTTCAAAAAAAAAAACAAAATCTACTCTAATACTTTGTAAGCGACTGTAAGCATTTATAAGCATTATACGTATTTGCTTATATGTCTTTCAAAACATTTTTTTTAAAACTCTAATTATCTACAAAAAAAAAAAACAAAAAGAAAAAAAAAACTAGAGTTTCTTGCAATATTTGCACGCTTTGTAAAAGAAATATAAATCAACTTACCTTCGGTTCAAGTCCATAATTGTTATTATCTCTGGGTGGCAATTTTGGTGGTTTCTCACTACGTTTGTGTGCCAATTGTTGTGTCTGCATTAGCAATTGTTCTCTAGTAGCTGCCACATGACCGCTACCGTTCACCATAATACTGTTGCCATTATTCAAATGCATGCCACTACCACCACTACCGCTACCACCACCAGAATTTTGTTGTTGTTGCTGTTGATGCTGCTGCTGCTGTTGCTGTTGTTGTTGTTGTTGTTGTTGTTGTTGTAGCGATGTCGTTTGTTGCGTTTGTGGCGATTGACCACTATGTATGGACATTATACTGCCACCACTACCATTGCCAGCGACACTATAAGGATCTTCATCGGGTATCGGTATGCGAGGACGATTCTTAATATCCACCATTGAGCGTTGTGCTATTACAAACGAAATAAATCAATTATTATTTCCATCTATGTATAAATGGAGAATAACAAGCGAATGTATGTATATATACGCCGCGCAATAGTATACACGAGATACGCATTGTTTGAATTGTGCGTTTTATTGCCACGATTGTTGTTGACATTTTTCATAGGGAAGATACTAGAATTTCTAGTCTAGAGAATGAAAATTATTCAATAGAGTTATGATAGCGGCATTTTCTAGCCTGTAAAATGCAAATTTACATATCGTTTTCGTTAACATATTGACACAACAATTGTCCATCGCGGGACGCGACCATTTCGTTTTCATTTGAAAGTTTGACATTTGAAAATGAAAGCTTTTTATGAAATTTTTACAAAAACGAAAATGAAAAAAAAAAAAAAAAAAAAAAAAAAAAAAAAAAAAAAAGAAAAAGAAAAATGAAAAGGAAAAGGAAAACTTAAGTTATTCTTAAAAAACATCATTGTTTAAAGTCTTGTTCTTTGTTTTTTTTTTGGTTTTTGGTTTCTTTCTCTATCTTCTGCTTATGTTCCTCATATGCCTTCATAGCAATTGATTGCCATTAATAAACAATAACATATTAGCCTTGACTTGTTCTTGTTCTTACTTTTTTTTGTTGCCATTGTATACATATTTTCACACACACACACACATATATATATATATACCTATACTATGAAAAACAAGAAAATCATCACACACATTATATTCACTCATTAATGTTAGTAAAGAAGCACGAGTTGCAGTTTAGATCACCTAGAAATCTACTTCTATTTCTTTAGATTTTCTTTGTTTTTATTTTTATTTTTATTTTTTTTTTTATTTTCTATGTTAAAAAGCTAAAGTTTGTTTCTCACATTACTACTACTACTACTGCTGCTGCTGATGCTGATGCTGCTGCTGATACTGATGCTGTTGCTGTTGGTCGCACTTACCTGGTGGCAATTTGCTTTTCAGCATATCCATGGCTACCACATTTACAATGAGAACCCATATGGGACACTCGAGTATGTCATTCTCTGATTTAACAAAAGCTACCGCTGATAGACATTGCGTTTCTAAACGTCGACGATCTGGATAGGCGCGTCGTAATTCACGATTTACATTCGATTGGAACTTTTTCATATCAAATAACTTAAATGAAAGAAACAAAACAAAAAGTTTCAATGTTGTTGTTGTTGTTGTTGCTCTTGTTCTTGGCTTTTTTTTATTTTTATTTTTATTTTTATTTTTACTTTTTTAATCTCTATTTCAACTTACTTTGACTATTTTTTCGCTTTCTAGCGCTTGATTGGGTAACTTTAGGATATCGGCACCAATGGAAGTTTCCTCGTTTGGATGGCTGGCTGTACTTTTGACATATACGTTACTTTTCGCGTAACGTCTTATCAATATATTACCAGCATCGTCCATTTTAATTTTGACACCCTTTTAGTGAAAATCAAAAACAAAAGACTTAAGTAACAAACCATTTTTTTTTTTTTTTTTTTTTTTTTTAATGCAATCATTGAAAAACAATTAGGTTTACAAAGGTGTTGTTATTATCGTTTATTTCGTTTATTTCGTTCGTTTTCTATTGACATTTAACACTTTGATATTACGTCAATTTCAAACACGTTTGCTAAAAAGACTTGAGAGAAATAATTTATATCTTTGCAGTTTACGCTTCTTTTGATTTTAAATTGATTACTCTATTTCATTAATTATTTCGGTTTTTAGCTTTGATGTGGAAGCTGGTCTATGGAAGAATTTCTCACATTTTTAAGCACAATTTTCACAACTTATACCGTAATTTTTCAATACAAAGAACAGACAATGCTTTCTGCGGAGTTTGACAGAGCAAGGACAGACAATGCTTTCTGCGGAGTGTGACGTATGAAGTGATAAAATTAATATATATTTTAGTTCGCTCAGGTCTGTAGTAGCGCTATATGAAGTTTATGCTGATGTATGCAGCATAAGAGAAACACTTAGGATGAAAGTTCTGTCTGTTAAAACAATCGTTATAGAATTAATTTCTTTATTGATTTTAGTCATGTCTGTCTATCTAACCCTTGGTCTATGTGTGTATGTGTGTCTGTCTATATTCTCAGGATAAGTAAACAATTTTTGGGATCTTTTTATCAAATATGATGCACATACAGACATCTTTTGGACCAAGAATGAATGCTACTGAAAATGGAGTCCAAATGGATTAATTTTTACGAAAATTATCTATAAAGCGGTATTTTTTGAAAAACTCGTTCGTTATATCATATAATTTGGCTGTTTCAATATCTCTTAACAAAAAGCATTGAAAAATAGCATTTTGGCAAACTAAGTGCAAGCTGAAAATTTTGATTGCGATGTATCCAATTTTTGAGCTCCCTACAATATAAACGTCCATAGAAAATGGAAACCTAATCCAATTTTTCGTGTTTTATGGGAAAATGATCCAGTATAGGTATTTGACATATAGTTTTACTGAGTTTGGATCGTATGGTTCCATATCACGGACAGCTTGTCGCATAAAGATTCTCATGAGAAGTGACGTAAGCGAAGAATCGTATAAAGCGAAGATGTGTAGGGTATGTAACGGCCAGTCTTGATCGACAAAAACATCCTAATTTGGTTTTTTTTCTTCTGGTTTATGGCGTCCTTTACTCAAGTGCTTGTTGTTTCTTTATAATGCAACTCGATTTTAATTATTTACTTCGTATAGAATTCTAACAAAGAAAATTTTCCAGTATATTTGTGGTTAATAAATGGTCAATAGAAGGCAGGTGTACATTCCTTACTTGTATCTGATCTATAGTCTATAATGATCTACTATTTCTTCGAAGGATACATTTAAAAGCGGTCGCGAAAAGTAGCTGGGAATGCGGTCAAGCTTTGCATGCGTTGGGTATGCAGAATGCCTGATATGGATACCTGGACGTTCAGATTTTTTAGCAAAAAGGAAGAGACCGCAAGGATCACGATAAGGCCGGAACATTTCGGCGCCGTACTAAGGCTGGTATCGCAATGGGCATGGGGAAAAGTCAGCAAGCTATTGTAAGCATAGCGGAGGGCAAGACTGGTATCGCTAAGGGCATGTGGAAAAGTAAGAAAGCTATTGCAAGCGTAGTGGAGGGCAGATCCGGAAACTTTCTGCAGTGTACCATGATTGGTATCGCAAATGGCATGGGAAAAAGTTAGCAAGCCCTTGTAACCATAATGGAGGGCAGGTCCGGAAACTTTCCGGAGCGTACCAAGGCTGGCATCGCAATGGGCATGGGCAAAAATCCACAAGCTATTGTAAGCATAACGCAGGATAATGGCAAGCTAATAGATTCATAAAATCTTCTGGTACAGCGCCCAAGCTACTGGCACTATGTAAAACCGAGTTACGTGCGGTCACGAGTCATAACTCTCTCAGATACCACGTGAAACCACGTTTATGCAGATTCTACAAAAGAGCGACCATTTGCAGAATCAGAATTCTACGAAAATGCGTCCCGTCAGATTTTTGGTGAAAGCGCGACCAACTGCAGAATGAGAATTCTACGAAGGAGCGTCCTATCAGATTCTTGATGAAACTGCGACCGTTTGCTGAATCAAGCACTAGATTTTTGGCGGAGATTTCTTAGCGCTAGATGCAGTACAATGCTTTGAACTGAAGAAGGAGGCACGATCCATATGAATCCTAATGTTGGGCAGGTAGGGACAAGGGTAATTACAGTTTTAGGTAGCGATACAAACTGCCTCAGCATGAGTTCCAGTTGTAAGTAGGGGCATCAGAAAACTCTAGAAGGCTTGAGCTAATGTAATGACTTTCGAGAAATCTGCTAAGTAATGAATTCCGCAAAAGTTCTTAGTAACCGTACTGAGTACGCTGTAGTATGGAATGGAGTGCATTGTGTAAAGGTTTTAAATGTTTAGTTTTTACATATACGTTGTTTCCCAATTTGTTTGTCTTAAACGTATTTTTATAAATTAAAATTTTGGCTTACCTGACCAATATGTTTCTTTAGCTCTTCCGTTTTTTGATCACGCATTGGATTATCGAATCCACATAAGCCGATTCTTTTGTTTAGAAAATCATAACATAAAAATAAAAAGATAATAAAAATTTTCTTAAATTTGTTGAAAATTTTCGGTGTAAATTCAATAATAAAATAAGGAAAAGTACATAATTCCTTAAGCCATCGGAATATAATATTATTTTAATACCTGTCTTTAGATAAACATCTGCTGAAAATTGTAAGTAAAAATTTCATTTGCTTATGGTGTTAACAACGAACAAAAGGAACGTTTAAGAACGTTAGGACTAAAAGGAAACATTGACTCTTTTTACCGAAATCATTTACCAAACCATTTACCGAAATTATCAGGGCCCGAGTTTGGTGTATTATTTTCCTACCTTTCTACCATGAGATAATGTATCATGTGCCTAATGGTTGGCGAGAGAATTGCTGAATAGTTGTCGGATACCTAATTAAACGCTAAGAGGCACCCTCGGCCAGTTTCGATTTGATTTACATTTCTAGGGTACCAACCTATCAGGTTTTAGTATTTGTTTTTAATTTGCTGTCAAAATGTTTAAGTGGGAATAAAAATGACTTTTTTCTGCCTTCTAATAGATGGCTTCAGTGATATGTGGTGTTGGAAATAAACAGATTTAGACGTGTGCTAGAATAATCTCGGCTCCATATAGCAAAATTCGCTTAGGAACATTTAGCAGCATTAACGTGGAACGTGCTACCCTCTCCGCTGTTATTAGTAGATATTACTTCTTCTGATTAATACTGCTTAAAATCGATTACCCATTGTGTGGTCGAGTTATCGGCAATAACTGTGATTCTTTTCAAACGCTGGACTTGAATAGTAAGGCGATAATAGTAATAAAGAGGTGTAGACGTGCCTCCTCGTGGTATCTGCCAAGCGTGTGACGCGATGATTTTACCAATGGGAATCCCAAACTGCGTTAACCACTTGCTGTGGTTCTTGTAAGTTACTCTGATTCCCTTCCAACTGAGATGCAATAATGTGATCCAGTTGCGATTACCTAAGACGTCTAACTTGTACTTCAGAAGAATGGTGTGGTCTGTTGGTAAAAATCTGGTAGAAGGAGTTTTCGATTTCTGACACCTAACAAGTAGGCTTTTAATTATCGATCGATCGCCTGAACGCGACAGGTACTTTTCGGCTTATAAGAGGGAACCTCGAGAGTTATGCTTCTAATTAGAAAACTTCTCTATTTAAATTATAATAACACTAAACAGTCCTGTAATTATGGTTGACTGTCTGAGATAATAGTTGAACTGGGTGCACTATGACGCAGTTAGTGGTGTCGATATCTTTCCAAGCACACAATAATCATTAAAATTAGCTAAAGAATCTTCCCTTTCGTGAGGTATAGAAAATTTAAAGCGAATAATTAAATCCACCGGGGTCAAGTTGCCCAAATCATGAAGCTCTTTGTATTATGTAGGCTGAATCAGCAAGCTTAGAGAGTGCTTTGTAGGCTGACCGAAGGTGCGGCCCTTTAAGGAGTATCGTAGTGGTTGTGAGAGTAGCTAGAGAGGAACATCCTTTGACCAGAGAGAAACTCTGGAGTGAATGTGTGTTCTGGAATCCCGGGAATTGCGAAGTTCCCTTTTGGGGAATTGTTCCAAAGGTCCTGAAGGGCGCCGATTATCGTTAACTGAGAAATAGTCCTGTGCTTTCGAGCACGATGAGATTAAGCTACATAACAGGTGCTCAAGTAAAACCAATCATAGATATTTGGATGGTGATCGAATAGAGCTTGCGTTTTTATAACAATACCAGTCTTTTCTTCAACAGTCCCAGAAAGTGGAAATTCAACAGACTTACTTAAATTGAAACCTTGTTTGAGTTAGGATTGTCTGTTTTACAGTGAGGGACTCTATGTGTATATTAAAGGTATAAAAAACTTAGTCCATCTCACTAAAAGTTTCCATCTCTCTAAAAGTTAAAATATTCCCAGCGACCAACAATTTTAATATACTTTTGTACGAACTAACTGATGTATAGAAAATAATAAAAATAGAACGTTATGATACACATATCGTCTTAGATTAGCTTCGAATCAAATGTCACTTTGACGTATGGTCAAGTTAATATAAAAAGCATTTCTTAAGAGCATAGGATCTTATATGAAATTACTGAACATGAATTTAATGAACTAAACTTTAGAATTTAATGACTGTTTAATGCGGTTTTCTTGCAATATTTATATATATATATATATATATATATAAATATTTTTATATTAGCAAATATTTAATAGTGATTACTAGTATATAAGGTTATAATGTAATAATATTTAAAAGAAAATTGAAAAATTTAGGTTAAATGGCTTTTGTGTATCCATGCAATCGCATAAATGTATTCAAGAGTGTATGTACGGGTATATGTATATAAATAGAATGTGGGGTCAAAGTGGTGGACTGCACCCATTCTTTCTTGTAAGCATACTCGTTATATTCATATATATATATATATATATATATATATGTACACATACATATATATATATTGTAAATTTATAAATATAAGTTCGGTTTCATTAGATAAACTTTAAAGGAGTGTTTTTTGTGTCGGTTTCATGTTCACTTTAATAATAAATGGCGATTATTACAATAAGAAAATCTTAAATTAATACCAACACAGAGTAATTATTATTATAATTTTAATATTTAATTCATTAATAAAAGAATTTTCCTGAAATGTATCTCAATTTAGTTGAAATTATAACGAAAAAACAAAAACAAAAATAATGACAATAAAAGTGCACAATAGAGTCCTTTTTTTTTTTTGTTATTAATTAAATTTAAATATTGCATGTATTTATTTATATGCTTTAAATGACATTTAACAGAATTGAATGCTAATGTTGTGTTTATTTATTTATTTTTTTTTTATATTTTTTATTTATATTTACTTTTAATGCTGGTTGTAGGTGGTACTGCGACCATTAGAATAGAATGGAAATATTTACAACTGAATAATGATTCTTTCAAATTCGTAATCAGTTAACAGAAAAGAAAAAAAAATATATATTTATTTAAACGTCTCTGATTGAATAAACGAGACTTAAAGCCATAAAACATGTTGTTGCACTTCAGTAGTAGTTATTAACAGAAGTTGTATGCGCTGTCTCTGTGTATTGCTCCGCTTTAAATGAAACAAATGAAAAATGTATGTACGCGCCTTAGGGTAACACTTAATATCTCGACTGTAGTTTATTATAATAATTTATATTTAAGAATTTTTGATCGCTATTGTAAGGGTTATGTTATATTTATGCGATGTAACATGTAACGTTATATGCAATCGATTAAAACATTTTAAAATTATTTTAAAATTTAATTTAAGAAATGAATTTAGAAAGATGATCATATCAAATCTGTTTTCTTTAAGGCTACGAAAATAATTTAGAATCAATATCTCTAAGCAAGCAGTGGGAATATGAGGCTTCTTTGAAATTTACTCTATACAATCTGTAGTAGATATTGATTTTAAAGGATTTTGGAATTTCCAGATAATGACAATTCTATTGGGCGACTGATGTAACGAAATAAAACTGTTTAAGATGTATGAGATCGTATGTGAAGTCGAAAGGAAAATAAATTTCTTCTTTCCTTCTATTTAGAGATATTACTTCCATCACTTGAGCTTATCTATTCACCTCTGCCTTTAATTGATATTGAGAGATCCACTTATATCTTATATCTTTTCATATCCATTTGTCTGCTTCTTAGTCGTCCTGTTAATAATATTTCAAAACTTTCGTAAAATTTTCCAAATGAGTCGAATGAGAGTTGAATTATCTCTGTTTGACGGTAGTGAATAAGAAACTGGATTTATATTAAAAGAAACTCATATTAGTTTAATGCTAAACTGATACACTTCTTTAGTGGGGAATTTAACTTTTTCTCGCCTTAAGAGAATTGTACGCATATTCTTATGTCTTGTTTTCTTTTTCATATAAATGGAAGCAAGCGAAACTGAGAAGGAAAAATCCCAACATCTTGCGATTTATAGTGACATCAAAAAGTAGAGGAACAAGGCGTGAAAAGACGTGAAAAGAATAGGAATTTATTTTCAGGCGATAGGGGTAGATGGTCATACATTATTCTAAATATTTATCATTGGTTAACAAATTTGTTTTAAGCGTAGACTTTCCATGGTCATGGAAATTTCTTGACCTGTGCACTTTGATATCACCTACGTCTAGGTTATATGCGACATGATTGAAAACAAAACTGATCATGCGAAGCATTATTTTCATGTGTCCTGCTAGGTCTGGGATTCTTACGTTCATGCGCATAAGATAGGCTGGTCTCACCTACTGTAGCTTCTTTCTTCTGACCGGGCCTCCTCTTTTAGGAGTGCTTTATATAAACTGAATAAGTCTGACCAGAGCCTTCTCATTGTTTTTTTTTCTGGCCTCAGCTTTGCCAAGGATCTGCGAAACGATCTTGTGCTTTGGCGTTAGTTGTAACCGGGGGCTTGGTCTTCGAAAGGTAGAAATTTTAGATGTTGCCTCAAAGAGGCGACACGTCTATTTGATGTGTCTCCATCCATCTGGCACTCGTAAGTTCGTCTCACCCTGTGGTGATTCCTACGAGGGCATGGTCCTGGAAATGTGGAAGTTGTGTAGAGAAGGGTCAACATATCTATTTGATGTGTCTTCATTTGGCACTCGTAATAGACTCGTCTACCCGGTGCCGTTTTCTTGCTCCGCAAGCCATCAGCACGTCCGTAGGACTAAGCTGTGGGAACTGCCATAAAACATTCAGGACTTCTTCGAGGAGTATTCTATTCGAATCTTTGGACATTGGAATCATATCTTCAAGGCAGGAACCGAAGAGACATTTGTTTTGCTAGGATGTCTTCGAGAACTATTTTATACGAATACTTGAATATTCGAATTTCGCCTATGGGCAGTCGTGTTAGAAAACAGTCATATTTAAAGGAATAGCGTTAGTTTTTTGAATGACATGTCCCCTAGCAATGGTCAAATGAAGGATATTTAATCTCATTCGAGATTGGAGTATATAATGACTATATGGTGAGGATCGGTAATACGTGAAGGTTTGTCCGCGATAATGCGAGAACGGTTTTGCGGTTTGCTTACGCGAAAGTTTTTACTATGATATGACTACATCCATAAAAGAAAAACGTAGATAAACAGACAATCAGAGGGATATAATTAAATTGCTTGTAACGTTTATATTGATCGAGATTTCGAGTTTGTGTGCCCTTTTTCGCATTACAAACATTTGAAGAAATTTAATGGAAACCTTGTATTAATTACAAAAGCAGTATGCTTCGTTAACACAATCTATTTATTAAATATTATTTATATATTTGATATAATTGTTTCTTGTATAAATATTTAAACATACTCGCACATAATTAATTTATGTTAATTCAAGAATTTGTATTAAATAGAAGGCGTTATTGGTATCAGTATCAGTTTCAGTTTCAGTTTCAGTTTGAGCTCGAGTTGTGTGTTATTATGTATATATGTGTATATATCCTATTATATTATAAATACTACGTGCATATCCATATAAATGTAATATATAAAAATACATTACAATGATCTACACATACATATATATATATATATATGTATAATGTATGTATTTTCATGCATACACAGGCAAACATTAAAAAGTCAGTTATTAAGTGCTGCTGTTGTTTGTGCCCATTTTAAACAGTGGATGACCTTGCAACTGTTGCACTCATACGTAATCCTCTACATATATATAATTCTACTACAACTATTGTTTTTGTTGTTGTATTAAGACCAACAATATGTCTGTCCATTCTTTACATGTATATATCACCGAATGTTTTGCTGGTATAGCGTAGTTTGGTGTAGTTTGAAGCAGGTTTCTGCTTCGTTGGTTTTAAAGCTCTTTGTTGTTTCACATTTTTCTCTTTTAAAGATTTTTTTTTTTTTTTTTGAAGTTTTACCGTTTCTTGTTTAATAGTGTTTTAGTATAGTTATTGTTAAAGTAGCTTTTATTGCTATAAATGTGTGTACGTGCGAGCATAACATCTTTAGATTTTCGTTGTTAAAAAGAAAAGTAAAAGTGTTCGTTCACTCACATACATATATATTTAAAATTCTTAAATACCAATTGAAACTAGTTTTGCTGTAATGTAAACTCTGTCTGCGTGCGTGTGTGTGTGTGTGTGTGTGCCTGTGTGTGTGCGAGTTATATAGAGTTTGTAGAATGTATTATTAAAAGGTTACTCGTCAAGTATTTCCTCGCAGATATTTACTCATTACGAACAATAAAAAAAGATTTATTGTTTCACATGATTTTTCATATATGAGATGATCGAGAAGAACTTCCTTTAATATGATTATAAAATGCTTAAAATGCTTCATTGAAATATCTGATGTATGTGATCTGTAGGTCCTTAACAAGCTTACCAACAAAAGAAATAAAGAAACATCATCTTGTTGACTATAATTAATGAAGTCACTTAACAGCAGATAATACAAGAGAATAATGATTCAGTCACACCTTTGTTTACGCCTTTTACGTTTTCTTTTTTTGTCGTTTAGTCACTATTCTAAGTTTTGGAAAATTTAAACTGCTTGACTTGTGTTCAATTTGATACATTTGGACAGAAAACATTTGCAATCATTTAGCATAACACGTTTAATTAATGAAATTTGCATAAGTTTCAAAAAAAAAAAAAAAAAACGAAAAAGAAGAAGAAAAAGAAAAAAAAAGGAAAAGGGACAAAAAGGCAAACTTCAGAAGAAGTTAGTATCACACAAGCGTACTTAAAAAAGCCCTTTTTTTTTATAAGTGATGCCAACCAAAGTTGCAGTGTCACTCACTACTGTTTACAATTTTAAAGCAGTATCGAAGAATACCACAAGAGAAGTAACTAAAAATCTTAAACATTTTTGCAAAGTATTATATAAAAATAAAATTACGCCGCATTGACTCAATAATATAGCTCACGTGTACCATAAAAACAATCTTAAGCTACGATAAGAAAGTTGAAAACTAGTAGCACTGGTTTGGGATCCGCCCTGTAACTTGGATGTAAAATTTGATAAACAGTAGCAACGTAATGCAAAAGAGAACATATTTTTATAGAGAGAAAAACATAGAGAGAAAAGCAGATGCGGACGATGCTTAATTGTGTAGAATCAGAGTAGAGTCATTGTGACCAAATAGACCTATTTTTTATTAATAACACAATACCTTTGCCTGAGGGTCCTTTTGTCACTCTGTCTAAGAGTGAGAGTGACAGAGTGAGAGTGAGAGACAGAGAGAGAGGGAGAAAGGAAGAGAGAGATAGAGAAAGGGAGAGAGTATGTTGGAGATGGATAGAGAGACAAAGAAAGGGAGAGATGGAGATGTAGAGAGAAAAAGACAGAGAGAGCAATAGAAAGATTGAGAGAGAGAGAGAGAGAGAGAGAGAGAGAGAAAGACAATATTATAGAGTTAAAGCCGTGTTGTCGATCCGTTATTCCTTCCATGTTATCTCAAAAATCGAAACCAAGTGGCATCGTCCGTTTCTCTTGATGTAGTTCTGTGCTACACACATAGAGAGAGAGAGAGAGAGAGAGAGAGAGGAATAAGGGGAGAGAGAGAGAAATAAGGGGAGAGAGAGAGTAAGGTGGAGAGAGACAAAGAGTGGGGAGAGAGAGACAAGCAGAGAAGGGAGAGAGGGAGGGAGACAAATGGAAGGAGGGAAACGGAGATATAGACAGAGAGATAGAGAGATAGAGAGAGAGGGAGTGTAAGATGGAGGTGGAGATATAGAGAGTGGGACAGAGAAGAGGAGTGAGATGGAGATGGAGAGAGAGGGGGTGATGGAAATGGATAGCGAGAGAAAGAGGGAGAGAGAGGTAGAGACATAGAGGGAAAAGAGAGAGAGAAAGATGAAGATCTAGGGAGAAAAGATGGAAAAGAGAGAGAGAGAAATAGAGATGCAGAGAGAAAGAGGGGATGAGAGAGAGTGAATATGGATTCATCCATAAGCAGTCTCATAATAAAAAAAACATTAATTTCTCCTACAAGCAGCTTTAGAAAGTGAGTTTAAATACTTAAAAAACTTTAATAAATATTCTACAAGAGAGAGACAGAAGATTGTGATAAACTTAAAGTCATTTCAATCAATTTCAAGTGAAAAATATTATTTTTTATATACAAACATAGCACGTATTTCAAGTAAGAAATAATTCTTTGAGGAAATCTCAGAAATTCTTTATCTCTTACGAAGTTTTGTTGTTTTTTCTTTTTCTAAACCAAATTTTAAATGTGTACTTACGTGTAACTTAAAATAAGTCTTAGTCATGCGTGTGTATCCAAAAGCGATCGTACTGCCTATATTTGTAGTATTTTTTCAACACTGTCAAGTTGTGTTTTAAAATATTTCTAGTCTTACATACACACACATACGTGCAACTTTAAATAATATATGCGTAACTTTATTCTCTGTAAGGATTTATTATGTGCGTAAACGAAGGTGGTTTAGAAAAGAATTTCTTAGTCATCTCATTTCTTGTCGTCATTGTATGAATAGGGTAATAAAGAAGGAGGTGTTTTCTTTGTAATAAACGTAGTTATCTAGATATGTAAATTAATTTTGTTGTTCAGATTACTATCACAAGTAGTAAAAAAAAACAACATACAATACATGGCCACACGAAATCCAAACAGGGCTTGTCTCGGTTGTCGTCAAATTAACACCAGACTCTAGTGTATGTAGAAGAGAGATTAAGATAAACGTTTGTAGTTGTCCAGGTAGTAACTAATGATTATTAATGAGGCGTTCAAATATGTTAAAATAATAGTTGAAGAAAACTGCTAAATGAAAATATTTTACTCAAGAAATGTGATCATAAAGTAAATAAAAATATTATAAGAACTCATGGTTAATATTCCTCTTCTTCTCAATTGTAACCAAAAATATAATTTGATTTGTATAATTTGTGTTAAAAGAATTTTTGAGTTAAATCGTAAATTTCGATAGTTTTTGACTATTTTGCACGGTCTTCGATTGGTCTAGAAATGAACCAGAATTATGAACATTTGAGATTTGAACTGAATCCATCTCCTCGTAGCTAAGGTATAAAACCACAAAATGAATGCTGAATGAACAAAAGATTTAAGCAACAAAGATGTCAACACGATTTATTTCAGGTCTTTCTTTTTTTTTTTTTTTTTTTTTTTTTTTTTCTGTTGGTTTGTTTCGCAAACTATGGAAATACAATTGCGTTACTGCGCACACAACCTCGCTTTTACTTCTTTTCGGTTTCGAATATGAAAAACTCTGGAGATACAATATGAGAAAAGTTTCTTAAACTGTGGCTTTGTGTCTATTACATAGTTTTAAATTTCGCGTTTTACAAATGATTCCAAATGTTAAAGCTACTGCTTGTTATTGTTGTTATTATGGGTTTATTGTAACAAATTTAGAATGCAGTAAAAGAAGCCGCTAAGAAAAAGAAAAAGGAAACAAAATTGTAAGACACGTTTTCATCTTGTTTTCTGATATCGTCAGGCAGGCAAGCAGGCAAGCAGGCATGCGCACAGCATATATATATATATATATATATACACAAACTTACATAAATGTCACTTGCTGTGTGAGTCAAAAATTTTTTGAAATAATTGCTTATTCCGCTTCTTAACATTTAAACCAAAAAAAAAAAAAAAAAAAACAAAGAAAAAGTTATTACCAAAGCTCACTACTCACTACTAGCTACGGTTCAGTCAGACTTTGAGACAAAATGATTTTAAATGTTTTAACATTTTAAGGTTTGAATGTTTTTCTTATTTATTCCTTTTGTTTTATTTAACGTAATAAGTACTAACTAGTATCCGAACTGTTTGCAGAGTCATTCGCTTAAAGCACTACTTGCCACTCTGTTTCATATGCTAAATAATTGCACTCATCATCGTCACTACCATTAGTTAACTAACACAACGCTGCTATGATTTTAAATTAAAGCGTTTTTTAAAAGACTTTATCTACATAAAGAAAAAGAAGAAGAATGACTATATACGAAAGTCAAACGTGACGAGGTCATTGCAATCGTCTTTAATTCTTCTTATTATTTCCGTCAGTCTTTTGTATAAGATTTGAATTACACGTTCATCGAGAAGAGAACAAGTGTTTGCCCTGAAGTTTTGCAAGAATTTATTGCATTTTTTTTTTATTTATTATTTGTACTATTAATAAAATTTGAAAGAAATTGGAAGAAATACTAGAAAATGTTTAGAAATTTTTTTTAAAAATTCTTGAAAATTTTTTTTTTTTTTTTGGAGACTTCTGCAAGAGAATGTCTTTTGAAAATATTATCAAAATCGTAAAAGAAGACGAAAAGTTAAAAATGTTTGTGTTGCAACTTGGGAGTATTCCTGGATGCATCAATTAATTTGATCACGATATATCTCATCATTTAAACTATTAGCAAATACGTTTACTTTCCACTAATTTAACTATGATTACGAATTGTACACTGAAAGCTGAACAGCGTTGGAAAGTGTAATGCAAGTAAACAGTTAAAACAACAGTTAAAAGCTTTGAAAAGTACAGTGAAAGTCAACAACATTGGAGAGTGCACCGAAAGAGAATAGCATTGGAACGTGCACTTAAAGTGAACAGCATTTTAAAATATACTGAAAGTGAACAGCATTTTAAAATATACTGAAAGTGAACAGCACTGGAACATGTACTTAAAGTGAAAATC
>KK351156.1:72884-96074 GCA_000671755.1 Glossina brevipalpis
GTTAAAAGCTTTGGAACATCCAATGAAAGTGAATAGCATTGGAAAGTGTTTAGTGATTGATTTTAAGTTGAATCCGCAGAAACTTTTTAAATTTAATAGCAGGCCGTACAACTGTCAAAACTTAATATTTCTTTGTAATTAACAGATCTTGAAATCTCCTTTTACTTTGCTGAGATACAAGGAAGTTGCGTTGCTGCTCCCTAAACTTGCCTTTTAATAAATAGAAATGAGATTTTGCTCTACACTGCCATCTTAACTAATAAAACATTTCTAAGATATGGTTATCTTTGTATCAGATTTTAGCCCATTAAATTTATTTGAACACATATTTTAAAAGAGCATAATTAGACCAAACATGCACTGATGTGATCGGCAATAGCTTCTACATTTTGTTGGTTAGAAATTAAGGAATTTCTAGATGAAACTCAACCTTAGTTTTGCATGAGTATTTTAAAAGAAGTTTTATTGCAATTAAAAAAAAATTTCTATAATATTTAGGGAAAGTACGGATTTGAGGATAAGTTTTGCGGAGTTCAGAAAAACTAAAACAATTTGATCTATCGTGATCGATTAAACTGAATTGCTAGATGCAAGAAAGCAACAAAAAAACAAATACTAGGAAGTTACGATATCGAAATGTTTTGAAGCTTATTTCTCGCACCTTTGATACTGGGTATATTAAGTTTGTATGTATGTAACAAAAACCTACAACAGATAGAACTTTTATCACACCGATCGATTCAGAGTTATTTTCTGAATCGATTGTAAGTTGTCCGTGTCCATCCGTGAGTGCTTTTCTGTCTATCTGTCTACCTCTCTGTCTATCTGTTTGCCTGTCTGTCTATCTGTCTGTCTGTTTGTCTGATGTCTACTTGGCTATCTGATGTCTCTCCATGTGTTCTTGTGTGTCTTTTTGCGATATTTTGACAAAGTTTAGTATACTGGCTTGTTTTAGTTCAAGTATGAACGCAATTGAGATTGGCTTCAATAAGAACATTTTTACGACCACTCCACATATAACGTCACTTTCGGAAAGATTCGATAAAAACTCATGCTAAAAATGTCCAATTTTTAATATTTCATGATGCCAATGAGTCCGTAATAGTTGTATGAAATAAGAATTAACTATACTAGATTCAGACCATGTAAATCTATTTTTTGGGACCCATCCCATAAAAGGGCTCTCATCAAAAGAAAACCTGCTTGTGACAAAAAGATCTGACCTTCAATGTTACACAGTGAAAATGGGTTCGAAATTTGGACCGCTTTTTGGACTGCTTTTCGTACGCCACCATATGGACCATAAGAGAACTCATGAAATATAAGTGTTTATATAATAACAAGGTCTAATTTTGAGTACCTTAAGGCAGATATAGTAGAAGAACATCTTAATCTTTAACAAGAAAAATTGAATTTGTTTGCGATTTGGGCCCTTTCCCCTATAAAGGATGCCTTTCCATGGAGACAGTGTAGAATTTTTTTAACCTTTATAGTAAATGTATTTGTAAAGTAAACGAAGAATTGTATTAGGAAAAGCAGCGTAGAGTATTGAATTGTCGGCTTCGTTTAATTATAATTTTTTTTAATTGCTTTACTTACAATCACATAACACATTTGACTCAAAAAGATTATTACACTTTTAAAAGACGGAAATATAATCACGCAATAGCAATAAAAATAAATTCAAATCCGTAATCTAGTCAAGATCTCATATATTTACTTAAGCATCAAATGCTTGATTACTCTCGTATTATTTGTATTTAACACATTTTCTTACAATTTGTTTAAAAATCGTAAGATTAATTCTGGGGTTTAATTTAAACAATTTGTTAAATGAATGTTATTGTTGTCTTCTTCTTCTTCTTCTTCTTCTTATTATTATATTATTTTTCATCCACATCTTTTAACGTATCTTGCTTTGACCATTAAGAGATAACTTTCAATATTTGCTGTATCTACACGTATGTGTATGTATATGTGTGGCAGTTTGTGACTCAAATACATTAAAATGAATATATTTTATGTCATTTATTATTGAGGTTTTTACCTAAAGATTACATAACCAACTATACTATATATGATTATTTGTTGTATGCGATTGTTAACTGCTTTTTGTTGCAATTTAAAGCATAAATAATTGACCATATTATGGTTACTAGGTCAAGGATCTTTTATAAGTTTATATAGAATTGATAATAAATTAAATGATGATTATTTGAATAAAAATTTATTAATATATGTACATATATATATATTCATTCATATAAACATACATATAACAGATGGGCTGAAAAGGTCGTAGGTTAACATATAGATGGCGCTACTAGTATTAAATTCATATAGATTTTAAGTTAGCCCTAACCTTCAAAAGACACGTGTATAAATTTGACAGCCGTTGCACTATTAGTATGTCAGTCCATTCGACTGACTGTCAGCTGACTGTCGATTGGATTCCGGTGTGAAATGATGGAGCCATGTTTCATCCATTATGACATATCGACGCAAAAATCATATGAATTTAATACTAGTAACGCAGTCTATGTGCCAGCCTACGAATTTTTCAGCCCACCTTGTACATATACTTTGCAAATTTATTCATATATATATATACGATATATTTACATACATAAATATATACATTTATATACATTTTACATATAAGAACATATAAGTATATATAAGTATGTACGCACACCTACACATACACACACATTCTGGCCGGTGTAGTGAGCCACATTTATGAACGGTGACATGAGCAGTGGAAGAGCGGATAGTCTCGATGAGGGTATGGCATTTGCGATGGGACGGAACAACGAATAGAAGATGGATGTTCGATCTTATCTTAAATATATAGCGATGGACCGAAAAAAGACACGGCATTATAAGCTTTTACCTCACGCAGTTCCTGACCGTCCACTGGTATTTCCGAAAGTATCTGCACCGATTCGGGTAATGATAGCTCGTCGAACTGCCCAGCATGTGTAGATACATAAGAAGATGCTCGGCACGTTAAATTCTACTGCCATAGATTTCAGAACGGTCACAACCTCAAATGGCAACCAAGGGCATACTACATAATGTTATCGGTAGCAACGCGGCCTGAAACACGGTGGAGGCGTACGTGATCGAAGTGCTCAAGAAACTAAGACGGCCAGAGAGGTGACGGGCGGAGAGAAGAAACAGTGGAGCTCAATGATGGTATTCACTAAGGTCTCGCCAAACGAGGTGCACTAATTGGAACCATACTACAATGATGACATTATGTGGTAGCTAACGGCGGTCCCGCGGTAACTAGTGCTAGACGAATTATATGTGGGAGATTAGTTTAGTATGTAGGGGCCATGGAATGGCCGAATGGTGAATGCTACTGGCACAAGCTAGTAGTAATTATGGGGATTCCCACCTCCAACTTGCATATCAAAAAGAAAACACATACACACACACGGATGCGAATGTTGTTTTTTTTTTTACTTAGTGATGCACACCTATGACATCCGGGTAAAATTATTCCGGAACCGCTTTCATATTACCCCGAAACAAGCCCTTATTGATCGCCCATCCTAAATGTATAATTCTATTATATATTCCCTATCCTCGTATGTCGCGTTCATGTGGCTTTAATACAAAGTACGTCTGATGTGTTTCCTTTAACTGTCCGCATCCCTCAACATAACTGCCAGTAGATTAGAAAGTGTAACTTGAATTTCCAGACGTCTGGAAAGGATATCTAATAAATATGCGCATCATTATTTCGCATAGTTAGCAATGGCTATTTGCCTGTGGGTAAAAAATGTTGAGATAACCTGAGAAGTTCACATTCATGTCCAGTCAAAACTGAGATTAAAAAAAAGATCTACTTGTCCATGTCTTCTTTCAACTCTTGCCCTTTCAACTTTGATGCCCAAATATGTATGTATGTGTACATATGCGTACGTATGTATATAATAATAATAATTATAAAATTGGAAACTTACCTCATGCCATCAAAACCATCGTCAGAGCCATTAATCGTTAAGACCGGGGCTCGGGCATAAGCTTTGGCGACACGACGATTACGTTCAAAAACAATCACTTTTGCCCAAATTTCATCATCGATTTGTGTCCATTTGTCCAAGACCTCTTGGATATGTTCCTAGAAAGTAAAACGCATAATTTGTGAATAAAAACCTTAAAGTAACGTATCAAAGAAATAAATTAATTTATTATTATAAAACGAATCATTTCACATCTATTACTACTTTGCGTTGGTGGCCTTTCATAGAAGTACTTCTTGGTTTATTTGAAATCATTCTTATCTACTAAATTGTATTTTGCCAACTGTTCGCGATATTCTTCATTACAAACACTATATAATACAAACGTAATAATTTATGTGGGCGAACATACGAACGAACAGCTAAAAGGCTGTTACGTGTTACGTGAACTAAAAAGAGCTTAAGAGAGTTAAGCAACTAAACTCACACTGTTTCCCTGTTGATGTTAATCAAAATTATTTATAGTTTTTAAGGTCTTTGTGTTTGGTCATTTTATACTTTTTATACAAGCATTTAATAAACTAACTAAACACCTTGTGTAGCTGGTTATAGGGAAAAATTTCCAAATAAATATAAAAACAAGAAAATATAAATGAAAAATTTTATAAAAAATTGTAGCAAAAAAAAAAAAAAAAAAACAAAATAAAAGGAGAGAAAAAAAGTCTATAAAATATATTCTTAATAATCTTTTTTAAGTTTCTTTTATTTATCATTTTGATTTTTATGTGTGCATGTGTGCGTGTTTAAAGTGAACGGCCTTGTGTTTCTCTTTGTGTTTTCTTTTTTCAATTTTATGTTAAATAACTTTAAAACATTACGTTGGATGGTATGTGTTTAAATTTGCATATCGTATGCGAGTTTATTTTGCTTTACTTTTACTATTACGGCTTCATTTGCAATTGTTTTTGAGTTTTTTTTCTTTTTTTTTTTTCGAAAACTAATTTTCTGTAACAAAAATTAAAAGAAACATCGCCTCAAGGTTGTTATTTGAAAAGTTAGAAAAGCAGAAATCTTTGCCATCGAGTTGCATCATCACACTTGACTGCTTCGCTTTAAAGCAGTGAATGTTTGAAATAAAAGACTTAAGAAGGAAACTTTTTACTTATATTACGTTCCTTTCTAGAATCTTTTCTATCGAAAAATATAACTTTTTTTTTATTGAAATTTAGGAGCATAAAAGTATTAAGAGAGACATATTAATTGCCATTAAATACAATTAAAATAAAGATTTTCTTCTGAACATATAACATTTAATAGATAATAGATCGATATCATAGATAATTGTTTAGTATGAAATTTACTGAGGAAACAATGTGGGCTCTATGCGGAGATGTTCGCCCAAGAACTATTTAAAGAATTGTCGAAATGCTAAGCTTATCATATACCGCATAGTTAAGTAGTTAATAAGCGTAACTATGAAGTCAGCATAACAGGATCCAATTCTTAGCACGGTAGACCATAGTTTAATTACGAATGATGGTTGGTCTTTGTCTAAGAGCAGAGAGCATGGTTGGTAAAATCATAACATTTACCGACCGTAAACCTTCCACTCTGTGCCCACTCGTTTTCTCTCGCTCCTCCCTCCTCCCACCACCACGAAACGTAGGTATTTAGAGGCTTACCAAAAAGTTTCTTACTAAATTTCCACTTGAGTTTATAGTGATACTATGAATCAATACACATCAAGCTTTGGAAAGCAACGGTACGTCTACCATACATGGTTTGAAAACGATCTCAATCCGAATGCACAAAATTAGCAAATATGTCCCTTCATTACATTAACTTGCATCAGAGAGGTACCGGTTAGGTACTATTTAGGTGAGACTAGAGAGATTTTTATGAGACTTTTCCATGCTGATCATTTATAATCAATTTTGCTCTAAATTTTTTCTGGTAAAGACTCCAAGCTCTATGAATGCTCTATCATGAAATTTCCAAGAATCTCTGGTATGGTTTTTCTATAGCACTTCTTGAATGTTAAATCGCTTACGAACATTTGGTTTTGCTTTTTCTTTCCTTTGAAAGAATATTGAGTGCTTTCGTAAGAAACATTGAATTAAAAAATTCATAGAACAACAGTGAACATGTTCACTTTCAAGTAAATACGGAAGTACTAAAGTGAACAACTAAATCCTCGAGGATCAGGTGTCCAAATGAGGGAACTCTTTATACTATGTTGGCAACGTCAACAAAGTTAAAAAATACCTTGTTGTCTGATCGAAGCTGCGGCCCTTCAGGAGGTTGATGAAAAATGAGCTGGGTTTATACTCTCTAGCCAGAGGGAAACCCTGGACTGTACCCAGTGAGTGTTCGTTTTGGTACTTTGCGAGTTGCGGAGTTCCCCTTTTGGAGGGGTTGTTTCAAAGCCCGAAGGACGCAAACTGACGTTATCTGGAATCAGTCTAGTATTTAAATATATCGAGAAGTTAAGCTTACAAAACAGTTATCAAAGTAAAACAAACAGAGACCGAACTAATGAACAGCTTTTTGTAAACAAAGTAACAATTTGCAGAATTGGTTATTGAGATATTAACTGCATATCTATGGACAAATCAAGTGCACAAAAAATTCATCTTAGAAACTTCAATTAAGAAAAAATATAGAGTCGTATGATTAGCGACAGAAGGATGTTAGACGGAAGTAATCAAAAGAGTTACTAATATGCTTGCTTATCACAAATATACATAAGACATAGAGAGGATATCTTTAATGTCTATTAGAGGGACTATATAAAGAAAACAAAAAAATTTGTATATCACCATTTATCGGTTGTAGTTGTAGGCATAAAAAAGTGATATGACAAAAATAAAAATTTTGTTAACGAAAATAACTGGTCTTAACGCACACATAAATATTAGACGCCAACACCGTATAATGTATGAAACAGGCCTTTAGACTAGTTTTAGTTTAGTTGAAGTGTGTACGCGCATGCCCATGTAGTTGGAAACATGTTTGTAAGTTTACATGTTCGTATCAATATATAGTGCAATGTAATTGAATGTAGACCGCATAACAGAAAACAACTTTCGTTTATTGCAAAATATTTGATACGAAAACAACAAGATTTGCAACTATTATAGCAAAAATAATAACAACCACAACGAACAAAAAAGAAAAAAAAAAGAAAAAAAAGCCAGTTTGATGATAAAAATAATTTTTTTTATCTTTTTATTTTTTTTTTTCAAATACATATCAATGCAATAGAAAAAATCCATAAAAGTATTTATAACATAAGATAAAACTACAGAAATAAGAAATAATATTTAAAAAAAAAAACGATACCAAAAGGCAAACGATATAGAAAAAAAGAGAAAAAGAAAAAGAAAAAAAGAATAGAAAAAGATTTCTACTTTGAATGCATATTTTGATCTGACTGTGTTCTGTTAACAAATTTTTTTATTATTATAAAAATGAAATAAAAATTAAATTAAAGCAAAGAAAAAATTTATATATTTTACGTAAACATTTTCTCACAACTGAAATCCATATATATGTATATACTTATGTATATATGTATAATCTAAAATCACTTTTTATTATAATTTATTTTTTATATCAAATATTTATCATCAGCAACTCATCTTCTTTACTTAATGCTGCAATTGACAACTGTGTGAATATAATTTTTGTTTTCATCTTATTCTTATGTGCAAAAATATCATTGTTGTGCTTAAGAAGATTTCTCAATCATAAAATAACAACCATCTAATATATATATATATATAAATGTCTTTCATATAGCGAAAAAAAAAAGAAAAAAAAATCGGAGGCAAATGTCAAAGTTTGCTTTTAATATTATTATTATTTATGAAATAATAAAGATGAACTTTTTACTTTTTAACATCATTTTGTTTTTTTGTTATTTTTGTTTACGTTCAAAGGGTGTAACGTGGTTTTGTTCTCTAAGATAACCACAGCAGTTTATTCAAGTTTGAATGGTATGAGATGACCGAAGGAGAATGATTTATAACATGATGTTATTTTGTTATATGAGAATATGTCACGTCATTGACTCGTTGTTATTAGATTTTATATAAAAACAAAAATTGGTATTCGGCTTAAACCGAATCTTGTATACCCATCACCACCAATCACTTTATTATAACGCACGATATTTCATGTGTAAAATGTACAGAATAATTATCAGGTTTCCGTCTTGTTTACCTTTGGAATAACAACTAGAAAGAGCTGAAAAAGCGAAAAAAATGAAAATTTGATCACTTCCTCAGAGATCGGTAATTTTTCTCATTTTTGAGCATTAATAGTAGGGTCCTCCATAATATAAACTTTTAGTGAATAAACACGCACGAATTTTTGCTTTCAGGAGCTTTCAGTTTGTACTTTACTGTGGGAGTGTCCTTTGGTGGGAGTGTCCTTTGGTGGAAGTGTCCTTTGGTCGGTTTGTGTTATTTTCAATATCAACCTGTCTGCAACAACTTCAAATAGGTCTGCAAATTTCAACTGGGATCAGAAGATTGCCAACAACTTACAACCACCCAAACAGACAGACATATAGACGGACAGACATCGCCAAATCGATTCCTAAGTTGATCCTAATCTAGAGTATATATATATCCTTTATAGGGCCTCTGAAGCTTTCTTCTGAGTGTTACAAGCATGATGACAAAATGAGTGCACTCCCGTTATTTGTTGGTGGATATAAAAAATATTCATTTCATTATATTTGAAGCTTTAGGTTATTGAGATTTCCCCTCAAGATATTGTTAGATATAGGCAATTGGACTCATATTAGTTCCCTTGATACGTAATAATTACTAAGGGCCTAAAGGAAAAAAAAATTTAATTTCAGTTTGAGGAATAAATTCCGCTCTCTTTCAGTATAATTTAACCGTAATTCTTATTGATTAACATATCGCGCGTAAAAGAACGGTTAGATCTATATCTCGTTGTAGTACACACGAGGTATGATTTACTGAATAAAAACTGCCAATTTCGAAAATGTCGCAAATAAGACATCAGTCAATAATTCACGGGCCTGACATTAAGATGTCGCTTTGAACAAAAAAATAAATATAATATTTTATCTATTATTATATAGTATTATATTAAGAAAATGCTAACTAACACTAATTACTTAGCTAAAATACAAATTTTGTCACTAAAACTTGAAAGCCATTTTTTAATTTTGCGAAACACTTTCTATAAAAGGATTTTCGTAAATATAAGCCTTTATATGGCAACAATATCTAATTTTTGATATTTTATGACAAAAGTATTTTAGGATTTTTAATAGTCGGTTTTGTCCAACTACACATCTTGATTGAACTTGTTTCTCGACTTTCTTTCCTTCGCATATTAAATTAAAGTTTATAAAATTATACGTCCGAGAAGAAAGTAGATAATGAAAAAAAAAAAACTACGTCCAACTAAAAAGACGAAATAGCGATAGAGTTGTTAGTAGCTACGTTTTTGTTTTGTGTTACAGTAAAAATTATTAATTAGACAATGAGGAACTGGTATTAAACGAACACTTTTTCTGGTTTTATTATTGTTTGCAACGAACTCGAACCCTTACCTTTCGTCTTATTAGAGAAATGAATTTAATATGTGTACATGCGCACTAGTGTGTTCCATATATAAGTTCACTTAAATAGGTATTCATTCTCTTTGGTTGTAATCGATAAATTCAATAAGCACTCGACCTTGTGTTTTTTAAATAGAAAGAGAAAACTAAGCAAACAGGAATTCTTTCTTATTTATAAGTGAACTTCAAATTAAATAAAAGATGTCAAATTTGAAAATTTAATGTGCATACATTGCACATACACATACTATCAGTAAAAACTGTTCTCTCGAAAAATCATTAAAATTAAGATATTTAGTATTTTAACTTGAACTACACCTAGAAGAAGGATTGCGATATGTTTGTAAGGTTTTTTTTTTTTTTTCATTATGTATAAAGTGTCCGTCTGTCGACACTTGCTACTGCATCTACCAACTGAAAGTGGGTGCAATGACTTACAAAACAAATGTGAAAACACAAAAATTTCTCATACGCTTCAAAGAGCACACGAGCGTTACTGCGACTCTATTTGTATTTGTTATTCTTACTGCCGGTGTAAAATTAACAACAACAAAAGAAACTAAAATAATCTGTAGAAAATGGTGAACTCTTACACCGCTTAGAACACTTCAACTTACAGACAACAGTAGATCCCCTTCATTTTAGAAGGTCACAGCTTACTAGTGATGTCTGACATCTCTCTTAGAAGATTTAAACTCGCACCTAATGTATTCTTGTACCTGATAGAATATTAAAAACCGCAAATAACAGTAGATTCTCGCACCTCTTAAATGATTGTAACTCATAGTCGTTTACAAAAAGAAGGTATGATATGCACGCCGCATATATTCTCGTTACAAAACAAAGAACAAGCATTCGAGCTCGTAGTTAATAATAATAAAAAGAGAAAGAGCGTTCGTTTTTCACTCGTTCCTTAACGTGTTGTAAATAATTTTTTCTATAACTAGTAAAAGTCACGAGAGTAAATTCTATTGTTATTCATTCACTTTACTCTCTTTTGACCTAAGAGACAGTGTTCATATTCTCTTATTTTATTATCAAATTAAAACAAACGTGTATCAAAAAGAAAAGTCATAGTCCACAGGTCAAATCCAAAAAGTGAAAATCATTCATTTTATTCACCGATTAATGAAGTCGTATTCCGATCTACGCCATCTTAAATCGTTACAAGTTAACTCGTTAAAAATTAAGTTCGATATCGAGAATCGTTAATCAAAATTGAATATTAAGTTCGATATCTAGAACCGTAAACCGGCCCCAGAACACGTATCAACATTATATTTAGTATATTTAGTGCTTAATATTATTTTTATTAATATTTTGTCGGGTACACTCGGCAATATGTCTTTACCTTGATTTGCATTCAATTCGAATTAGACAAACACTTCTATTATTAAGATTTTAACGCTCATAAAAAATTTGATGAGGAGTCGAAACTTGCCTCATATACTTCAATTTCTTACGAAAGGGAAGTATTAAATTTAGAAAATCAAAAATTTAACTTTATTAAGACGATTAGACTAACCACCTAATCTCAAAAAAATGGGCCCGATCATCTTAGCTGTTAGTGCTTATCCTACATTAGTCCACGAATTTATTTCTAAATATATAATATTAATAATAATAGTAACACTAATAGTAATAATAATAATAATATTATATAATAAATTTAAAAAAGATTGAGTCTAAGAAAATTATGAAAAGCAGTTATAAGGAAGGGAAGCGCCAAACGACTAGGCTAGGAAAGTAGTCGGAGATACACTGCTGGGAAATAAAAATCAAAGAAATGTTTTTATTTTGCCAACTTCATGCAGTTGATATGCGCAATAAACCAGCTTTAAACATTACTTGAACCTTCGTTCTGAATTCATTCATTCATAAGGTAGTATTACGAAACTGAATAAATTAATTAGCCAGAAGAAACTCTCAAAGCTAATTGCATTCAAATATTTTGCTTTGCTAATATGTCTTGTTGAAAATTAAAATTTTAAAATCGATTTTGATTTTTCTATTTGAGAAGAGAATAAAGTTAAATTTTTTATACTATTGCTTTTGCTTCATTCTTCAGTCGTTTTCTGTGAACACTAATCTTTAAAACATTTTTAATTAAAATTTTTAGATTCTGGATTATGAAGAGAGATATTGAAGATCTCAAAATGTATCTAAACTGCTAAAGCAGTAAATCATTTAGTATTCAGTTATAAACTTTTGAAGATCATTGTTTATAAAATCTTAACAGTTTCGCTTCTTTTAGTTTTAATCCATTACAAATGTATTTACAATCTATCCACAATGTAGTTTTTTATTTATTTCATCAATTTCAAATCACAATTCAAAGTCTTAGAGCAATTACGTAAATTTATTTAATTTTCTTTTTTAATTAAAACAGTTTTCATTTCATTTTCATGTTTTATTTATTTTATTTCATTCACTAACAGTAAATTGATAAATTTATAACGTATTAAACTCTAGATATTTGATGCAATATGTCACAACAAGTACAACGATCATAACTCTACAGAGATGAACTCATATTTAGCAAAGATTACAAAATATTTGTTTTTTATTACCGTGAGTTCTTAAAAGCAAAAATTGTTTTTTTTTTTTTAAATTACAAGCAGTAAATGTCAACATTATATAGTAGAGAAGGCAGGAGCATCTGCCATTGAATGCATACGATATATATATTGTATATATATATATATATGACAGCGTACTTATACCCGACAAATAAATGCAGATATTCGTGCAAGTAGGCAGCCAGGCAAACAGATACAATACGAGACGTTCTTCTGTAGCGCTGCAAGTCATTCCATGCGGTAAACAAAAAATCGTGACTATTAAAAGTTCAACAACTTTTTTTTTTTCAAGAAATTAGAAAAAAAAACATTAAACTAAATATTTGTTGTTAATTTATCATATAATGTTTGAAATTATTGTACGATAAAGAAGAAGCAATAAAGAATATATATTTGGTTTAAATCGGCTATTTTTACGCCCCTCATTAGCAGATTTATGTTATTTTGTAATAAACAGCAACACTGTAAGCATACCTGCTGGCTGCAACCCTATAACATAATGTATATAAACGCTTTCTTCAAAAGGGAAAATGTCATAGACAGAGTATGCAAAAGCTACATGTAGCTGATTTAACATAACATGCCATGTTATTAATATTAATTCGCTTACTCTTACGTATGGGGAGAGAGCTATTATAGAAATCAAACACAAAGAATTTAAGCAATCGTGAACCAATTATCGAGAGAAAACATTTTTACATAATACGTAACATTAAGTAACAGTATTACACTAACTTTGTCATCTCGCTTGTAAGACTTGTACTCCGATCACTGATTAGAAAATAAATAATATTTTATATTAGGTTGGGGAAAAGGTAATCCATTATTTTCCAATTCAAAATGTTAAATAAAGTCCTCAAGTTCTTATAAGATTGGATCCTAATATTAGGTTGGGGAAAAGGTAATTCATTATTTTCCAATTCGAAATGTTAAATAAAGTCCTGAAGTTCTTATAAGATTGGATGGATTACCTTTTCCCCAACCTAATATGTTTAATATTATATATGTTATATGTCGTAAGAGGGCTACTGTCACTTTGTATTCATTAATACTGCACTAATTATTTGAACATTCAAATTTTTTTGATGTTTTTTAAAAACAAAATGAAAATGTACAGTTTTTGAAAACCAAAAATTCCTTTTCTTTGACTTTCTGTTTCAAACAGTGATCAATAAACTGCCTTGTCTTGATTTTACTGCAGTGGTCTAGGTAGATTTTGGTATGATTTCCGCTACCGAGTCTCTGTAATAGTTTTTGATAATGTAAGGTTTTGGCAATATTCAGTGATTAAGTTTAGTATCACAATACCTTGCCCGCTTTGTTTGGTTTGCTGTCAGAAAATCTGCATTTCCATTCATACCTTGATACTTTTTATCCTCAGGCTATCCTCTTGTATAGAATAAAATTGCTAATGGTGGCATTTTTTGCCGCGTCCTCTTCAGAACTGGGATGAAAAATTCAACAAAAAACATGATAGAACTTATACTTTTTGTCTAAATATTTTTTTTTGCCTAAATTTTTCTTGTCGAAATCATTTTTTTTTTATCCGAAAAGTGAGTGAACATTTCTTGGTTACTAAAGATAAAGTGAGATAAATATTTTAGATTAAATCCCATTTAGTCGATAAACTCTTGACGATTTAATCAGGGTTGAATTCCTCAATTTATTCTATTATGACTACTGAGGAAAATCATCTGCACTCGTATCCGTTATAAGAATTTCGATACTTATTTTTATAGGTTGAAAATATTAATTAAATCTAATATAATTCCTGTGTCATACACACTCAGAGCGTATAGAAGCCGACCCGTTCTTCATGATCTTCAATGTTACGCAGAGAAAAGGTGTGAAAAAATCGACGCCGGCGCCGGCTAACTTGTTAAAATGTGTGTTAAAACGTCCATTGAAATCTGCGAACTCCAAATCCAAACATGGTTTTGGTTTCTTAGACGGAAGGGCTCTAATTGATGTTTAGTGTCAAAAGGCATATCTTTCTTACGTTTGTTTAGCTGCAACCAAAATACAATATTTTTCAATTCGAAGCAAAACTTCAGTTCAGTCCAAAGAAATGTATACGAAATCTCACGGAACTAAGTCAGATAAATTGAGCCACTGAGGAACGATATAAGTTGAATTTTTGATAAAAAAAAACTCGAACGAGCAAAAAGCAATGTTCGAAACAGCTTCCTTGTATTGCAGGAACCATGAGTCATCTGTCATATAATTTTGACGAATAATTTCACCTAATTAACGCGTAACAGCGAACTCATCCAATCATAATAATATTGCAGAAGTAAACTCCATTTATTCGTATAAGCTTGCGAGACTTAAAAGAAGGAATAGTCCGATTATTTCTCGATCGTTAGCGTTATATAAAGAAAGAAAAACTTTAAAATTTATTAGTTTGAAAATAAAATTTGCTTTAATGAAATTCCAGAAAAACCTTGAACTTTGACCTTTTATGTGCATGAAAAATATATCTTGTATAGGCATACATACATTTTAATTGAAAATTCTTGTTAAGTTCACCTAAAACTAAAGATTTATTACCAAAAAGAAAAAAAGTTAATAAACAAACGCATAAACAAACGAACAAATATGTCACGGCTATAGGGTATGATTTGAATACATTCCTATCGGTATATATATGCGTGTGTGTGTGTGTGTGTTTATATTTAATGATAAGCTTTTCATTATAATTTTATTACTTTAGTTAACATTTACATCAGAAACAAAAAAACAAAAAACTAACTAAGCACACATCTTTTTATATCGTATCGTAAATTGACTGATTCTTCTTGCTCTTCCTCTGTATCTTTTGACGAGTTCTTGTATTGAACAAGAGCTCATCTTAAACAATGTATTTATACATGTGTACATATACTTACATACTTATGTAAGCTTATATTCTATGTAGTTGAACAAGTTTTACTTTACAGTGAAATCAAGAGTTGTTGTGTTTTGTTAAAGAAACAAAAAAAAAAAAAAAAGAGAAACAAGTTAAATGAAATTTAAAATTGTTATACATATACACGCACACACACACATACCAATAAGCTTATTGCATGCATTTACATGATATGATATTTCGTTTCAATAATAAAGAAAAGGTTAACATGTTCTCCTATAAAATACCTAAAGAATGTTGTTTTCACATTTTTTTTTATTCATCAACATATACATATATATATATATATATATAATTATATAATTATTTTTTAAATATTAATAATTATTTTTTAAGTTTAATTTTAATTATTTTTTAAGAAGCAGCAGGAGGTTTGTAATAAACAAAATATTTCTTTTTTAGGGAATTTTTTATTTCAAAACACTTTAAAATCACTGTAAAATGAAATTACCTTGGAATTGAAATCCTCTTTCTCTTTTTGCAATTATATAATTATTTTTTAAATATTAATAATTATTTTTTAAATGTTTTGAATTATTTTTTAAAAAGCAGCTGGAGATTCTTCGTAGTAAACAAAATTTTTCTTATTTAAAGCAACTTTAAAATCACTGTAAGATGAAATTACTTTAGAGGTGAAATCGTATTTGTAGCTTTGCAACCAGTGCTGGCTGCTTATTGATAAACTGATATCTTCTCTTTTTAATGTCGGTTTAAATCATTCGTGCTTGATGTTAAGTATATGTATAAATAAAAATTTCAAAAGATGTTCTGAACGATTTTTTAAGATTTGGAAAATCATTTTATTTTTTAAGAGTAAACATAACCTAAAGTCATAACAAGTCCATGGTTAGACATTTGTGCCGTGTTTTCTTCTCGTGATTTAAAGCTTGATTTACTTGTGAAGTGAACTACGACAGTGGGTTCGTAAGGTCACTTATTACCTCGATATTCAAACGTAATCTCGAATTTTCTATCAATTTGAAAATTTGGTTTTTCTCTAACTATTATTATAGAGAGAAAAGTTTTATTATGTGTGATATCTTAATTTTATTACAAACTATAGCGATTATAAAGACTTTAATTGTGATACAAATGTCATACGTTTCATATATGAATAACATGTCTTTGCTTATAGTGGCTTTCAAAATCATGCGTGTTATTGTGCCGAAGTTTTTCTTTGAAGTTCTTTTAAAATTTTATAATAAAATTTTTATATATTTTTTTTTTTGTTTTGTAACATTTTTTAATCTTTATCTCGTTTATATATATTTTTCTATATTAGGAATTAGTGTAAAATACAAAGATTTATTTAAAAACAAAACCAGATTTTTATGAATGTTCGAAACAAATATATATTCAAACTGAATTTTTAACATTTTGATTTTCTTCAAAAAAAAAAAAAAAATAAATAAATAAATAAAAATAAAAAATAATTGACCTAATTAAGCGTTTTTTTTTTTACATTAAACACTCAGCACGCATACGTACGATTCTTGACACCATTTTTAAAATGTGCGTACAATGTTAACGTGACCACTAAAAATACAACAAATGCATTATAAACCTTTGCGTTGTCTACACACGTTTTCTTACTTAGTTATAGCACGGTCACGAATGACCAAAAAAAAAAAAAAAAGAAACAAAAAAAAGAAAAATGAAAAACGTTACTAAAGGCTCAGTTACATTAAAAACCGTTAGGTTTTATATGAAGTAAATAAGAAATAGATGATATAAGCAGCAGTTAAGAATAACATCGCAGTTCTTCTTGCCGCTAAGAGGCTTTTTCGTCTCTTAATTTAGACGGCTGTTCGAAGACTTTTCGAATATTTTCAAAGAACCTTATGATTTAGTGTTCATGTTATATCATCAGCCTTAATTTGATTGTCGCACAAACAAAGTCTTTTACAACGTTTGAAAAAATATCGTAAATGTATTCACTGTACCGGTTTCTACCTTTATTTACCTTATTTAGCAAATCATAAATTTCAGTATAATTTTTTTGATTTTTTGAATTTTTTTTATAGCATTTATGTTTAATTGAATTATGAGATCAATGACGGCCAGTTGCTGTCAATTATCAGACTTTAATCGAAATTTTAAAATATTAAGAAAAAAAATTCAAAATCTTTTTTAGCTCCACAGTGTTATCACACATTACCTTGGCTACCCGTAGGTTGACTCTCTGCCTTAAACTCGGACTAAGTTTCTTTCGTGTTCAATTAATAATATCCCAACTTCTATGTTTGTCAAAACCCTTATCGAATTAAAAGTTTTACAGAATATTTATTAGATTTACTTTATTCGGTGATATTTTATAAAAATCTTACAAGTTTGGAGAACAACATTTTCAATAAATTATATTCTTTCATAATTAAATTAAAAATGTTTTCGAGTTCTTAATGGAAAGTAATTAAAAATACATAATTTGTGCTGGCAATCGACGAAAAAAATCATATTCGAAGCGATCATCTTGACTTTCAGAAAAACCCAGCTATACCTTACTACATACGTAAAGCATTTCCCGCCAGGCAACTGTGGGTACGACCTGTAGAACGACATGTATCCAAACACTAGCCGTCCAAGCTAACAGCCAGAACAAGTAAGAAAATTACATTCAGTTATGCCGAATCTTTCATAGCCAACATTCTTATTTTAAAGAGAAGGGCAGAAAAAATTAAAATCAAAATGAAATTTCGAGACTCTGTGATATTGTATAGATAAGGCAGATTTTTTCTTTTGTGGATATATTTATGGCATAGTCTATCCGTAGTAATCAAAAGATCAAGAAACCAGAGGTTTTTTCAGCTTGTATACACTGTGGGCATGTCTTTTGGCCTATTCGGCCCAACTTACTTCTAAAGTCTTTCAATGTTTTTTGTCAAATTTGATCCAGTTTTCATAATCAGAAAAATGCTTAACGCAAGCATTACGTAGAAAAAAAAAGGCCAGATGGACAGACGGACGGACCGCTGGATACCAAATCTTATACTGCTCAAGAATATATATACTTACGGGGTCGCTAAAGCTTCTTTTTCCACATTACAAACGTTTTCACAAAACTCTATTATAACGGGTGCGCAAGGTCGATCCTTCCCATTTTGTAACGGGCATTATACGACTTTTAGCGAAATAGATCATAGATCTATGTTCTCTGCTTTATAAGTAATTAGCAAAAAACCCATTTTTTTCTTAATTTAAAAACAGTTATTCTCGGTTTAGCTGATTTTCCATACCAAGCTACCTCTACCAAATTTGAAGACAATATCTTTAATTTTTGTGGCTGGGAGAACGTTTATTGCAGGCATTAGACAAGTGGGCAGACGGATAAACCGAAAGACCGGCAAATGAACAGAGGGATGCACCGCCAGACGGACAGAGGGATAGACCGACAGATGGACAGATGGACAGTGCAACAAAGGGACCTTCTTAAATCGATTATAAATTTGATGCTGATCAAAAATATATATAGTTTGTGGGGTGTTATATGTGCGGAAAAATGAAAGAGGGAAAAGTATTCGTTTACGTTTGATTTAAAAGTGAAGAATATCCGGAACGGTGGGTGAGAACTGTGCCTAGATTGTTTCAAAAACGGGAAGTTTGGTTATACGGTAACAAAATCTACCGTATGGCCTTTAATTACGTAAAAAATTAAAAAATTATAACACTTTTGATAAAAAAATAAATTGATTTTGCTTTGGATGACTATATTAAACCTGGCTGAGGTCCAGTAAATACACTTAGCTATCGGGCATATACTCTTCATAGACTACAACTTATCGTGCGTTATCTCTCTTTCTCTACTTCCTTTTGACCATAAACACCTTTCTACATACGTAGAGGATACTACCTGAATAACGGGTCGTATAGAAAAAAACTCAGTAGACTGTAAATTTATTAGATCAGGTTTGGGGTGTGTTTCAGTTATTTGTACGGCAATAAGACGCAAAAATCGGATATATTCTCATAGTAAGCTAAAAATGTCAATATATTTTGATTAAGAATTTTGCACAATTTGGGCAGATAACGAAATTTAATGCAAATTTCTTTAAAACTTTAAAAAAAATTAAGATAAATAAGAAAAAGATTTTTTTAATGCTTGAATGCGAATACGGTCTTCTCCTACGGTATTCTTCTAAGATGGTTACTTTAATAAACTTGAAGTCTAACAGTGTTAGTGGTTACGAAATGTAAAGAAGGGATGAATATATGAAATTCACTTCCTGGAGATTCAATAGTTTTTATACAAATAAGCTAATTATCTAAATATAAATCAATGCTTTTAATCATTTTTCTGTTTATAAATTATATTTGCATCATATCAAGTGTTTTGAAAAGCACTTTCCATGTTTCTTTTTTTTTTTTTGTTTAATTTAGTTTAATTTCTTTCTTGTTTTTTCGTACTTACTTTATATAATTTGTCTTTTTGATACCAAACATCTTCTTCCTCTTCTTGTGGACTAAATGTCTGATCCAAATTTAGATCATCCCTAGAACGTGACAATATTTTTCGGCGTGAAACCATTGTGTGTGCTGTAAGGAAAATAAAATAAGATAAAAACAAAAAAAATTATTATATATAAATTAAAAAAAAAAAAAAAAAAAAAAAAAAATAATCCTTCAAGTCAATGAACTCTTCAATAAAATATGAATCTCTGAGCTTCTCTCTCAAACTAACCAGAAATATTTACATTTTTTTAATTTTTTTCGAAAGAAAGCTTAAATGTATAAAGTTAAAAACTTCAAAGTTTAAAGCCGCTTTCTTTGTGGCGACACCTCGTCATCATCATATTTGTGATGACGATGGTGGCCGTAAAAAATAAAAAAAATAAATTAAATGTTTTTTTTTTTTCTTAAATCTTTTATTTCCACCAAAGAGCCTACTACTGCTTTATGACATTAATATGCCGGCAGGGTAAATACTAAGAATACTTTTTAAAATTAATTTATTAAAAATTCCATACGAAGAAGAATCAAAGTACAAAATTTAGGTTTAATATCGTGAAGCGGATGTGTTCTTAATTAATTTTTATTTGTTTGCCTCTAATGAAATAACATTTTCTTTTTTTTAAAAAAAAGGCGTCTAAGATGACAACAGATAATATTCCAGTTCTAAGTAACAATTCTGTGTTTAGTTTCTAAGTGAGTCGTATCTGTATGTTAGATTAAAAATATTTTACATTTTTTTAATAGTTTACCTTACTATTATATGATCAGATTTGAGACAAGGCTTTTTGTCACTTGAGAATTATTGCACGCAATTAACGTTAAGACAGTTACACAGTTACAGTCAAGCTTTAATTTGAGGCATTAACATGCTTTCGCGATCTAAATTGCGTTTACCTTTCAAGTCACCATATGGTTAAGCGGTAGAAAATATTAATTATAAAGAGTAAGAAAATTATTTTCTCGGTTGTAGACGAATTTTCTACACCTATCAATTTCATGTTCAAAAACAAAAAAAAATATTATATTAAATTTAGTCGGAGAATTTTATTAGGTTGCGGTCAATCAATACACCCACCAAGAGAAAAGCAAATGAAATTTTGACACTCTTTAATATAGCGTAGGCGTGGTTGATTTTTTTTATTCTTCTGTAGGTATTAGAAAGGATCACTTATCCATAGAATATAGGAGAGAATGCCATAAAAAATGTTGCCATTTAGTTTATGAGTTAGGAGCAAAAAACTCAATTCTGTTATAGAAATGTTTTAAATTTTTGCACTGTACTCCTTTTACGATTTGCTGCATTTTCAATACCAACAAGCGGGCAAGATCTTCTATAGTTCTTGCTAAATTTTAAACCGATATCTCAATTTTTAAGCGTTCGGTAGAATGTTTACTGTAGGCGGACAGACGGACATATTTGGATTGATTAACGCGTTTCACTATTAATCAATATATTATAAGGTTCATGAAGATCTGAAAGTTTTCGACGAAATAAGTGTTTAATTCCAGCTTTCGGTCTTGGGCGTATAAGTTTATTTAAATCAAGTTAGGGGTTTTTCAAAGTCCAGTTCAGAGTCAAGTTATTAGATCAGATTCAATGGTTTATCGATTTCGATTCCAATTAATTCTTGAGTTAAAATCGCAAAACTAAGATTATAGAACTATCAAACTTGACCTTAAATTCTTGCTTTATTAAAATTCTTTTACAAATCGATTTGAAAATCTTGTAAATTAATTCCAAGTTTTGATCTCATGCTGATATAAAAAAGCATACATAATCGATGACGGACTTATGTAAAGTGGTTCTTTGTATTTTATAATTTTAATTAAGTGTGTGTGTGTGTGTGCTTTTAAAATTTCATATATTGATATCAGATATCGTAGATAACTTCAAATACATAGATATCATCGTATATTAAAGTTATTAAGTGTACTATGATATATGTGTATAGATTTACATATGTTTCTTATATACATACATGCATACATATAAATAATTATACATATATATAGAAATAAAATATGCAACGTAATAAACATATTTTATTGAAAAGTATTCTCGCTTCTACGCAAAACAGTTAGTTGTTGAATGATATTAAAAAATTCGAACCAAATCGTATATGATTTCTTCTTTGCTTTTTTTTATAGCACTTCGTTTATATATATATATATATATATACTGTCGTACTATATTTTTTTTTTATATGTAATACATTATATTGGTGTACGTGTTCAGAAAAGAACAGTTCCTTTTGGTTGCTCTTTGCTTGAGATATTTACTATTAAAACCACCTGCAAATAAACCGTAATACGAAATATTTGTATTGTGTATCGTTACTCTTCACTCTTTTCTTTTATCGTTTCTCTGTGTGTTTCCTTTAAATATTTGTTATGTCAATATTTATCAAGAAAATATTTTTATATTTAACACAAACACATACAAACATACACGAACACAAACACAAACACGTACATGTAGGTACACAGCACAGATACGCTGATTGCATAATAAACAAGCGAGATATTACTTTGGCTGCATAAAAATTGTTGATTGATAAGCGCAACGTTTCCTTCGTCTACTTCTGTTTCTTTCTTTCTTTCTTTCTTTCTTTTATTTACTTGCTTGTTCGTTCTTCTTGCGATATCTTGATGAATTATTTAAAATAGTCAGATTGTGTAAAAGTGCGAAACTGTGTGTGTGTGTGTGCATGCGAGTGTATATACATATGCTTTATGATATCATACCAATCGGTAGCATTTATGAGCAAAATAACTTTGTCAGGGTTGTGTGCTATGCTTGAGGTTTATTTCTTTTTTTCTCCTTTTTGTCATTTTAAGTCTTTTCCACTATTTAGTAAATACCAAAGAGACATATGCAAATAAGTTCGATGGTCGGTTGTTGTTTGGTTTGGTGTTAGTGTAGTGTAATGTGTGTTGTTACATACGCGTTAACTTTTTGCTATCACTTAAACTTGTCTTGTACTTAAAAATTCAGCTTTCGTTACCGTTTATAACAAACCATCAACCACCAATCGCTGTTGATGAATATATTTATGTTTTTTTTTTTGGCATTCCGACCGTTCATAATATTCAAAAATACGTTTCAAAGAAAACAGGTTCATTGATTTTTAGTAGTTTGTGTAAGCCTCTACACCTATTTGTCCTTACATCATTCTAAAAGAAGACGCATCTCTTAGCATGTCTTCTTTTCTTTATCTTTATTTCATTGGGCAAGTATCCTCTTGTCCATCAGTCTTTGTAATGTCAATCGGGATGTAATACTAAGCATAAGCGTTAATATGCAAAAAAAAAAAAAAAATTAAATCTAATAAGTTACTTCCCCGATATGGCTTTCATCGACTTTCCAGTATATATCCCTCCTGCCTATTCGTTCAACAATAAAACTCATTTGCTGCTTGCCTGATCGAAGACTCGAAGATTCGTGCCTAATCTCATTCGTTTATATGCCTCGAATAAGAATTCATTTTTATACCCACCACCGAATCTGAGGGGTATATCCATTTTGTCATTTTCTATGCAATGCTTAGAAGGAAAATTCAGAGATCCCACAAAGTATATATTATATATTTTTGATGAGCATCAAATGTAGAATTTAAGCATGTTAGTCTGTCCGTCCGCTCGTCCGTCCGTCCGCCCGTTCGTTCGTCCGTCCGTCCG
>KK351156.1:134327-208736 GCA_000671755.1 Glossina brevipalpis
ATATATAAATATTTATTACGCTTAACAAAATGAACAAATTTTGATTGGAAACTTCAATATATTATATTAGGGTTGTGTGTGCTTCTCTTTTACAGCTGTTTTTTCTTACATGCAACTTTGAAAGAGGTTGCGGTAGTAATTTTTATTAGTTTATACTCAATACTAATGCAAATTTGTTCAAGGAGACACCTATTTATGTGTCTCTGGATTTGACGTAACAGGAGAGAGCAAAAGGCGACTATTTCCAGTTAAATTTGCTTACATAAAGCTACTGTATCTCTTATTATAGCTTGGAAAGAGACGCCAAAAAGTGAGGATATTGCCAGTTTAGAGGAAAAAATCCTTCATTTCATTATATCTGCGAAATCTAAATGAGAAAAATCTTACTACTTAGTGCTCACTCATCATGAAGTTTCAGAAAGTTTATTGTCCTTCAATAAATATGTTCAGAATAATTATTAGAAGCTGAGACGAGCTCGTATAGAAATGTTTATTTTCAATTATAATTTTTTCCAAAAATGATTTTATTTTCTAGAATTATTTTAATAAATAATTTACAAATAACAACAAATATCGATTTCAGGTTTGACAACAAAATATGCCGAAACTTCCAAAAAGTACAAGAAATCGATTTTCATGGGTATGTTCACTTTCCTTGATAACTAGTCTACTACTTTACTATGCTTTAATGATAGTTTTGCATTTCTAACCCAAAAAAAAAAAAAAAAGAATTGTGAACATAGTAAGGGGAAAAGTATGATAGATTTTCCAAATTTGAATATGATGATTAAAATTTCACATTATCATATAAGTAGGTATTTTCAACTTATTTTATACTGTAGGCATGGCCTGTGAACGATTTGGCCCGTGCTCGATCTTCTTCATTTTTGTATTGATACTAAAGGATAGCTAACTCAGTAAAAGCGTAAATTTTTATAGATCTATTTGCTACGGGTTATGAGTAATAAGCAAAAAAACCAAGTTATTTTTTTAAAACAGAGATGTTTTCAGTGCACATTGTATTGAGGTTGTGTCTTTTGATCTTTTTGGAGAATGCTTACCACAGACACACGGGCGGACGGACGGGCGGACAGACGGGCAGACGAACGGATGGACGGACGGGTGGGCGGGCGGTCGGATGGGCGAACGGATGGAGGAGCGGGCGGACGGATGGGCGGACGGACGGACAGACGCAGGGACGGATGGACGGACAGACGCATGGACGGATGGACGGGCAGATGGATGGACGGGCAGACGGATGGACAGATGGACGAATGGACGGACGGATGGGCAACGGATGGACGGACATACTTATATCGATTCTAAACGTAAATACTTATATCAATTCTAAATTTGCTGCTGATCAAGAACATATACTTTGTGAGGTCTCTGAAGCTTCAAATATAATGGCAAAATCAATACTTCACCTTCGGTGGTAAATATAAAAAACAAAAAAATTCTTTTATAAAAATTTCAAAGTTAATTACAATGCCATACAATGTTTTCAAAAACAAAGTATTAGGTTTGTATAGTAGAATTCAGTACAATTCCACAACACACACACATATATAAATATCTACATGTGTATATGTGCATATATTTGTATGTGTTCCATAGATTGCGTTTGTAAAATTGAAGAAGAAGAATAAATTTTTTATCGAAACTATCCATCTATTTCATATTAACAACAATTAAGGAGAGCGCAACCTGAATTCAATGCGATGATAATAAAGCTTTTATTTTTTATTGTTTAAAGCAAACTTCAATCTCTTCTTTACTTATAAACCATATTCACGGTAAAAGAGTTCTTAAGACGTTCTTAAGACTTTAAAGGACAAAAATAGCTAGAGAAGATGTCAGATGGTTAAGTATTTCAAAAAAAATTTTATAAAAAAAATATTCAGCAATAATTGCAAAATATATTTCATTACATAATCATAAGATTTTCAGATGTGCTTACCTTTTTTTCAGACGTTTATCAATTTAAATAAAAGTAAGACCAAAAAGTATTTTTTGTTTTTTTTTTTTGGAAAAATTTTGCTTAAGCTGCTGCTGCCACAAATTCTTCGATCAGCTGTTGATTATTATAAAAATAATATTATTTTTAAATATTTAAAAGAAAAAAAATTTCCTTTCAATTTCAATAAATTTTAAGCAAAAAAAAAAAAAAACGAATAAAAGTTTTCACTTGTTTTGCGTGTTTCACTTGTTAAGAAATATAATAAAAAAAAAAAAATAAAAAAATTAACAAAAAAAAACATCAATTGCTTAACCACTTTTTAGCAGTTTGTTATGTTGCGACCACTTGGTTTTTGCTTTTTTTTTCACGTTTTATTACGTTTTCTTCGCGCTTCATTTTCCTCATGATTTAAACAAAGCATAGCAAGCAATGGAGCCAAAGCAACATTTCAATTAATTTCACTTTCTATAGTTAAGAGTTTAAAATAATAAAAGTCAATTTGTTGTTTTTATATAAATATATACATATATCTATACATATATATGTGTGTATATATATATATGTATACATTTTAATTGATGATGATTTTTCATTAAACCAAAGTTTATATTTATATTTTTCTTATTCATGTAGAAATATTAACTTTTTTGCATTTTATTTTTTTTTTTATTTTTTCTTTTTTTCCCTTTGCGGTTTTCCAACATTATTTTGTCCTATTTATGAAATCTATAAGAGGGAGTAAATGGGCGTAATCCTATTGTATACGGTAAACATTGGAAATCTCGTCAACTACTTGTACTTTTAACTTGATTGTTGTTAAAAAATTTTATATGATATGATGATACTCGTGTTTATTCGTAATATTCATGATCAACATGGAGATCATACAAAAAAAAAAAATTTTAGATTTTTTTTCTTTTTCCTTCAGATAATTTTAAGGAATTGGTTCTAATTGTTTTTAGCACCTAAAGTTGTCATGTTAATGGAATTGAAGTTGAAGAATACAAGAGAATTTTATGAAATTTCCCTTAAGGCAGTTACGCATGCGCTAACATCTGACTATTATTTCGTTAAATGAATAAGCGAATATCTTGTAGAAAAAATCGACAAATATAATATCAGTATAAGGGAAAGAGAACTGAATGCCAAATACCAAAATGCTGTTCACGAGATGTCCAATCAGCAAATGCAATACAGCGGCTGAATACCAAATACTTAGTGCTGTTCTAGAGAGGTCCAATCAGTAAACCTAATACAGCGACTGAATACCAAATATTTAGTGCTGTTCCAGTTTATTGACTGCTCAGCATACTTAAGAATGATTTTTGTCAATTTATATGCTGGACGGCTATTATTGAGATAAATTTAAAGAATATCAAGATTTTTAAAGCACTCTGTGTCACAGCGAAGAAAATCAATGGATTTAAACGCAAGTTCACTGAGGGACATTTTTTACGAAAAATGCTTTTCCGTTTTTTTTTTTTTTATAAATGACCTATGAATCCGAAATTGTTCTCGAAATCATACTATAGCCATTGAAAAGCTTAAATGGAAAATAATGCTATGCAAGCCAGTTCCCGGACAAACCCATTATCGCGAAATTTCCTAACTACGCAAATACAATTTTCCTTTTTTTTTTTAATATGCTTTTGATTTATTTTTCTTTTTCTTTGTTTTGTTTTATTTTAATTTTTTTGTTTTTTCTTATATAATGTATTTATTTATATTTATTATTTAACTTTTTGTTTTTATTTTACTAATATTTTTAATATTATTTTATTTTATAAAGAATTTTAAGAAAGAAAACTTGCAGGGAAAAAGAAAAGTTATTTTAGAAGAAATATTTTAAAAATATTTTCCCTAAATTTTAAAGACGAAATAATGTTTTACAACGATATCATTACAAAGAAAACAGCTGCTAAAAGGTTCGTTTTCCTTCCAAAAAAAAGAAAAAAAATAAATAAATCAAAAACAAAAATTTATTTACTTTTTCCCTTCACGTAATATTTTTACAGATTTGTAAAAAAATTAAAAATTAAAAAGATTTTTTTTTTTTACTTAAGAAATTTTATAGTATAAAAAAAGTAAATTTATTTATAATTTTTTTATAGATTTTATTATTTATTATATATTTATTATTTTTATTATTTATAGATTTTATTTTTTTATAGATATAATTCTTTTTTTTTATTTTATTTTTATAAAATTTTCAATTGAAAGTTTTCAAATATTTTAGAGTAAAATTTATTTCCACTTTTGAAAAATTTTGTATTGTTACGCTGTTTGTTTATTAATAATGATTTTTTATTATAAAAGTGTAAAAAAAGAAATGGATTTCAATTAATGATCTCACCATTAATATTTTAATTAATTTTATTTGTTTAAATTTTTATGTTTGACGAATTAATTTTTTGTTTTTGTTTTTTTTTTTTTTTGATTTCCTCTTGTTCTAATTTGAATTGCACTTTATTTTTTTCGCGTTTTTTTTTTTTTTGTTTTTTGGTCAACTTTCAGTCTGAACTCATATTTCCAAAAACCAGCCAGAGCTCAGCCATACAAACAAAATCAATGGAATAGCAAACGCACTCGTTGACTTACACAACTCAACTGAAGCTTATTTCTTACATTCAAATAGCCGCTCACTGCTCTGCATACGCGTGTGTGTGTTTGTGTGTGTGTATGTGTGTGTACTGCATATTCAAGCATATAAGCTTATTTACATTAAAACACACACACACACACACACATGTATATCTATATACATTTGTGTGTTTGTCATAATGTTTCTTTAGCTGGTTCCAATTTACTTCACTTGCTTTTTTGGTATTTTTTTCATATTTTTGCTTTTAAAGCCCCAACGGTTGTTTTTTTTTCATGTATTATTATTATTTTTGTTGCTTTTTCTTTCTACTGTTCGCTAGCTAGGCTACCGCTGCTTTATATCTCTTTTCGTCTTTGCTACTTAGGTATTTAGGCGTTTATTTGTGCTTTTGTATATCAGAGAGTATGTGTGTGTGTGTGTTTGTTTGTATTTGCTTGTCTCTTATGTTTTAACAAATCTTTGACTGGTTGTGTTTTACTTGCTGTTTGCTTTAGTTTTTACCGTTGTTTATTGTTGGTAGGTGGCTGGCATACCAACCTGGCTGCCATAAACAACAACAACAACAACAACAACAATATGTGCATTAAAGTCTAGCTTTTGCATTTAACTTAATCTTACACAACATTGTTGTTGTTATTTATATTTTTATTTTTTATTTTCATTTTATATTTTGTTTTGGTTTATAAAAGCTTTTTGTGTCGTTCATTGAAATTTAAGCTTTTATTTAACATTTTTAATATTCTTTTTTTTTTTCTTTTTGATAAAATTTCAGGCCGGTGCAAGAGGTGTTCGATCTTGGCCGCATGATATACCGATTCTGTCATTTCGGTTGGTAACAAACGAAGAATACTTCGCACGAAGTTACTTTAAATCTAAAAGCGAGAGAGAGAGAGAGAAAGAGAGAGCATGATAAATTATTTACTTCAAATGAGCTCTGGTTCATCAAAATATGAAACTTTTTTTGGTCGCCCTAATACATGTCAGTTAAATTTGTATGGTCTGTTTAATGCGCTGTCCAAGATATGAGACTATCGTCCATTACTTTTCTTCAAAATACGTGTAGATTTGTATTCCTCTTATACATGACTTAATAATTTTTTTCAAAATGTTAAGAACAAAACAATGTATTAGGAATTGTTTATTACTCTATTTAAAATTATATAAAAGAATTAATTAAACGAATGTTCAAGAAACGGAATGAGAGAGAGAGAGAGAGAGAGAGAGAGAGAGAGAGAGAGAGAGAGAGAAAGAGAGCTAATGTGAATGAAAAACAGTTGGAGGAACTTAAGTTTTCTGGTTTCAGAAGGGCGGATAATGAAGAGCGACGAAAACTTTTAGTTTCGAACAAGCGTTCCGAAGCGTACTATTCAAATGAGATTATTTCCAAGGGATTGGAAAAAAGTTGATGTTTCATACCCTACACCCACTTATAGTGGTAATAGATACATTAAGTTCGTTTGGCTGCAGGTAATACTTAGAAAGACTTAAGATGATGAATATACTGATCGATTAAAAATAATTTTCTGAATCGATAGCTTGTTATTGACAAGCTTGTCTGTCCATCTGTCTGTCTACCTATCTGGTAGTTGTCCTGCTTTTAATATACCGATCGATTAAAAATAATTTTCTGAATCGATAGCTTGTTATTGACAAGCTTGTCTGTCCATCTGTCTGTCTACCTATCTGGTAGTTGTCCTGCTTTTAATATACCGATCGATTAAAAATAATTTTCTGAATCGATTGCTAGTTTTTTGATTAGTTTATCCGTCCATCTGTTTGTGTATTTTTATGTTCAATCCACAACTGTTCTAAGCACTAACGTGACATTTGAAAAAGTATGTAAAAAATTTGCAATTTTTAACATTTGTCAGTTCGATAAAAATCAGTAGAAAATATTATTTTGAGATATGAAAAGAAAGTATGGAAAATTTAGGAAATTTAAAGGACCAATTTTTGGACCCATTCCTTTCTAAAAGTTCTTAGAAAAAAATAACTCTTTTTTTTATGACAAACAGGTCGAATTTTTAGAATTATCAATTATTGCACACAATAGTGATTTCTTATATAAATTTCCTAACTTAGGTTTTGACTAAATTGGTGCATTCTTGGGATACCTTCCCTGTAATAGGTTTTTAAAAAACAAAAACCATTTACCTGATAGCACGATCTAACTTTAGGGATTTTATGACAAAAATGAGTGAATAGAAATAGTACAGTGGGCAAAGTGGTGTAGGGTATTTGCTAATTTATCGTACCATAATGTTTTCATTTAATAAATCTTAGTATTCCCTAATTATAGTACAGTAAGTATATTTTTCTCACACTTATATAATATGGTAATCAACGGAGTGTCTATGAAGTCGTTACTTGCAGAGTAGACCATTTATACGAATATCGAAGGGTTATCACATCTTGATAATAAATTCCATTTCTTTCTGCCCACTATCAAAGACATTATGTTTTATTGTTCTCCGATGTAATAAGAGAGTTGATGCCTACATATCTGTCAACACTCACCTGATTGTCTTAAACGAACATTTGCTTAAAAGGTGACATTTCAGTTTACATTTTTGGCTCAGATAGTTTTCAGATTCATCGCTCGTGTAAAAAGTTATATCGATTTGAAAATGAATGAAAAATCTAAAGAAATACGTTATGGGATGTTTTTCTACTATAAAAAAAAAAAGGTAAAAACGCTGCAAAAACTTGTTAAAAAGTTTGTGAAGTGTACTGTTAGAATACTGTGAATGAACAAAGGACCCAGTAGTGGTTTACTTGATTTCGTTTCGAAAATTTTGATACAAAGATGCATCTCCCTCTATTTGGCCAGTCATTGAAAAGGTGATGAAATTTTGCAACTGATAAACCAAGACCGGCGCGCATGCATAGAACAGTTTGGAATCATTTGAAAAGAGTAGGAGTAGGATGCATAAAGAAGTTTAAAAATGTACTTATAAAAACTGCGGATATTAAATGTATCATCTTTTTGAAAATAAATGTTAAAAACATTTTATATTTATTTAACACAAAAGAAAGTTTAATGAATAGAAAATTAATGTACTGCAGACCGTTTTACAATAAAAATATTTAAGTTAATTTTGAAGAAAGTTTTTAACTTTTTATGTAGATTTGAAGTCATTTTACTCAGTGAATGATTCGTTATCGTAGATCTTACGTTTACAACAATTTAGATAAATACCAAGACACGTGGTGTTTGCTTTCACGTTTTCTGAGCAGGGGACACTTTGGAAAATTTAAATAAAAATGTGCTGTTTATGGCCCCAATAATGTTAATGTCAAGTCTGTAAGGTTTTAGGATGCGTTTCATACAAATTTAATATAAGAAGGAAGGAACTGCTCATGGACTAAGTGAAATGCTTGCTAATTAATAATCAAATTGAGTGACTATTGAGATCAAATTCACAACGATCGATTATTTCTTACTTGCTATGGATTTGCTTAAAAATGCTGTGGACTCAACATTGACTTCAAAGCGAATATATGTGTGTTTTATAAATAAATTATTACTCTGAACTCGGTAAACGCGTAATACCATTGTGTTAATAGCTATAACTTACTATACAAGATCTCTTTCTATTTTCTTATAAATATTTCTGGATTTATGTCGTTTCTATTTTTTATTTATTTTTTTTATTTTTATTTTTTTTTTTGCTGAAAGCTCCATGAATTTATAAATATATAATTAAAAGTAATTTTTATTGTTTTATTATTGTTTGGTTTATTTCCAATAAATTATTATTTAATTTTCTCTAAATCTGATAACAATTTCGTATGTGTTTATTATTCCGATACAGTGATCGTCAAAGCTCATCATAATGCATAAAGGCAGCTCATTACTTTTAAAAATTCCTCAAATCATTAGAAAATATTTCATTACGTGCACGTTACGGCCAATAATTTTATTAATATTTTATATTGTCTGAGTTGAAGAAATATTTGAGAATTACTGTCTTAGACTTTTAGGAAATTGCAAATAAAATATGATTTAATAATTTTTCATAAGAAATTTATTTCTAATTTTTATTCAAAAACAAACTTAACTTTTGTTGTTATACAAAATATTATTTATTTATCTATCAATGATTTCGTTTCAAATTCCTTGTAAAAAACTTGTTCTTATATTTTTATTCAAAATTAAATTTTTACTAAATTCTTGACTTAACTATATATTCACCACCTTCACGTTTATATTCGCATAGTCCAGAAGATTTTTTTTGGGGAGAAAAATAGGCAACTGGGATCCATATTCTTCACCAGCATGACTACAACAATCGATTAGAAGATGTCTGTCCGTCTCTCCATATATTAGCACTAAAATTACGAGCCTTGACAAGAAGAAAAAAATTGGCTCACCTTCTCGTAAGGTTACAGCTGCAAATCGGACAATTCATCTCAAATGTTTTCCCACATTGGCCAGAGAACTCTGTATGAGAAAGAATACTGAAATATTATTTTCAATTTTATATAGCTATCCCCTTAACTAAGAATGTTTTCGGTTTATAAATTATAAAATAAGAGTTAAACTTTATTATAATAATAATAAAATATTTAGCGAAAGGAATGAACGCATAGAAAATAATAATATCGCGTAACTATCAGCCAGAAAATATAAAAACAATAACGGGGAAGAGTTTCTAATAAACTGATTATAAAGTTTTGCCGAATAAAAAAAAAAATTAATATGAAATATATAGTATTTATGACCGATGTAGTAGGTCAAGAAAAGACAGTGGCGCTTTTTTACTAAAATTCAAAAATCTTTTCATTTCATATCTTTTCATACATTTTAAGGGAAATTTATTGAACTGAATATTTTGTTATTTTTCTGATAAAATCTTTATGCCACCGCTGTAGAATTTTTGAAAATTTTCTAATGAAAAACTTAAGCGATCAATTGCTCCACAGGCTTCTTTTGAAGCTTTCTTCATACAATTGGAATAGTTCAGTAAAAAGCGAAATAAGCAACAAGGCTTAGGAAGCTTTAAAGCTGCCCCATGAAACTCTTCCAATTTTTGCCGATTCTTAGCAAAATGTATGTGGTCTAGCATTCCTGCCGTGGATGGTCACCTATTTCCTATTGACCAGTCCTAAAGGCTTTGCGTTTCATGCTTTAATCGCTTCTGTTATTAAAAGTAGAGAATAGAGCAGAGAATAGAGAAACTAAAGAATAAAATCTATCGTCTGGCCAGATTGGAGAATCTTATGATATATGATTCCTTTCCCCAACCAGTTCAATTCAAAGCATTACTTTATTTTCAAAACGGAATCACAAATTGAATTAATAATAAAATAAAATAATTTTTATTATGTGTGGGACTGTCACCTTTCACACGCCCTTTAGTAGGATTTGATAGGACTAGAGTTACTAGAATTACACGGGTCCAAAATCATCTATTGAAAAAAATCGCATGCAATATTTCTTTGAATTAATATTGGGTCATGTAAAAAGTCCCCACTAGTAAGGTTGATGCCAATATAACTGGCAACACTCAACTGATTGAAGCAGACGAACATTTGTTTAAAAGGTAACATTTTAGTTTACATTTTTTGGTAAGGAAAGTTTTTTTTCTTTGCTCGTGTAAGAAGTTATATCGATTTGAATGAGATATCTGAAGAAGTACTCTATGTGATGGTTTTTACCAAAAGAAGTTAAAAAAAAAAAGTAAGAAAAAAGTCTGTGAAACATACGGCGAGAATGCTGTGAGCGAAGTAAAGGCGCTGGAGTGGTATACTCGATCCCCTTGCGTAAATTTTGATATCAAAGATGCAACTCGTTCTAATCGATCAGTCACTGAAAAATTCAATGAAGGAGCAAAACCGGCACAAAGGCTATGAGGAAGCGCTAAATGATTGCTCGATTCCATTCTGGAAATTTTTATGTCAAAGACGTACCACCTTCTGATCGTCCGATCACTGAAAAAGTCGATGAAGTCAAGACCGGCAAGCAAGCTGGATATTAAATCAATCAGATGACAGCTTGGAATCATTTGAAAAGAGTAGGATACGTAAAGAAGTTCAAAAATGTACCAAAAAATCGTGGATAAATAACACATCACTCAACATATAGTTGATGCGGAAGCAAAGAAAGCAAGAAGTAGAAGAAAAGAGAACAACACAAATACGAGATACCGGTCAGAGTGCCAAACTACTTGATAACTGTAAGATGGATCTCCCGATTAATTTTTCTAACTTTTGTAAGTGATGAGGCCAAGGAAAACTCAATGAGTGTTTAAGACAGAGCTTATCGTTTTAATCGCCAATAAATATCAACCATTATACTGAGTGAATGGATTTCCCCACTATCTCAAAATTAAATATCGCGTACACAAACTAAACAAACTAAACTAAATAGTTCGTCCAAAATCATAAATAACTTTTTGTGATTGAAACTAAAAAATCTTGAGCCATAAATCTATTTTGGTCCCATCTTTGTATAAAGCCAAGCCTGTGTTATTTTTTTCCAAAGATTTTTAAAGTAATTTTATTTCATGCGATACATAAACATAAATTCGCCAAGAATTCGCCCCCTGCTCCCATCATTCGTACGATAAGTTATTGGAATTTATAAAAATACCGTACAATAATCATAATAATTATTTTAAATATGATTATTAAATTAAACCACTAACTACTTTGATTTGATATGTTTGCATGCAAGTCTTTAAAATATTTGCCGCCGGCAAGAATTCATTTCAGAAAACATATATTAGCTGCTAATGATACATTTATGCAAATATCTCTGAACGATTGACAACGATTGATACTCAAGCTGAGCAAATAACTTGAAGTAAAATAAATAAATAATAAAATGCCAAAAATTTTAATGAATAAATAAATATAAATGCTAAAAACAATAAATAAATAAATTAATATTTTTATTTAATAATAATATCTTTTGCTAAGAACCCGAAGCAAAATTCCTCAGGCAATTGTCGTGACCTTCAAAACCTTCTTTATATGATTAAAATGAATGCAAATGAATTAATAAATTATGTTGAAATAAGAAGTAGAAAATTTTTTATTCTTTTTTTTTTTTGTTTTTTTTTTATGCGGAAAGCTTATTAGCTATTTGCAATATTTAGAAGTTTGCATGTTTGCAAGTCTTATAAAATTGATAAAATACTACGATCGAAAAGTAGAAAAACTTTTTCATTTCAATCACATGCAAGTGATATTTTTTCCTTAGGTTGGAGGAGTAACTGAATCGATATCTTTAATTTCATACCCCAACAGCCCTTACTTTCATTTAAGAAAAGACAAATTTTCGATTGTGTATACGAGCGAGTTCCCCTAGTGAGAATAGACAGAAGAAGTCAGATGGCGATTGGGGAAGATTGGGAACCTATTGAAATTGAATTTCTAGCGAAAAATTTTTGAAAAACTAATGTATATGAAGAAGATGTATTATCGTAAAGTAAGGATCAAGAATTTTCTCCACATAATTCTTTTCAATCAGGTCTCAACACTCAAATAATGTTCTTCATTAACAGTTGAGCCTGACGAAAGAAATTCATAAAAGAAACGATTTATTATCGTAGTCGAAGAAAACCCTAATCTATCTTACTACTTATGATAGTGATGAGTAAATGATATAATAGAAAAAAATAAGCTCATGAAAGTTTTGTTTAATAATTGAATTTAAAAATATAAATCACCGCCAAAAGCGATAACAAAATCAATTTTTATTACAAACGAAACCAAATTCTAAGCCTATTAATTAATCGTTTACAAGGATTTATGCTTTCAGCGCAACCAAAAGCCGTTATCCGACTAAATAGTTTAACGCTATTGTTGTTGTTTCACATGCTTGTTAAACGTTTGATTGATTGATGTGAATGGATAGCTTTTTTAAACGACATAAGATACTTTTCAAGCATTTTTCAATCGAAGTCTGTAGTGTGCTTGCATTCAATTGTTGTTTCTGCTTTTTTTATTTTTGTGTTTTTTTTTTTTTTTTTTTTTCTAAAACACTGACTTCATAACTGAAACCTTATTTTCCAAATTTTGACATTGATTAACAGCGAAAAGTCAAACGATATATTTTTTATTTTTTTTTTTTGATTTTAATTTTTTCTAATCTTTCTTGACATTTTTTATGTTAATATATTTTTGATAACTTTTACCGCAATAGCATGAAATTGATATATTTATGATCTTATAATTATTACTTTAGCTTTTCCATGTGTGTGGCATTTAAGAAATAATTGTGTTTCAATAAATGCTTACGTTGCTTGGATATATATATATACAAGGAAGCAATATGCGCGAAAAAGTACGGAGTAAAAAGAAAAAACAAATTTTTTTTATTCATCTGTTAATAATTTAATTTATTAGAAAAGCGGCAAGTTATCGAAAGTGTAGAAGTAACTATTAAGTAAACCGTACAAGGAACAGACAAACAGCTGAAACAGTGATGAGTCGCAAAATAATAATAATAACTTAATATGCCGTTCAGCTGCTTAGGTAAAATAATTTATTTAGGTACGCGGTTAAGGTAAACTTAAAAATAATTATTATATAAAATTAAAAAAAAATATTTATATAATATGAAGTTGATTTCTTTTTTCAATTTAAAGATTTACATTCAAATAAATCAATTTCGATTTTATTTAAAAATTTCATTATCAAAAAACTTGGGAAACAAATTTTGAAAAAATGTCGAAGAAAATTTTACTGGATTTTTAAGTTACGAATGCTAGACATATGATGTACAAAAATATTATTTATATATAAATATTTTCACTTCTTTCAATACTGTTATTTGTTTACCAAACATTTATATATGTAAAGTGGTCTAAAACGTAGACCAATGTGGACCAAATTTTGTACATTGTTGTCAGGTAAAGATTTACCCTTGTGTGACGAACACGATTGTGTCCGAAAAAAGGGCTTACATATTTTAAATTTAGTATAATAAATTTATATATTTTAAATCATTACCTTTCGGGCCAATTTTCATCACATAATACTGAAAGGTAGACCCCACTGTCGTAAAAAGATTTAGTTTTTATGAGAGCGTTTTTGCAGGAACGAGTTCAAAAAATGGTACCATCCGATCCAAATTTTCTATATTTATTTAGTAAGACATAATATTATTGCCCATAAATTTTTGTCGAGAAACATTACAAATAGAAATGTTTTTTCATATAAAAACTTCTTTAAGATATGATTTTTGTACCGGGTAGTCCTATCTAATCCAATTTTCTAAAGTTTTCATTATTATCCTAACCAACTTTCATCAAAATATTTCGAAAATTATGCCAATTAGATACGTAGGTCGATAATAGACAGACGGACAGACCCAAATGAATTCGGGAACAAATTCTTATTCAGAAAATAAGGCTGACTCAATTATTATTTAATTAATACTTAAGTTGTTCTGTGAATGTTTTACATACTCACACAAAGTTTATATTCCACACAAATAGTGTAGAATTGAAAAATTGAAAAGCATCTTTGGGAATTGGAAATTTTGTTACAATTTCCTATAAAGAAATTAAAAACTACTCATGGGGATACCTTACCTAGGTCGTATATTGATAAGTTCTGTAATCACTTTTTAACTTATCGACAATCAGATTTCGAACTTTAGTTTTTGTGGCCTTTAAGAAGGAGTTTGTATGTATTTATAAAGAGTGAATATATACAATTGTCCTTATCTTTTTCTGCTTAAGATCTCCAATAAGATGGGATAAGTAGATCTAGAATTTCAAGCTGATCGAAAGATTTTGTGCTCTAATAATAAACGAACTTCTTTTGCTTATGGATAATAATAAAAAAAAAATAGCTTTAGATGTCACCTTTGAAACTATAGTTTCAAGCCGAATAAATGCATTAAGGAAAATAAAAGGGAGCGATCAACATTTTTTTATGCGACTGTGAAGGTACTTTTCAATTACATTATGAAAGGCGTCTTCTCTTTCATTCTTCTTGAACACACACACACACACACACACACATGCACACACATTTAATAATAAAAGTGACACAAGAAACCGAAATGTCAGAAATCAATTCTAAAGACTTCTTTTTTTATGATTAATGACTTACTTCAGTATCATCATCAGTCACCATAGATAGGATTGCTCAGTAAGTAATCGTGTATTAATCGATGTTTTTGTAAAACTTACACAGAATGCGATTTAAAATTTTTAAGAATTTTTTTTCTTTACTTTAAGATTTTCAATAAATTTATTAAATTTCAATTCGTTGTAACGAAGATTTCTGTTTAAGGTGCAAAAAACAAATGATTGTATTTTGCGGTTTTTCCTTTTTTTTTTGGAAAAATAAGAAAAAAAAAGATTAAAATTATTTTTCGAAAAATGTTAACAATTTAATAAAGCGGTTAAAATAAATGTTATAATGACTTTGAAATGAAGGAAACAAAGCGATTCCCAAATTGTTGGGTTTTTTTAAACAAACTTTAAACGAAAATGAAAAAAAAAACAACCAAGAAGAGTATATTCGGCTGTACCACCTGTCCACTTTTATTTCCAGAAATGGGAGAAAAACTAAATTTTAATAGGTGGGCGTGACAGATTTTTTTTGCTTTTATGGAATCCGTGGAAATTTTTATTTTGCACTTTATGAGCACTGAGCAAAACAGCTAGAAAACAGACATGTTTTCAACTTATTTTATACTGTAGGCTTGGCATGTGATCGATTTTGCCCATTTTCAATAACAACATATGTAAAAGAACATCCGATGTTTCTATCAAAATTTGAACCCGATATTTGCATTTCGGCGGTCGGATGAATGTTTACGACAGACATTACACAAGCGGCAGGACAAAGGGACGCACGGAGAAAGGGACGGACGGACAAAGGAACGGACGGACAAGGGGCGAACGGGCAAAGGAGCGAACGGGCAAAGGGGCGGACGGACAAAGGAACGGGCGTACAAAGGGACGAACGGACAAAGGGAAGAACGCACCGGGACGGATGGGCAAAGGGACTGACGGACAAAGCGAAGGACAGACAAAGTGACGGACGGACAAAGGGACGGACAGACAAAGGGAGGGACAGACAAAGAGACGGACAGACAAAGGGACGGGCGGAGCAAGAAGCGGACGGACAAAGGGACGTACGGACAAGCAGACGCGCTAACGGACGGACGGACATGTTTAAATCAATTCTATATACGATTCTTATCAACAGTATATACGCATTACCAACAAAATCACAAAATGAATCTATACCCTTCACTTTCGGTGATGAGTATAAAAAGGAATACAATGTGCAACAAAAGATTTAAGCAACAAACTTAATAGCGAATCATTTATAAGAAATTTATTAAAAAAAAGGAAAAAAAATTCAATAATTGATTATCAATTCATTGTGAAAGGTCATGGTGAAGTTGCTTGGAAAACGAAAGTAATTTGTAAATAACGCTATGCTGGTGTATCTCTGTATGGATGGATGGATATATGAACATATGAGTGATGATGCAGCTGTGGCCATAAAACTTTTGATTTTTTTTTTTTTGCTCTTCCGTAAAACGGGTTTTGTTTTCAGCAACTATAACTTTAGCATGCACACATTATGAAATCCCAGCAGCCTTTCAATGTTTCCCATAAAAGAAAAGAAAAGAAAAGAAAAGAAAAAAAATAAATAAAAAAACATCCGTGGCTCAAATGGTGCACTCAACATTATATAAACTTGGTTGGTTCTTGCAACATAAACAAAACATTTTTGCGTCGGTCACTTTTGTTGTTTTTGTTTTTGAAAGAGTTTTATAAGCAGATTATGCTGCTAATGATGATTTCACCAGGTTTGACAGCAGACTTAAAAAAGAAAACTTGTTTTTTTGTCGTTTTCACTACACTTTATAAAAGGGCTGCATTGACCATTCGTGTAATAAATTATGTTTGGTCTTGCTGTGCCTTCTTCTGCTACTTCTTCTTCTTCTTGTAGTCTGAACAGTTTGTTGATATGGAAGCAAATATAAACTTAGTTTTCTTTTTTTTTTTCCTTTTTGCCACGGTGACCTACTTCGTCTGAGAGTAATAAAACAAAAAAAAAAAAACGATCGGAAAGAAGAAATAATTTAAACAAAAAAAATCCAGCATAACTGGATTCGAAGGGTTTCCACGGCTCAGTTATATAATCATTTTTTTTATTTACTGAAGGATGGTATCGAAAACAAAAAATGGTCGGCTTGTCTCGCAACGGCATGCTGCTGCAGGTGAAAATTTTATAAAGGTTTCACTCTGACTTAGGACAGGAATGCTTAAGCAATTATGAATACTTCAGAATTGACAACGAAAATAAGTAAATAGAATATTCAGTTTGAAGTACATTTTTGTTACTTTTTATTTTTTCTTTTCTTAATACATTTCGGAAACCAATACAAATACGACATATCTTTTTTAAGTCTCATACGTAAGTACAGAAAATATCACTTGAAGAGACTTATGCTACTGCGCTGTAAGACATACTGAATATTTAAAACGTAACATATTTGGTTTTTTCATAGAGTTTGTAACATGTGTTATGAATTGTTGTCAAATCACGTTTAAGTTATTCCATGTGAAATAATCTAATGTAATGTAATTTAACGCGCTATGGGCAATACGTATCGTGAGCCAAAAGTCTGTTGTACTCGCTTATGAGTGCAGGCCTCCATACAGATATCTGTGATTGGTTTCAGGCGAGCATCGGCTTATGCAAGCTTAATCTCACGGTACACCACAGTACAGGATTGTTATCAGAAAACGATAGTCGGAGCCCATCAGGCTGTGCCGCAGTCCTCATAATAATGCGTTCCACTCGTTCTCGGGTTTCCAGAACAAACATTGACTGGTTATAGTTCAAAATTTTCCTTTGATCAGTGGATGTTTTTCCCCGGCTATTCCCATAACTACAACGCTACTCCAAGAACGGCCGCACTTGCAGTCAGGCATCAAGCCATTCTTCAAGATTGCTGACGCAGTTAACATAGTACAAGGACCTTCCTCATTTTCACCAAAGAACCTTGGCACGTCATGCTAGTGGTAGATATATGAAAAAACCCGATACGTCGTACAAGTATATTCGGAAAATGTCGGTTATGGCTGTGGAGTCAATTAATGCATTGAAACTTCAAGGACGAAGTTTGTCCGACATTGGTGTTTAATAAGCAAATTTTCATTAGCACAATTCAATATTTGGATATAAAAAGTATTCTTGCAAATATTTATATTGCACAGTAAATATTTAGGGCCGATTCGAAGATTTTCGCTCGTCTGGTACATTCGTAACATTCGTAACAAATATGATCTTATAAACAAGTTAACATATCACTCGATAAGTTCGTAGGATCACTAATTCTTTTTTTCTAATTTTACCATTATTGTGGTCCATTTGTAACGCCCTTTGTTGTTCGGAATTATATTTATTTATTTAAGATTGTCTACTACCGTCAAAAACTTAGAGTATAACATATAAGAATCAAGAAAAAAAATATGATTGAAAAAATAAAAATCTTAAGCAATAACTTTCTAATCGCAAGATTAAATAGACTTAGTAATAAATATAATATTAGAGAGACATTAAAAATCCAGAAATACAGGAGTGAATGTATATAAAGCACTCTATAGAATTATAAGCTTGCCCTAAAGATGCCCTCTTTATACTATTTATCGAATCGAGTACCGGATCAGTTGGGTGAGCATTTTTAGTAAACATCTTGCAAAGTACCCGAAAAGGGTTGTAAAGCTGATAATAGGTACGGTACTGAGGTACGCATAACACTTCGTGATGTCTCGTGAACCTACCTGGAACGTTAAAAGAGATGCCCTGAAGAAGAAAAGGCGCGGAAATAGACCCTCTAAGCAGTTTTGATATGAATTCACGTCTCTTTTCAATTGTGCGGAGATCAATAAGCTAAAGCCCGTTGGCGTACGGGAGGTAATATCAGTTGAGGAATCTAACCCAACCCCCGAAGGGCGAAAAGTAGAAGGTTTCTTTATATCGATTCAATTTGATCGATATGCGTCATATAGCTAGGTGACCAAACCACCGAAGTACATTTAAGAATTGGTCGAACAAGAGCCATATATAATCCTTTGGTGATATAAGGATCGGTAAACTCCTTTAACAATCTTTTTATGTATCCAAGAATCGATTTCGCTTTATTCATAACTAATTCAGCGTGTAAATGAAATCCTAATACTGCTATAAACTGCTGTATACTGCTATATATTATTGGTTCTTTGTTACTTTTCAATATAGTCGAGACTATTATATCATGAGCATCTTGAAATAAGAACGTTATAACTTTTAGCGAAAAATACTCATCAGTATTGAACTGAAATTAAAATAATGTTCATGCACCTCGTACATCAGCTAAGTTCTTATTGTATGTTCCAACTTTTTTTGAAAAGTCTCTTCTTCTTCTTATCGATTGTAAAGTATACCGATATAAAGCAATACATTAAAGTTTGATTTGCAATAATTTGTTTTAATACGATGCCCATCATTTATGCATTCATTTTTGTTCTCTTTCTTGTTTTCAGATATTTCATGTATTGTTCTTTAAATTTTTATTTCCCATCAAAGTTCGTTCAGATTGAAGAGAACTTAATAATTATAATTCCTATTATACCCTACACCATCTGTGAAACAAGGCATATAAACATTCAGACAATCAATCTCAAGTGGGCGCAGCATTTATTTACATTATTTACATCGATCGATTCGCAACCAGTTTTTGGAATTGATATCAAATCATCTATTCATAGAATGTCTGTCTATAAAACTTTTTATTCAATTTACAAATCCGATTTTGCTTGATATATTGATAGCATTTTGGTACATCGATATGGTTCAAGAGAGAACGCCGTTAAAAATGGTTTAGATCGCATCATTTCTACGATTACTCCCCTTATAATGCATTATATTGCAAATACCGTTACACGCAATTTCTGGATAAAAAAAATATGAATAAAGCGGAACTGTTTCTGCAAGTAAATATTCTTACAAAAAATAAGTCCTTATCAAACCCCAAAAGCTGCTCTTTAATGTCTTATTATGGAAATTAATTCGAAATATCGCTTTGGCAGATGAATTTATTATACTAGGTTCAGATCACAAAAGCCTATTTTTAAGAAAGCTTCCTTCGTAATGATGATTATGATGGGATAAGCAAGATGGAACTTTTAGTAGATTGGAAAGAAACTCAGTTCAGAGTAATAATTTTATATATAACTTGATAGCACTAAATTTGGACCATATAAGTCTATTTTCGAAAGAATTAGAGTAAGATTTCTTAGGAAAATTTATATGGCAACAGTGTCTCATTTTTGGTATTCGGGGCCGAAATGAGATGAAGAAAATTAAGGTTATTCAACGAGAAAATAAATTTTACTAAATTTGGATCAAATCGGTTTACGTGTTCGACCTACCTTCGTATAAGGATTCTCATGAAATATCAAGCTTTATAAAGCAAGAAAACTAACTATTTAGTACTCTACGATGAAAATCGCGGCCTTGAATTAAATTAAAATTATTGTGGTAAGTTTGGAGTAGTAATAGAACTATTTCTTGAACCAATCCTTATATAAGATGTTTCATGGAAAGTAGGTCATTAAGTGGTAATAAATTTTGGTTTTCGGTATTTTATGACGAAAATGTAAGTAATATATAATATAATATATAATATAATAATATAATATAATGTAATAATATATAATATAATATATAATATAATATGTAAGTATATATATATAATAATATAAGTGTTTACACGAAGTATTGTAGGGCGCTTCACGACTAATTAATGCTTGTTCGGCTATAACATCTTAACCTGTTTCTCTTGTTATATCAAAAATTTGGAAAAAAAAATATCAATTCTCTTATGGATTTTTATCAGAAAAGATTTTGACGAATAAATATTAAGCCTTTGGAATCCCGTAATTTATTAAGAACAACTTTGTAAATTAAGAACAAAATTGAACATAAAATACAAATTAACTGCTTACAGTTTCATGGAATTCATGCATTCAAACGAATTATTGTTTGTAGCTTTAACGAAATTAATTTATAAACAAAACAATTGTAATTATTTGAGGCATTAATTAGTTTTTATATGCGATTCAAAAAAAAAAAAAAAAGGAAATAAAGTATTTACACAGACAGAGTTAAACAAAAATTCTTTGTGATTTAAAGTGAATTTAATTGAATTTCATTTATTTTCTAAAAATAAAGTTTTCGAGAATTTCATTATAAATACGTTATAAAAATTTCGTCCAAGAGCAAAAAGGAGCTTATGCTTCATTTCGCTATGCATCCTTAATTGATTTATCCTTGAATTTACAGTTTATTTAACTTGAGTAACGTATTGATTGTGATTTTGTGATTAGAAGTAAAACCAAACTATTAAATTATTTTGGTCAGGTTTATATAGATAAACAAACAAAGTGAAAGGCAACCAACAATAACCCTGAATATTCTAAGCGTTGTTCTTTTTCTTTTTGATTTTTTTGTTTTTTTATGGTTACTACAACACAATTTAACACAATTTTTATGCATAAGTACGTTAAGATAAGTAAGTCTTTTAAAAAAAGTGTACCCACCCATCTACACTCTTTCAATTCTATTTTTATCGACTCAACTTATGCGGTAGCTTAATATTGTTAAACGTTTACAGTAATCATTTAACCGATGGCAACAGAGTTGATTGACGTGAAATGTTTAGTCGATTTTCTCAACTTTATCTATATGTAGGTCTTTTCAAATTCAATGGTAGTAGTATGTCACATAAAACTGTTATTTTTACTGTTCTTATGTGTATCAGAAATTCATCAGTAATTTGTTTACTATAACGTGCATTTATTTGATTAAGTGTGATGAGCTATAAATTTAAATTGAATTGAAATAAAATAATTTTTATTTTTGATTAAGTGTGATGAGCTATAAATATAAATTGAACTGAAATAAAATAATTTTTTTCTTCTTTTTTCTTCCCCAATATCTGGTCCGATGAACATGAAGCTCTACGTTATCCTCGAAGACATGAGATGATATTATAGTAAGTTAGAGTTGAACACAAGCTTAATAACTTCGCCTAATGAAATTCTTGCCATATAAAATTTACTTTTCATAAGAGTCCTCTTATGGGAAGAGGCCCGCATAGTGGACCAGTGTGCTTTATATTTAGCACAGTAAACCTGTACATCAACTCATTATTTTGTACCGATTTCCTCTACAAAAGACAATAGTTTCCTTTTCTCATGAAGCCCCTTATATGGAAAGAGGGAATAAAATATGAGAGACCTCGTGATCCGAATTCTCTCGCCGAAGATTTTTATTCTTCTTTATCTATTTGCTTCATAAACTACTAAAAATTAAATCTCTTTGCCATATAAAAGCTTACTGTTCATAAGAATCCTTACATCTATTCCATTCATATTCCCTAAATTTCCAACTTTGTCGAGAAGTTTTTCCCTTTTCGTGGTTGTCAAAATAGTCTGATCTAATCCATTTTCCATTCGGCTCGTCTCGTACATGTCGTTAAGAAACACACTTCAGAAACCACATCAAGTACATATTCTTAATCAATATGAAATTCGGAATTTGACTAGGCGTATCCGTCTAGCAGTCTGTCTGTCCCTCTGTCTGTCCGTCTGTAACATGTCAGCCGGCCCTAAAATGATGATTTCGGCTTCAAATTTGGCAGAAACATTGGAAATTCTTTCACATACGTTACTAATGCCCTTGAGCCAAATCGATCAGAGACCACGCCTACCGTATAAAGTAACTTGAAAACATGTCTGTTTTTGGATGTTTTACTCAATTCTCATAGACTGGAAAATAAAAATTTCCGCCGTGTTTCATAAAAAAAGACAAAATCTGTCACGCCCACTTGTTAAAATGTACTTTTTCTCTCTTGTGAAGATAATGGGAGTGAGTATAAAAGATTCGGAACAGCCGAATAAAAGTTTCTTATTGTAAAAAAAAAAAATATAATGAGCACTAGCGACTAAGACTATCGGTCCTATTTTCTTAAAAAAGTTAGATTAAATGATTAGTCATTCTAGTAAAATGAAAAATTTGATTGTTATTATTTTCACCAAGTAGTCTCAAGATGTCCATAGCGTCATCCGAATACGTACTTTGCATTAAAAAGACAATGGTTGGATATGTCATGTAATACAGGCAGACACATGGACGGACAGACATTTTTAAAAATGATTCTGCATCGATTGGTATAATAAAGGGCGACAGTCTCACAAGTTGTTCTGGATGTTGCAAATATCGGTAGATGTACTACACTTGATGTAGAGTATTCTAATAGTAATATTAACTTAAACCGAATAAGAGTAACACATGGCAACTAGTTCGGTGAATAGTAATGACTGGGGTTCGTTAAATGAAATTTCTTTCATACGAGCACAGGCGCAGCAACCTCGCCCTTATGTCAATTATCGAACCTTTTTCGCTTTCGCTTATAACAAACGATCAGAAACCAGAAAACCAGAAATATTTTTATACTGAGTAAGATTACGAATCCATTTAACCATCTGTTTGTGCGTTTGCCACTGTTTCTTGGCCGTTGTCGTGAAAGTTGGAATAGAAGTCTAAAAACCGTGGAATGTGAACTTTAGGTTGAGGGCTACATTTCAATTTTCGAAATGAATGTATGGAACATTGTCAGAATAATGTAAAACTCCAATGAAAATATTGTCGTACCCCGCCAACGACAAGAACACGCTTATAAGAGACAAACTGACTGTAACTCACTTAACAAATTGAAGTTTTAAGTGTTTAAAGAATAAAAAAAAAAAACCAAACGTTTTGCCAAAAAGCACTTACACGAGAAGTGTTGAGGAGGTAATGACGCATGCGCAGGTTCGCGCAAGTGTTAACGCAAATAAACGTTAATTGAACATAAAAGACAAAAGAAAACAAGAATTTATTAAATGACTTGAATTTAGAGTTTTTTTTTTTTTGTCTTTTATTTGTTGCAAATTTTATTGCAGACATGTGTGTGCATTTTTGCAGTGTTGTATAGATATTAGTGAGTTAATCGTTTTAATATTTTTGATAAAAAAACAAAATTGTTCAAAACTTGAAAAACTATATAAATGATAGTTTTTAAATTTATTTTATTTATTTTACGAATATATTTACGAAAAACAAATGAGCGTTGGCCTAATTGTATTGCAATTTGTATGGAGGACTGGAAAGTACTTTTTAAGGAATATATTAATTTCGACTTTTTGTTACCATGACAAATATTGGGTTAAGAGAAAAGTGTTCGTCAATAGATAGCTGTAGAGTTACCTAACTTCAGTAACATCAATCCTATCAAACCATATTGTTGTGCGTATGAAAAGTAACGATTCGTTGTCAAGTCAGCATATCTGGCTTCAATTTCCAATACGGCGGACAGTACCTTAACTACGATTAATATGTGATCACATCTGTAGCAAATGCTCGATCGATAACAGTATAACGATCAGGCATTAAACTTATGATGCGATTGCGACCATGAGAATAATTGTAATAAAACATTAACACGAAGTCAATTACGAGAAAATTTCGACGTTTCTTTAATCGTACCGAGAAGGCTGCCTATGTCAAATTAATTAATCTTTGCTGGGAAGTTATAGTCTAATGTCTTAACAGCTAATTTGTAACATTTTTAGAAGGTTAAGAAATATATTTAGAAAGTATTTCAGTTCATTTAAATGTATATCTACAAAAAAGTACGTTACTGTAGCTTTATTCAGGCAATCGTTGATCATGTACAAAGCTGAGAGCAATTCGGAAGCTTTCATTAATTCCAACAAGAAACTAAAAATTTAGAATGAATTTTTTGAAATTGATTATGAATTCAGCTGATGAATTATACATTTTCTTGTCTTCTTCTCTGTTATTTTGCAAGAGGTAAAAGCATACGTTTGTTGCATTACAAATTTAGCAAAAGGGACACTTTCAAGCAAAAAATGGTCAAGGAAAGAGATCGATGAAGAATATTTGAATAAGGAAGAGCTTTTTTTATAGTCTTGGAATTGTAAACTACTAGTAAAAAATAATAAAAAAATGTATAACAATATAGAAATAGATCTACAGCTTGAAACAAAACTTTAAACACGTTTTTCTCGAAACAGATTTTTGAAAACAGCACGTAACATAACTCAAACAACTTTAATTTTTTCGTCATTTTTCCAGTATCTTTAAAACAATATTATCTAAAGAAACACGCAGAATTTTTTGATAAATAAAATTTAAACGTTTTACGCTAATATTATAAAAGAAATAAATTTTTACGTCCACAACTGAACATGCTTCGAAAGAATGGCTTCAGTGTTGTCATTATTAAATATTTTTTAAATATAATTTTGTACTAATTCTTAAATAAACGCTTAATAACTTCTTAAAATATTATCACTCTATTGTATTTCCTTCCATTCAAAAAAAATTGTCAAAAATATATCTTTTTTTGGGTGTTTGCAATGGCGTTACTTCTTAAAGACTAAAGTATATGGAAACAGACCTAATTACATTGCAGTACAATGTCAAAGTCGCTATTATCTGTATAAACGAATTTCACTGAAATCAAGGAACGTTAAAGAACTTAAGTTGTGACATTAAATAATACCCAGCGTAATATTCTGTAAAGTAATTCCTTTTTCCTTTCAATTTTATCTGTTCGTAACCTTCACATTAAAGCAGAGTAAAAAAAAAAAAGAAAAATTGACTTAATAAGATTAACTACTATCTAATGGTTGTACACACCTTAAAGCAAATAAAAAAATAAATAAAGTTTGGAAACTTATTGACATTTAATATCAAATTAAATTGTAAATAGATTTCTATTTGCTTGGTGAAAAAAAAAATAAGCAAGTAAAGTCTACCAGAAAATTTCTAGATAATAAGATGCAAGAATAATATAATATTAATATAATAATAATGTAATAATAATACAATACTAATATAATAATAATATAATAATAATATGATAATATAATAACAATCTAATATTAATGCAATAATAATATAATAACAATATAATAATAATATAATAATAATATAATAATAATATGATAATAATATAATAATAATATGATAACAATATAATAATAATATGATAATAATATAATAACAATATAATAATAATATGATAATAATATAATAACAATATAATAATAATATGATAATAATATGACAATAATATGACAATAATATGATAATAATATGATAATAATATAATAATAATATAATAATAATATGACAATAATATGATAATAATATGATAATAATATAATAATAATATGATAATAATATGATAATAATATAATAACAATATAATAATAATATAATAACAATATAATAATAAAACCGATAATAAATGTAAGAAAAAAGACTACTGGATGCTCAGTACTAAAGTATATGGTGAAGCTTGCTCTTCAGTAAGCTGCGATCCGGTGGTTGTGATGTGAAGCCTTAGGGATACTACCGCCAAAAAATATCTTGCTTACTTACTTACTTCACGAATGCCGCTAGTATAACCGATACTTGCTGGAATCGAAATAAATTACTGTTCATATAGCAACAACAATAATAACTAATAACAGCTTTATTAAGCTATTAATTGTACAAATTAGAAAAATATTTAAAAGCTTCTCGTCTTTATAGCTAAATTAGTTAGTTAGAAATTAAGAAGTTTGATGCTTGCTATGAACACACAAATTCTTATATAAATTTATTTTTATTTAATTTGTTTTTTTTTTTCTTTTTTTAATAATTGCAAAAATTTATTTTGAAAAGCTTTGTTCGATAATAGATATCTCCCTGTCTGTCCGCCTGATTGCCTGGTTATGGATGATCTTAACAACTCTTTAATACAAATATTTGAAAAAAAACTCAACGTTACAATCACTTGAAGCACGTTTGAAAAGTCATACCATGAAAATATGTACAGTATGTGGTATCTGTTGATAGAAGAAGAAAAGGAAGAAACGTCAGCAGCAGCAGCAACAACAACAATAGCAACTACAATACCAATAAAATGAAAAATTTCAAAAAAAAAATTTTTTTTTTTTTTTATTAGTTATGCGGTGATGGTAGTGGATAGCAAGTGTTTTAAAGGTTTATTTTCCTGATTCATAGCTAAACGAGCATAACGTTGAAGACTACAGAGCGATTGATGTCGAGTGCATGGTTATGAATGATGGCGAAGATGATGGTTTGGTTTTCAACTTATAATATGCGGGTTTGGTTTTAATGATATAACGCGTGCCAAATAAAAAAAGTAAAATTGATTGGCTTGAAGGTACATAAAGGCGTAGTATATGATGTTATTAGCAAATAATAAAATTCTGATAATTTTATAGATATTTTATAAACGACAGTGATATATTAATTTCGTTTTCCCAGTTATAAAATAACAGATTGGAAGTCGAAGGCTTTCTAAACAGCGTAATTTGTAAAAAAATAGAATTTTTGCTCGAAATGGTAAGCCGAAGTTAAGCGATTATGCGTTCGGTTATTCATTATAAATGATTTGTCCTTATTCATGGAAACTCATTAGATGACTATTAATTGACGATGTTCTCCACAAACTGTAAACTATTTAAGTCCTATTGAATAAACGGTTGTGTCCCTTAGTTGATGCATTTCGTCGCGAAATTCTTTCCAAGACCAAGATCATTCGCCTACACGAGCTAATGTGCATGCATTACAAACCGCGAAGTGTTATTAGAAGTATTTCACAAGGTCATGTTAAGGTTTTTCTAAAGAAACCTCACTCAGTGACCAATGAGAAGATCTAATAATTAACAAAACAATTTTGCAATCATTGAATAGATTGCTTTGCTCTAGTTTTCTTTCTACCTGTTGCTGTTATCTATAAGAAGACATAACATATAATGTTATGCGTCCGCTTACATTCCATTTGTACGTATAATTCTTAAGACTTTGCTTTCCCAGACAATCAATCAATTAGTACGCAAAGTACACATTTGTTAAGTACAACTATTTGTATTTAGAACACGTTGCCTTAAGTGGTAGAGTCTAGTTCAAGAAAATTTCTGAAAGAAATCATTTCCAAAAAATCTACTCAAAAATTTGTATAACAATAAGAAAGAGAGAAAAATACCAGAAGAGAAACCGATTTCATGTAAAAATAAAAATTTAAAAAAAAAAACAAAAAAAATTGCAAAAGTTTTTACTTTTTGTTATGCAAACAGGGGAGGAAAAATATTTCATTTAGTTTTTCTTAATTTAATTATTTAGTGATTACCTTTTAAACTTAGCACTAATTTATGTTTTTGTTGATAATTGAAATGTGGTTTTTTCCCAGAAAACTAAAAAGAAAAAATGCTGAATAAGTCTTTAAATATGTTTGTAAATGAAATTTTTATAACATTTTTCGCTTTTTTTTTTCTTTTCTTATTTTCCTTAACTATACATTAAACGATAAAGAGTTAATTAAAAAAGCTTAAACAATAATAAATTTTCTGGGACCTAAAACTCTTTTAAAACTTTTTGGCTAAAATGATGAAATGAATTGAAAGCCAAACATTAAAAATTTCAAAATATTACGTCATTTAACATAACAATGGTGGTGACAATATATAGAAAAAAAGGGGATTTTGAATTGTTTACGTTCCTCATGATACAAAAATGGATATTGAAAACTTAAAAGAAAAATGGGTCGTAAGAAAAGTAAACGTGTAGCGCTAACTGCTATCATATTACAACATTTTTTCATCTCTCAATTGCCTTAATTTCAGCTTAAAAGAAAATTAATTCAATTTAATTAACTTACAAACAGACTAAAACAAAGATGTTAGAAAAACTCGGCATATTTATAGAAAATCTCCATATTTGGAAAAATTTGAACAAATCTTGTAATTTCCATGGAGGGTTCCTAAATACATCTGTAGAGTATAAAAGTGATAAAGAAGAAATTTTTACCGCCATTATCCTATGTATATATTGTACTACTATAGATAGACCTAAAATTTTGGAGAAGCAAATCAGTCCGTTTTTTGCAGGCTGACACTACCATAAATACAGGGATGGCCACGAGTTTAACAAATTTAGCACATGTACCTTTATTAGGCGAATACAACTCTGTATTTTTATTTTATCAATAATTCTTTTTTTTGCTAGGTTATGTATAGTCCGAAGTTCAGATAACATTACTTTCGCTTTCATATTGCATTTAGGGACTTCTTCTCTATATATATATAGTATAGCTAACACTAAAAACTCTGGACAGCATTTTTAGCACAAATTGAAAGTTTTTATTCACTTTAAGAAAAGAAAAAAAAAACTAAATATTTAAAATTTAATTAATATATAGGATGATATCCTATATTTTAAATAACAGAACTACATCTCCTGGGCATACTTTCCACTAGAGACATACAACGCTGTATGGAAAATGCGTACCAGGTCTTTTGAATTTCCTTTGGAATTTCTCTAGGTCTAGGATACTATGAAACATGCTTGAAGGTCCCGTACGTTCGGATATGATGTCGTGCACTGTAGTGCACCATCTTTCGGGACTAATTTAAAACATTGCAATAAACAGTATATCCTCTGTATATCACCTGATATGCGCCATTTACCTAAGGTCATGTCTATTTAAAAATTTTGTTGAATAACAATTTTTATTTATCAAAGTATTTTCAAAATTTATTAATTGATTGATATAACTACGTAAACGATCATAAAATATTAATAATTATTAAATGTGTTAAGTCTGCGTCCAGCCCAGGTTATGTATCAATTGAAATTAAACGAGAATAGGAACAAAAGGTGACCAGAGAATGAGATCACACTATAGGTAATACTTAAGGAGAATTATTAGGCTCAATTATGATAATCAGAAAAAAATATTTCCTTTTGTAAAAAACACATACAAAGTGTGCTAGACTCTTGGCAACTACTGTATACATATAGAGTGCTCATCAACTACATATTTATTGCTTTAAAATTTAATTTGTTCAAAAATTTTCTTTATAAAAAATTCTCAAAAATTTTGAATCACTTGTGTACTTGCTACTAACGCGTGGAATGCATTAAGTCAGCACTTTTTATACGATGCATTCCATTTTGTAGTTCTTTAGTAAACCTAAATAAAACATACTTTTGATTGAGATTTGGATCAAATTTATTTTTCAATATTTTATATAATGTGAACACGCAGCATGTTGTATGACCTCTACCGTACTGTGGAAACCGCATAACTTTAACGTCCATAACATCAATTTCGATCCAAAAAAAAAAAAAAGAATGATAATCATGTAGCTGGAGTGATCAGAATCCTGGGTGCAGCGTGTAATGGATAAATTTGGATCTTGTTCGACACTTTCACTAACAGCACAAAATATTTTCAGTCGAGCATTTCGATGCATTTCACTTATGTGTGGCATTAAAAAAGCCTGTAATAGATCCAGTAGTTTCTTCAAACTTCTGCACAATTTTCTAATAGTGCGCTTAACTAAATGATTATATCGACTATAATCTGCTTTTGAAACGTATCTACCACAGAATTAACATTTTTGTAATAAACTTTTACTATCTTAACACGTTTAAATGATCCATATTGTAAAATGGCAAATATTATGCCAAACATGTGATGCCCTACATGGTAATTCTGCTTTATATTTGTTATCAAAATAAAATTGCCAAAACCGGACCAAGAAATGGATGATTCTATTCTACGCATACAAATGCTTACTTTATTTTTGTTTACCGATGTAAGCCAATAAACATTAAAAAGTAATTCATACCGGAATGGAAAAACTGAAATTATTCCCTACCCGAGTGTATTAGGTTGTTTATGTTTGTGAATTCAACATTAATATGAGCTCTTTTTTTGAATAGTAGTTTAAAGAGGAAATGCAGATTTGCAAACAGCTCCAGAATGTTAGATCTATGTATGTTCTAGATCTGTAAAAAATATTTATATATCTCTCCTTGTTCATTTTATTTTTTTTTTTTTTTTGTACAATTCGCGTAAAAAAATTTGTTATTGATTTAACGCAACGATTAGTTCATCTACTGCTTGCATATAGCATTTAAAACAAGTTGTACCCGTACCCGGCGTTCAAATGAAAAATATAAAAACAAAATTAGTAGTATAACAACAAATACAAAAAAATTCGCTTCAACAAGTTTAGGAAGCAAAAGTTAAAAAACTAAAATAAAAAGTTTTAATAAATAAAAGTGAAATAAAACGAAATGCAAGCACTAATAACAACCCTCGCTTTGAGGTCGCCGTTCTGAAAGAATAGTAAAATTAGAAAAAGAATATTATATTCAGCTGTGGCCGAACCTTCTATACTCCCCCAATTCAACCTAGAAAAACTTAAAACAAAATGAATAAAAAAATGGAATTTCGATACTATATAACCATGGACAGGCGTGGCAAATTACTTGATATTTCTGTGTAGGAGTGAACATTTCGTCATTGTAGCTGCTCTAATATACGGATACTAAGCAAACTACCCATTTTGCTAATGAATGTAAAGTTGTTCTCAGTTTATGTTGGACTCTAGGCGGGTCTTTTAGTCGATTTGATTCCAATTCCGTAATAAGCTACGAACAAGAACTTTTGATGGTTTCGTCAAATTTGAAGCCGATATTCTTATGACAGACAGAAGCACAGACGTACGAGTAAATAGAGATCGACTAGATCGACTTCGAATTTGTGATACCTATCAAGACTATAAATTCATACATATTTTAAAAGATCTCTAAAGCTACCTTCTATACATTCTAAGTGTTTTGATTTGATTAAATGAATACATTTCCAATCTTGCGCTACTGAATATAAAAACAATTTCAAATTAAAATAAACAAAACATAGAAAAAAAGTGCAGAACACATTTAATCTTCATAAAAACAGAAGTAGAAAATTATTATAAAAATAAATTGAAAAAAGAAAAAAAAACCATTTGTTCAATCAGAGTTCACACAACTGTTATCACAAATGGTGCAATGGTATAAACAAAACAAATAATTTTTTAATTTCATTTCTCAAGCTTAAAAGCTTAACTTTTCTCTTCGGATGTGCATGAAAGTGAGAGTTCGATAAAAAATAACAAAAACACATAGAGAAGATAGCAAATTTTCTTTAAGATCAATGAAAAGCTAAAGAAAAATTAAAACAGCTTTTATATTGAAAATGAAAAAAAAAGCAACAACTGCAACTGTAAACATGAAAAATGAGAAGAGAAATAGAAAACATTTCTGTTTGTTTCTCTTTAATCTCAAATCAAGTGAACTAAGAGATTCAGTAAAGATTTTATAATTTAATATAAAAACGGTGCATAAGTTTAGGCAAATCTTTATATTCGAAATATAAAATAAGCTCAATATAAATGAATTTTTTTGATTGCATTAAAAGAAAAGAAAGCAAAAATTATTTGAAGTTTTTTGCTCTACAATTATATTTTTTATATTTTACTAAAAAAAAAAAAAATAAAAAAAATCGTAAAAACCTAAATTACGATACTTCATAATATAGGGTAGGCGCGCGCGCGTGGTAACTTTTTCTCATTTTTATACAGAATACCGGGGAAGTTTTTGTCGTTCGTATCGTTTATGAGCAGAGAGCAACACACCCAGAAAGCAGATGTGCTTTCAATTTGGTGTTAAGCTACAGATATGTTCTTTGTCCGATTGGGTCCATTTTCAGTATTAGAGTACGAGCAAGAATTTCTAATGTTCTATTCAGATATCTTGATATTTGTGAACGGGAAATTACTAATCGCAGATATTGTACAAATAAGCAGACGGATAGACGGACTGACAGACGGACTGACAGACAGACAGACGGATTGACTGACAGACAGACCGATTGATAGACAGACAGACGGAGTGGCAGACAGACAGACAGGCGGACATAATTAAATTATAGTCTTGAGTTTGAAATTAATATTAAACTAAATATGTTAAATATAAATATTAAATTAAATTAAACTAAAAATTAAGTGATATAATATTTAATTATTAAATTAGATTAATTAATCTAATTAATTAAACCCATTCTTGAATATGTAGTGATTATATGGTCACCAAACGATCATGTGTGCTTTAATCCTATTGAGTCGGTTTAAAGGTCTTTTTTAAAATTTGCCTTGCCTTGGTTTAGGTTGGGACTCTGAACGTACGTTACCCCCCACGACCGTTGTCTTAGACTGATTGATTTGCCGTCTCTTTTTAATAGACGCACTAGGATTGGCATGTTTTTTTTGTGTTAAACTGTTAAAAGGTGAAGTGAACTCCTCGGCTTTGCTAAATGAAATCAAAATAAGCGTTCCCACCCAATGTAATGGGCACTATGTTCTTATTAAGTTATCGCTGCAAAAAAATAAATACGAATTATTTCATCCGCTAAAAGTTCTGATATCTTGATATTTTAATGAATATTATCATTTATACGATGGGTTTTCGTGAACCTTGCCATTCTTGGATAAAAAAATCTGGATTGCAACCAGTCTAAGTTCCCCGGGATCTTGTATAGAAATTTGTTAGACATAATTTAGCTTTCAATATTATTTCGTAGTTCTTTGCCTTTTGAATAAACTCTAGTGCCCACTTAGCTTGTGGTACTAAGTTTTAAGTTGTTGTACTAACTTTTAGTTACTAAGTAGTACTAATTACGAAATACTCTGTAGTATGGTATACCAAAAAAACAGGTGAAGTAAAGGGAAGTAAAAAGCTTTGTAGAATGATGACGAATTTTTTTTAAAATTTATAGTCAGCAGCTACCCGGGTATATTTAAATACATTTAACGTGTGATGCAATTTGTGATCCAAAATTTATATTTAATCTTTAATTTACTGTATCTGATGTCTGTATCTTATTGACACGGGGTAATCAATAAAGTGAATTTTTCAAAACATTTTTATTTGTTCGCCTACCGTTATCACCTCAACGAAAAGAAACCTATACTGCTGCAAGTAAAATACGTTACTGAAGCGATAAAGATAAATCTCAATATATTGCGTGATTTTACGAAAATGTCACGTAACACAAAGTTATTTATTCAATTCTCCTAAATTTTAGCAACCGTAACATCATACAAAAATCGAATTATTTACTTAGAGTTAGTTAGCAGCAGCATAGAACTGTAATAACAATTAACTATAGTCGGGCAAGTTCAATTATTAAACACCATACACAAGTTTACTTGTACTGTTTTCATCATAAAATTATTTCCTGTATCCAAATAAAATCTTCAGTCTTATGTGGAAAGGAGTTCAAAACATAGTTCAACGTGGGTCAAATTTCGCATACAAAAATTAATTTATCAAATCAATATTACAGATCAGCTGCCCTCACAAAACACTAAAGGGTAAACTATGTAAGCCATAAAAAGTCTTATATTTTGTGTAAACGTTTATGAAGGATGTAGTTACAAGGATGTCCCGATCCAAACTCTCTCCATTTATTAGGTACCTGTGTTCATATTAGCGAAGAATTGCAAGACTTATTGAACGAAAACCCAGCTCAAGTTCTCCAACTCCATGATTAACATACATTTTACCAAATATTTCTGAATAAATGCGTTTCCCAAGTAAGAGAATGGTCAAAATTGACGCTGGTACCTAATATTCAATATACTAGAATAATATTCTCCACTGATTGTTGTCGGGAGCTAATAAAAATTGCAAATTGTAATTCCTATGAAGCCTCAATCAAAGTGAGGTCTTATATATATTGGAGTGGTTGTAAAAATGATTTCTCGTACCATCCTGCGTCAATGTATTTCGAAAATCCAAAAATACTTAAACAAACATCAGATAGACAGATAGACTGAAGACTAAACATGCTTCAAACAAAGATGTCCGGTGCAATAAAAATTGAGTCTGTGTCGAGTTCTGCTAATTGTTGGCATAAACTTAATATAACAAAACACATATGTTGTGTAGGGTAGGGTATCAAAAGGAATCAAAAGATATTTTAGGCTCCATGATCAATTATTCTCTGTTTAAATTAAAGAAAAAAAATTTATTTATTTTTTTTAAATATGCACATATAAAGAGTGGTTGATTGCTTGAATGATTCAGATAAAGATTTTTTTTTTTTGTGAACTATAAAAGCCGAAGAAAATCATAAACATATTGCTCCAATTTCTTAAACTTCAGCAACTGTTTGTGTATTCGAAATATGATCAATGGCTCGTGTGTTGAATGATTGAGCAATTTTTGACAAACGATTTTATAAAATTCTGTCTATCGAACAATTCACTAATCAAAGCTAGAGAAAATCACACAAATTTAGTTAAAAAAAAAAAAAAAAGTCAAAGCTTGCAACTTATGTGTATATACCTGTACGGATGACCTTGTGCGATGTTGGTTAGTTAGTTAGCTGCGATTATTACAATTTAACTCTAAGGAGACAGAATAAAGGTAACGGATTAAATCAAGTTTTGTTATATAAAAAAAAAAAAAAAAAAGAATATTTAAACTTGTCCCTCATTGCTTTTGTGTAGAGATTTGAATTAAATAAATTTTTGTTTATTGACTTTAGTCGTTAATGTCGAGAGTTCGCTGACATAACAGTGATGTTTTCGATGCAAATTTACAGATCGATCAGGTCGCCTGCTACATAGACTACCACGATGTTTTTTGTACATTTTGTATTTCTTTTATCAATTTTGGGTATTTTTTTTTAATTTTTTTATTTTTTTTTTTGCTTCTATTTTTGCACTCTATGTTCTTTATGAATATATTGTCATTGCGGTAGTTTTTTACAATTTCTTGTTCTTATGACATGTTGTTTATTTGGTTGATAGTGTGTTTTCTTTTTTATTTATTTTTTATTCATTTTATAAGGCACGAGTCACTGACGTGTTGTTATTTGTGGTCATTGTTATTGTTTAGTTAAATATCTCTTAGACTTGGTTTCTTTCTATCTTTGTCTCTCGTTTGCACTCTTGCACACCCTTTGCTATTCTATTTCCTTCCTTTTCTTTCTTTTATGTAATAAATAGTGTGTTTTTGACAAAACATTAGAAATCATTTGCAAAGTCCTCATAAATAACGGTCATACAGTAGACTGTCAAATACTAGTGTCAGTTATGCTAAAATATGTGGATTGTTGTGATTGCATTGATTTCCATTATAATAATAAGAAGAAAAGACATAAGAAGAAGAAGAAGAAGAAGAAGCAAAACAAAACAAAAAAAATGGTGAAAGAGCTGAACTATTGCAGAGAATACACAAAACTAAGACATTCTAGTCATTTGTTTAATCATTTTTTTTTTCTCTTCGACTTATCTTGTTTTATGTGTGGGTATATATGTGTACTCGCTCGTAGTATATATGAACATTTACGTGTACATGTTGTTTATCGATTTGACCTCTCATGCTTGAGCTTGTACTAAAATAAGAATTATATCAAATTACTTTTCAACTTCGCAAGATTCGACAGAAAGCAGAAACGAAAAAAAGAAAAACAAGGAAGAATTCGTATACATTTGGTTTGTAACGTTTACTTTACCCCTTTTATACTACGACCAGGGCAATACATTTAATCTTTTTTTTTTTAAGGAATGCACTATGTTAGTTAGTATATACCTCACTCCCATCCCGAAAGAGTTAAGCTAGACCCATGTTCTATTACATCAATTAATTCGAAGTTATTTCCTGAATTCATTTATGATTTTCCGTCCGTCTGTCTGTTTGTATTCAAACTGCAGTTCTTGAGATAATTTTATAAAAGTCACGAAAGTCATCGAAACTAATTGTGAAACATTGGCGACAAATTAGCCCCTGTGCTTGATCCCCATTTTGATCCTTGCTAAGAGGTGGATTAGATTCACAATTAGTTCGTGTCTTTGCTAAGATATTTGTAATAAAACACTGCTGTGAAGTTATCCGACTGCGTTTGACTCACATTATTATCTTTGCTAGGATATTTAGTCATAAAGAACCAACGTGAAGCCAGCCGACCGTGCCTGGGTCACTTAATTGTCTTTGTTTAAAGATAGGTTAACTTCATAAATGGTTCGTGTCTTTGCTAAGATATAATAAAGTGGCATCGAAAAATAAACAAAATGCTTTAATGCCGTCATTTTTTTGACGTGCCATTGTTTTTTTGACGTGCCGTCAGTTTTTTGACGTGTCGTCGTTTTTTTGACGTGTCGTCAGTTTTTTGGCGTGCCGTCGTTTTTTTGAGGTTCCGTCATTTTTTTGCGGTGCCATTGTTGTCAATTTGAAGCAACAAAATTATAGATCCTCGTTAGCTTTTCCTCGATTGTTGAGAAGTGTACAAAGTTTTCACACTACCTTTTAATGTTCTGAATTTTCTCCAAATTCGAACAATAGCGCTTTGAAATCAGATGTTCAGATTGAAAATTCAAGACAAGAACGAATTGTTCTTTCCCATGTATTAGAAGATAGTCTTCGCTCTATCGAGCATGGGTGTTCAATAACATCAACATCAGGAGAGATCATAAATTACCTTGTAGGAAAACGGGTTCGTTATTAAATAACATATAAAGATTATTAATCGCTTACTTCCACATCTTCGAAATCAGAAAATAAATGGTTGAGTGACGAGATAATTAGATATATTTTAGATTATCTTTTGGAAAACAATGAAGAAGTCGACTATTTCGCTGCTCACATTGGTTACAGTTGCATTACTAACAACGTTTCATTTAACTTCGAAAGTCCTCTGTAACGTTCAATTGTAATAACTGTTAATGCAAACGGGAATCATTGGTGTATGGCTGTTATCAAGACAACGAACGAAATAGAATTTTATGATACGGCTATAACTTCTTTAGAAATTTTAAAGCTAAATTTATTAGTACATACAACGAATTTGCTGGAAGTAACAACTGGCATTTGTCGGATAAAGAAGATGATTGGAGTTTAATAACGGTAAACAATGCAACACTGCAAACGGACAGTTGGTCGTGCGGATATCACATTTTGAAATATATTGAAGAACGTTCCGTAAAAAGTAAGTATTTTTCTAGTTGTAATCCTAGCAAGTATAGGTTATATTTATCAAAAATGGTTTCAAAAAATTCGGAGGTCCTAAGCCGTATATGTCTAAACAAGTTAATCATACATTTATGGAATGTAATAACTGTGGAAGGAATATGCATAAATCATGCATAAAAAACTATCATTTAAAAGATAATTTTGCATATAGTTTTAAATATTTTTTTGGTAAAAAGTATTGTAAGCAATATTAAAATTTTGTTTAAAGCGGTTTTGTTTCTTTTATTTATATTATTTTATTTTACTCTTCAGTTATACAAAATGAATGAACTATGCATGCATCTACTTTTTAATTTCTAATCGATATTCTCTTTCCCTTTTTCTCTAGTATAAGTGAATTAGAAAACATATTCGGCATATTCGGCAACAATGTTTGCGATGGCGTAATTGATACGCTTAAATGTATGCAGGCTAGCGTGGTCGGTTCGCACGCATGTATATTTGGCGTTAGAAGAGAATAGAAATAGAAATCAATGCATTTCTCTATAGCTAGATTGATTTAGCATGCGCGAGAGTAGAATAAAGGGATTTGTAAGCAAGAGCAATCGAGCAATCGTTTTTTGTAGCATTATGCGTAATGCATATAAAATCCGCCAATAATTGCAACGATTGATAAGATGTCAACAAAAAAAGAAAAACCAAAAATTGTATGAAATAAATTTTATTTGAAGCATTGTCCAGCGTTACCCACCGCATTCTTTCGTTATCCGTCACAGATGTTTTTGATGAAATATGAAGTCCATGTAGTAAGAATTCCATAACTTTTTGAACTCGTCGTTACATTGCGTCATATCGTTGTTTAGCAATAAATAAAAGCGCTGCTTACTTAGAAATCTTTAACATTTATGCTGAACACATAAACGTATGGGAAATGGTACATATTGACACTTTTTACTATGATGTCCCTTACTTTGGTTCATGAAATTAGGTTTTTCTGATAGCTTTTCGAAGCCTTTAAGATATATCAAAAAACTGGAGGTGCATTATTTCTTAAAAATTTTTTATAATGAGGTTTGTACTTTGTAATTTTTGTCAAACTACAAGCGCACAAGTGCATGATGAATATTGTGAAATAATTATTTTTTATATTTTTTATGGCATAAGGCATGATTTTGTTTTTCATTTATGTTTATATTTTCTATTTTTGTTTAGTTTTCGTAAGCATTTTGTTTATTTTTCCATCCTACTTTATTTGTCAATTATCTTAGCAAAGTCATTTTTAGCAAAGACACAAACGTCAAAAATTTTTTTTGGGCTAACTTCACACCAGTGCTTTATTATCAATTATCTTTGCAAAGACACGTACCAACAGTGACTTTAGCCCGTTTTTTAGCAAAGAGAAAAAGGGGGCCAGACAAGTGGGAGCTAAGTTCACACCAGTAGATTTTGTGATTTCAAGGTAAAAATTTGATAACAAAACCCTACACAATAATATGTTGGTATGGACTAGATACACTGTTATTCAGAAGGATGTAGAATCTGTAACGATTTCTTACGAAAGCTAAGTGAAATTGATGCACGTTCTCAGCTTTATTATCTAAGATTCTTTCGATCACAAACAGTTGTTTATATTCACCCGAATTCAATTATGTTTAGTGACCTTTTTTTATTTGGCTAAATTAGTTTAATTTATATATAAAAATTTTCTCTTATTAAACCAAGTCAAAGTCTTTATTTTGTCCTAAATTTGTTTTTTTTTTTTTATTGTAACACATCGTAGCAATTTGCAAAATTCGCTTTTTATTATTGTCGTAAAAAATGACCAAAAGCTAAAGCAAAAGAAAAAAAAAGTCAAAACAGCACAGCACCATAAATTTACATTAAAAGTGAGATTTTGTTCTTATCAGAACAATCAGGAGATATATTAGTCAGAATATATGTCTTTTAACAAAATGTTTTTTGCTACAGCTTTTTACACCCATCACCAAGAATTGATTTACTCTGTTTAGTTATTCGGTTTGTGTAATATTCTCATAAATGCGTTTAAGACATCCTAAGTGGGTTCACAAATCTGAACACAAAAGAATAAAGACTAAAACATTATAAATATTTTCATCAATGGCTTGTACGTACATATATAAATTGCAACAGAAATAATAAAATTATGCTCAATTTTTTTACTCACATAATTAGTAAAATTTTTGAAAAATTTTAAATAAAGTTTACTTGTAAAACTGCAGACTTGGTCATGATTCCTAAAAAATTCTACAATTATGACAATTGAAATACTAATGATAGCCCTGCAAATGGGTACAACTGGGCAGAAATCGTCAGGATTGGAAAAAAAATTGCCCAATTATACGAATTGAAATAGTGATGATGGATGATGATGTATTGTTAAGCTTGCACCTCCTCACAGAACATTTTTTTTATAGGAAAACATTTCTTATCTCTTGTAATCTTCATTAAAAATATTTTAATCTTCTTTAAAATAAATTTTTCAATTCTAATTAATTAAGTAATTTGAATAAAAAAAAGCCTCTCTTATACCATTTTTACTTTATTGTCGTAAACTGTGAGTATCCAAAATTCGACCATAAGTTTAGTGTCAAGTTTTCAAGTCTTCATTTCTAGGTCATTACAATATGAATTCATAAGAGTGAAAATTTGGTAATCAGATAAAAATATGAGGAATATAAAGAAATTTATTTATAAAGTACGTTAAGCAAAGTATTTAAAACCAAAGAGTTGAAAAAAAAAAACTTTTTCTTTTATCTAGCGAGGCACGCATTTCGTTTATGAGATCATTCGGTTTGATTAACTTAACGTATACCCTTAAAGCTTTACCTAATAAGTCGGTAAAGACTAAAAAAAGGGGTAACTGATTTTACGCCATTTTTTTCTTATGTTTTTTTTTTCATTTATTACCTTTACTTTATTATCTTATTCTAATTTGTGAACACTCTTATTAGGCCGCATTACTATTCTTCTTATTAAGGTAATCCGTAACCCGAATTGAAGTGGTCTATTGTACTCGACCATGTCATTGGTCCTCCGGATTTAAGTTATTTAAAAATCTCGCAACCTTTCTAAATTCGGAGCACCGTACTGTGTTTGACGTCACGAAATCTTCGCAGAACATCTAGCGTCTGATTCGCACAAGACATTTTCGCCGCCCTTTCACAAAATATGCAAGAATCTGCGAGATATCCATATTTTTAAGGGTGACACCTGAGGAAGCTATGATCCGCGTAAAATCCTATGACCAGTCGTAGTTCGCTTCTTTGTAATTCCACTATAGCTTGCACGCTGAATAAATTTCTTTGCTTGCCGCTGTTCTGCACCATGCTTCCATTAGCTAACCGATTTTTTATGTGCCCATTGCCTTCTGTTGGCTAAACAGTCAACTTTTTCGATACTTTACTGTGTTTGCCTATTTGATTCAGGGTTTAAAGACCATCCAAAACAAGTTTAGATGTTATCGCATTCCTTTTCCGGACATTTAAATTAGGTTGACGGTCGGAATAGATGCAGATAAGCTCTCTCTTACATTGCCTTCCTAAACATTCAGAGGCACATGCAGTGATTCCATAAACTTCGGCTTGAAATATGGAGGGAGTATACTCCAACAGTATAACTTTTTGAAATTTCGGGCCGCATATGTCAGACCCAGTTTTGTCCAGTCTTGTATTGTTAGAGTACCATTTTTGTAACGCTACCCAAGTTTAAAGACTTGTCAGTGCTGTACAGAACCTTCTGGCATGGTCACTCTGAATAGTTGCGACAACGACGGCATTGGGGCAGAATGGTCAAACATTTTAACAAACGGTTCAGCTATGAAGTCCTTTAGTGTCGTTAGACTTCTCTTGAGATTATCCACTTTTAGCTTGTCGATATTCGGCAATCTGATGGCGCCGAGGCATGCTGCTCTTGCCCAATAGGGCTTGTAAAGCGTTCGAGGAGAAAGTTCTGATAGACTTGGTTATGCTTATGTATGCGAGATGCTAAATTTTATTCAACCCCTTAGCCGCCGCGTTCTACTTAAACTTACGTCATCAGGCCAGTAAATTTAATATGCAGTATTTGATATTTATACCCCATGTGTTCCAAAAACCCGTCGGTAGGCCAGTGGCACTCTGGTCACCATTTCGGTCAATTGTTTCATATAAGGATTCCTCGTCAATGCTTTGTCAAATTTGCTGCCTAGATATTTCACCTCATTTGAATAGGTGAGTTCAACTTAATTAAGAAAAACGATGCTCTGTTCTTCCTGGCGAAAGGAACCAAGACAGTTTTTTGTGGATTTACATTTAATTCCCAGTTGTGCGTAATGCGCAGGGATTTTAACATTTGCCATCCCACCAGTAAGTTCGCATAATCCATAGTTTTAGAGATGAGTCAATGGCACCAGAAGTTCGTCAGCGAGCAAGGTACATATTAGAGGAGAGATTACTCCAACTTGGAAGCAGCTTCTACTGATCCTGATAGTCACTGATGCTCCTGCTGTCTCATCGGTGATGAGTCTTGAGTTCAAAGTGTTGATTTTTGACAATCATATTTTTGATGTCTCTATTTTCTAAGGCTTTCTCGATAGGTCTGTATGACGTATGGAAGAAATCTGCCTGTACATCAATAAAGGCGGTACGAGCCACTTGCTTGGCCTCTATTGAGCCCTTAAAATGTCTTTCGTTTTCCTTGCATGGGACGCTCAAAGACGAACATTGAGGTACATCTTCTAAATTGGTTGCGCCTCTAGTTATCGCAGAGTGTAGACTGCGGTCAGTTCCGTCGTCAGATGCCGGTAGTTTCCAGAATTTTTTGTGGCTAATTACTTATATTTTAAGGTACCATGTGACCACCACTTTCTCATTATACACCGAACGATTTCTGAGCAAAAATTCTTAATACTATTATCTCTAGTGCTACTACTCCTTTGAACTTGAAGCCATATTTTCTCAAAGCTTTATTTTTGAAATCGAAATTTTTGAGAAACGAATGTGCCCATCTAATTGAAAGTCTGCACATAAAGTTTCATTATTCTTTTGCTTTCTCATTATTCTTTAATTTTGACTTTTCTCCTTATATTGTCTTTCTTACTCGATTTACATCTACTACACCTACTATAAAAAGAGGGAGGAGGCACACTAGCTCTGTAGTTCAATGAAAAAAATTCCAAAATATTCTTTTTTCAATTATTTCCTTAAGATACCTTGTACGTAAAGCTAATAAGGAAGTATTTAAAGTGATATTAAAATATTTTATATCATTTCTTTTTTTTATTAATTTAATGTATTCAATTTATGTAAGAACATAAGCATTTATTGTTACACGGCCCTTATTGTCATAAACAAAACAAAAAACGGAATAAAAAAAAAAAAAGAAAGAAAACAAAAAATATTCTTCTCATAAATCAACAATTAATTCACAATAAATCAATTAATTTACTAGTTAAAGAAGAAGACGAGAGACTTGCGATTAAACCTTAACAAACAACACAACGGAATACAACAACACAACTTACAAAATTCATACACAATAAGCATAAGAATAAACAATAAGAACAAGAACAATAATGTTGTGACTATAAAAGTCATAAATTTATAGTCAAAACATATTATGGTCATTGAGATGTAAAATCAATTAAGGACACGATAGTGCCTAGAGGTGCGAGCGCATACATGTAAACATTTGCTCAAGTGCTTACGATTTGTTGTCTGCCGTTGTTGTACTACCAGAAATACCCACAAATACCCGCAGCATAGGGAAACAAATGAAACGACAAGTGTAAAATTGTTGATGGCATGTTTGAACACATAGTGGTAACAACAATAAATCTGAAAATAGTAAATTAAAAATACAGAAATTTATTTCATTTTATTTTATTTTGCATGTACATGTGTATGTAAGACCAAAGCACACATTACATATTTTATTTATGGTTTTTGAATGAAATATTAAGAGAAACAAAAAAAAAAAAAACTTTTCACTTCTTTCAAGTTTTATTCACAACTCTTGGAAAAACTTGCTGGGAAAAGGCCTTTAAGGGGAATCGTTGAGAAGAATATTCTTTGATTAATAACAGTCGTGTCAAATGAACTCATTTTCTGAGTAAGTGTTTCAATGCCATTGATAATCTTTATTTTTCAAATCTCAATCATGGATTATTGATGGATCTCTACTAAAAACTTTTTATTTTACCGTAGAGTTACAGCAAACTTTTCAACTCTTCTGCTTGCAGTTATGCATTATCTGCAGAATCGTATCAAGAATAGTTCCATTCTAAATCCAGAAATAGTCATACGAAAGATTCTGAAAAAAATTAACTGACGGACGGGCAAAGCAGATGGGTGTAGAAAAACTAATATAACTAAATAAGAATTCATACTAACTTATCTTAAACATAAAGTGGTTAGAACCAAATGAATAGAAAAACAGAATGAGAGCAAAACAAGAACAAGGGAAAGCGAAACGATAGGGTCCAGAGTTCCCGAATTTCATTTTTCAAAAAATCTTATCATTCGTCACTCATTTCCGTTGTAAAATTAGTTCTGCTTATTTTCCGTGAAAACTCTTAGCCATACAAAAACACATGGGAAGAGATCGAAAAACTTAACCTAAGCAATGTCCAATAACTTATCATTTACATATCGAATCGTTATTTTGGACCAATTTTTATTATAAAATATTAAAAATTAAATCTTGTTGCCCTATGATGGTTTGTTTGATAAAAGAACTTTTTGAAGGAACTTGTATAAGGAAGAGTCCTCAAAAAAATAGTCTCGTGATCTAAATTTTGTCTGTTCACTAAAACATGGAATAAACGTTTTAGTATCATTGAACTTATCGAAGATTTTTGATCGAGTTGATCACGGGAAGATGTCGCAAAAACTTATTAATAAATTCATATCTTCAAGTACACCGTGTTCGCTCATAATGTCTTATCTGCTTAGCAGGTGATAAATTTGATCTATTTAAAGGTCTTCAAGTGCGTTCTGGTATGGCTCAAGGTTCTGTCATTTTCAATCTATTTGAATAACTTCTTTAGCGTGGTTGAGTCTGGAATGTGCTCAGTTTACGCTTCCGTTGTTGTTTCATAACGTTCAATCGAAAAATGCATTGCAAAGGACTATTGACGCCACTTTAGACTAAGTTGAATGTTGAATGAGTACTAACTCATTGTGCTGTTGAATATCTCGAAATCAAAAATTATGAAATTTGGACCTAAGGATTTCGGAGATATGAGAATTTAAATGGAGGGGGAAGTGAACTAGAATCTGCAGAGAAATTCAAAATGTTAAGTGTTATTATTGAGAGGGAACTTGATAGTTCAAAAGAGGTAAAGGATTCTAAATGCTTTAAACCTAACATCATCATCCTACATAAGGGACATCATAGTCAAAATTGTATATATATACTACTCCCTATATGTTTATGTACTCAGCTTAAATGGTAAAGCACCTTCTACCTCAAACTGGGTTACTTTTCGTGCAATTCTTTCTGGCAGCTCTGAGTACTAGCAACGAGCAAAATAATATTGAATGAGATGTTATATCTCTATCGTTTTTAGGTACATTTTTAGGCTTCTTTTTGCAGCCTACTCTTTTCAAATGATTCCAAACTGTCATATGGTTGATGTTTAGTACCTCTGCTGTTTCCTGACAACTTACGTGCCGGTCCTGCTCCACTAGTTGCAAAATTTCATCAACTTTTTTAGTGACTGGCCGACCAAAGTGAGGTGCATTTTTGAAATCAACATTTTCGAAACGAAATCGAGCAAACCGCTTCTGGATCATTCGTCCGTGCCGTCTATAACGTCCGTATTTTCCATATTGTTCTTGATTATACATTTATAGCAAACATCTTTACTGTATGTGTGTGTGTGTTACACTTACAACATACAACTCTTTAAAGTTTAACAAAATTTAGGCGGAGAATATGTTCCCTAATCCTCTCATTTCTTTTTCTCAATTTCGATTTCACTTGTATGGACAATTTTCCCATACAACAATTTCCCATCTGTCTGAGAAAATTCTCTACTGATGAGAAATTGTTAGATTCAGAATTGTTGTAAACAAAACATGAATATATTTAATTGTAATATGTATTTTCGTCATAAAGGGCTTTTTGTATTAAACAATAGTAATAAATAATAAAAAAAAGAATTAAAAAAAATAAGAGAAGACTTATATTAGTCAAAGCAGTATATGGTATTTAATGAGAGCTTCTCTGCACAAATATATCGTTTTGTTTGCTTGTTGGAAAAACTAATTTCACACAGTATTTGTGTGTTTCTTTTGCATTTTATATTATATTCCTATGTGCACTCAGGAAAACTTTTGCTTGCTTTGCAATCAACCCCGAACATTGAAAACACACAATACTCACTTGATCCTCATTTGAGTGAAATTTCCCTCTTTCTCTTTTTTCTTTTTTGAGTTTCACTTTCTCGGTTTACTATTTTCTTTTTTTTTTTTAATGTAAAAAAAAATTTCTTTACTCCTATTACAGTTGTGGAAAATTTACTCAACAAAAACAAATTCACCCTTGAAAATATAAAAATTTGTAAACTACTCAGAGAAAATTCACAAGGATGGATATGTAATGGATAAATGGATATGTAATGTCGCCTACTAAGAACTCTGGAAACCTATTAAAAAACTTTCACTTTTCAACCCTTTTAATGCAGACATAGTTTTCGATTGTTCTATGATAAAGCAGATAGAGCACAATTCAATTAAATAATACGTTGTACCCAATACAAAAGCATTTAAGTGGAAAATCGTATCATTTACAATCGTACAATTGAAGTGATACAAAAAATGTTCTTATATTTAATAAATATTTCATTTTTCTTATATATTAAAAAATATTAAATATTAAAAAAAAAAAACTCTTTCAAATTTTCTATAAATATTATAAATAAATTAAAGATAATTGCAGTAGAACCTTAATTTTTGCAAACAATTGAAACAAATAAGAAAATTTATTTTCACCCGCCCACTTTTATATTAAAAAAAAGGCGAAAAAAACAAAATCTTAATTACTGGGTGTGGCAGATTTTTTTTATTTTTATGGAATAACGTGGAAATTTTTATTTTGAAGTCTATGAGCAATGAGCAAAATGGGCAGAAAACAGATATGTTTTTAGTTTATTTATACTATAAGCGTGCCCTGTGATCAATTTTGCCCATTTTCGATATCAACCTACGTAGAAGAATCTCCAATGTTTATGTCAAATTTTTATACGTTTTTCCAACCGAGACAATATTTACCATTACATTTACCAGACGGACAGACGGACATGCTTATATCGATTCTAAATTAAGTTGATTCTAAATTAAATCGATTCGACTTAATTGCTGATCAAGTATATATATATATATATACTTTGTGGGGTCTCTGAAGTTTTATTCTGGATATTACAAACAAAATGATAAAATGAATATTTCTCTTGCTTTCGATGATGGGTATCAAAACAAATTTATTATATGATTCGCATGGAGAACACCTTTTACGTTTTAATGCAAAAGATAGGCAAATGAGAGTTATTTAAAAAAAAACCCTTAGGATGGTCAGAGGTAATGAGTATATCGATGGATGAACTTAAAAATATTTGAAACTCAGTTCTTCATTAAAAAGTGTCAGCTTAACAAAATTGTAATCACCTCACTCATAAATAGATCAGAAAATATTGAAAAATTATTTAAAGGAGAAAAGAAAAATATTTATGAGGCGACGAAAAATGTTTTTATCATGCAATTCATTCCGTGGGTACTCAATATAAATACAATACGGACTTCATAGATATCAAAAATATAATTTTAAAAAAAATTTCTCATTTGGCTAATTTTTCGAATTTAATAAAAAAAAAAATTTTCGAAATAAATGCAAATTTTTAATTAATATTTTTTTTTTCTTTTTTTTACAATTTTTTCAACTACTTTTCACTTTTCTTCTTAACCTCATTTCTTAACGCAATTTACCTTCTCGCCACTTAAACGGTTTTCATATAGGTTCTCAATTGGCTTAAGAAGAATGTATTACAAGAGTCGGCGACGGCGTGTAAACGTAATTTGCGTCTCACTTCTCTATGTGTTTTAATTGTCGCGCCCTCATTAAGTTCTAAAAAATGTTTATGGTATAACACGCGTACAAAACATTGTCACGTTTTAAATTGATTTTCATTTTTGTTTCATTTATTTTACCATAATGTCAGTCATACACTACTAGCACCTACTTCGACATCGTATAGATGACTGGAACGATTGTTCATATGTTAAGGCCGAAGTTATCATTAAAACTTCATCTTTTGTGGACAGCATGTTGGTCATGTTGTTATACATGTTCTTGGCCGAACACAATTCTTTAAGTGACAACTAAACGATCAATCGATTTGTTTTTCATTACAAACCCACGAATTTGTTACTGTTCTCCATATATTATTATTGTCGTTGTAGTTGTTGTTGCTGGTGTTGTTGGTGTTGTTATTGTTGTTGATATCTTTTGTAGGTTGTACCCCATTTACTTTTCGTAGACTCTGTTAGTCTGTTAGTCTTCTTGTCTTGTCTCAGTTTCAATTTCAATTTAAGTTTCACTTTCATTTGCTGATATATGGTTGCGCGACATCTTTTATCCTTAAAGCATCACATGCTTTACACATCACATTGAAAATTTAAACGAATTTCGAACAAATTTAATTTTGCAAATGATAGCAAATTAAAAAAAAAAAATAAGAAGAAGAACAGAACAAATTTTGAAATTACTCTGGACGCTCTATTCATTCATAATTGAATCATAAATGACCAGTTACTGAGGGGATTGTTTTCCATACATGTAAACATGACGATAGTCAACAAAGTGATAGCGGTGCGTACTAAAATCATATATTTGGATTAAGATTAAAGCACGATGTATTATAAGAAAGTATTACAGAAAGATATTTCTTTTCCACTCTTTTAAAAACCCTTAAGCATTAGTTTAGATAGAATGAACTTAAAATTTGTAATCATTTATATCAAAAGCAATCCCCCGTTTAGATGTGATTGGAAACAATCCATCGTAGAGCGTCTCACATAGTTAAGGGAGAATTAAATTTGATATATAATTGAAAAAAAGGTTAGCCGAGGTGCGCTTCTTCTGGTTTGACCAATCACTCAGGGGATGATAAAAAAAATGAACCTTCATATGGTAATTAATTCATATCGAAAACTGTTACTAAATAATAATTTGACCTAAATATTTACTGCTCTAAAATTTGGACTTGATCCCTTTGATGGTTTCGAGTTTCCGAAAAGTCAACCTCTGTATAACAACAAAATCTAATTTTTGAGTATTATTTAATGAAAATTGATTCAGAAACGATCTAAAAATTATTTTTGTTCTAAATTTGGATCCAATTGATCTATATTTTGATCCATTTCCGTTATAAAAAATCTCTTGAGAAGCAAACTTTTTTTTGGGAAGGGTAAGAAAGGGAATTTTTCTCTAAGGAAGAATTCTTTGAATCAATTTATCTGTAGCCTAGGTAGTCTTGTCGATCATGTCGGGAACACTTTTTCATAGTCTTATCTTTAATTCTAGTTAAGACTTTATTGAATTATGATTTCTTATAATTAAATGCTACAATAACTCATAACGAATATCATCACAACGTTTGTTCGTTTTGTCTCCTATTTATCTCTCGAGATGTAGTGCCGAAGCGGCTCCTATCCATATTCACGGATTAACACGGTATCTCAAAATCCTATCTTTATGTATTGCCTTCTTAACGTTTGCTCAGAAACTTCTTGTTCCGTCCAATCTTCAAACAAATCAGATTGGCGTTGCCAGTCAGTCGGATTCTTAGAAGAATATCCCCACATTCCGAAAAATTCATTTCTCTAATAATCATTGCTGCAACATACCGTTTCTAACAGCAAGCTTTTATATATAACTTAACTTAAAATGGGAACGTGTAGTCCGAAACAAGTACACGCCTTTGATCCTCACAAAGCATAGTGTGATTTTTAAATTTTTATGCTAAAAATGGGTCCAAAATAGTTACTTCCTACGTAAATTTACTGTATTAAATTTGAAATTTTGGATTAAACTTGGATTCAAAACGGGTTGCATTCTAGAATTCACGTTATTTTTGAAAACTCATTATCGGCTGTCATTGCAATGACATTTGACCAATAAAAACTGGAAGGAGTTTAGATGCATTCGCTAATTGGATGCTGGTAACGCTTGATTAAAATCATGGTTTTTTGAACAAAATTGTTTCAAGTGCTGTTCGGACACGTAAACCGCAAGAAAAATAATCGAACAACCTCTTAAATCAGAACGAATGATAATTTCGTACGATTTTCTAGTTGATAACGTAACTGGACTATATTTTTTCGAAAATACTGCCCACGTAATGAATGGATGCATTTTCAAATAATGTTAATTGATCTTTTTTAGGTTAAGATTAAATGTATGAACGTGAACGTTGTTCATTTTCAACAAAACGGTATTAGTTTTAAAACTATTCGTGAAGCAATGTCTCTGTTTCTTTGAAAGGCCGCACAGTAGGTCAGATTCTATAGAGTATACAACGACAATTGACAATCACAACAACTACAAGAGTTAGAATGCTTTTCTTTTAAACTGCACTTGCAGCAGTCTCAGCGATATTTGATAGCAAAATGAAATTAAAATGTTTTTTACTCGATGGCGCTACGAACTTAATTTTTCAATATTTGATAATCACTTGATAAATCCAATGCCAACACAATGTTACGTAAGGTAGATATAATTCAAGAAAAAGTCATACTAAATGCACTGCTTCTAATCGCCTTTAGTCCACAGAGGATAGCAATTTAAATTTGAAGAGAAAATCAATCAACCCCAACCCCATCTGATGCTAAACTCATTCGAATCGGTCAACTGATGCTAGTAAAGTTAATAAAAAAAAGTTTTCGTTTCTTAAAGAAGTGCATGAATCATCAGAAATTGACCAAACGGTGTTGTTTTCTTATTGCAATTAATACAACAACAACAACAACAACAACAAAAACTTTTATATCTTTAAAACTTGAAAACGTGTCCGTTTATATAGAAAAGCTTGGAAATTTTCATATCCTTCAGTTCAGTATGAAAGGCATTCGTATTTAGCTCTAATGAAACCATTACAACAGAATGTAATGGAATACATTGAGGTATCGCACACGATATTACATCAACATCATCACAAAAAAAATAGTTGAAAAACAAATTTCAAAGAATTGTATGACACTGAGCACATAAATGCAATTAGCATATATCACCTAAGTTTTACAAAGGCAGACAAACAGGCTGGCAGCAGGCAGCAGGCAACAGGCAAGAGGCAGCAGGCAACAGCCAGCAGGCAAGAGGCAGCAAGCAGCAAGCAACAGGCAGGCAACCAACCTTGTTGGCAAATAAACAAACAGACAGGTAGGCTGTAGAGTAGTAGACAAGCAAACAACAATTGTTAATTTGACATGAGAAACTAAACACGTAACGAATCGTCAGGCACCACCGTCATCAACATCAACATCCTCATCATCATCATCATCATCATCATCATCATGTTCGTCATCATCAGCAAAAAAATCGGCCTTGGCAGGAGTATAGGATTCGATTTGATTTGACTAGTGTAGCACAATGCGCAACACGACGCAACAAGTAGTCACAGCATGTGACATGACATGTTAGCGATTTACTAAACTCAAGCGGTCACATCTCTAGTTGGCGTTCGGTTGGTGGTTTCTTGTTCTTGTGTCGTTACGTTACTCTTTGCACTATTATGAGCTTTTTTTTGTCTTTGTTTGAAGTTAAACTTCCTTTTACTTTAATGATTTTTCATTTTCAAATGAAAGACTTTTCTTTTCTTACACACACACACACAGCGCTGTTCAACGAAAATCATGCAAAGAGCCTTTCCTTCAATTCTTGAATTTTGTTTTTTGTTTTTTTCTTCTTTTTACACTCACATCTTTAATGATGTTTATGTAAGTAAGTAAATCGTGTTAAAGTTGTTGTGTTCAGAAATTATTGAAGCATTCTATTAACCTTAAGATCTCAATTTAAGATAATTTTTAGATTTTATAAACAATTTTTGAGAAAGAAAGTAAAATTTCAAGGTAATGTACCTGTTTTACTTAACAAAAATGAGATGATATAATAATACATAGTCATGTAACTGCGTCTGAATAACTGTTATTTCCCAAGTAAAACCCACAATTTCGATTCAAGTGATTTTCTTCATAATAATTTTGTTTTAAATGATACGAGCATAGTTTTGGTTATACTGGACCTATTAAGGAAGATAAAAATTTCACTTCTCGTTACAATTGTTTGGAGAGTTCCATAAATCATATGTAAATTTCTTACAAATGTGGCAACTCTGTACAATTACAAATGTATTATAATAACTATAATATAAGTAATTATACGTAGATAATAGGTAGACAATAAGAGAAAGTAAATAAGCGCAACAATCGACGCAAGAACACATGCACGGAAGTAAGGAGAAATCAATACAGAAAAGTTAACAGTAGAAAAAGGTGAAGAAACTCAATAATCAATGTCTTTAAAAAAAATCCTACGTCATTTTCTAGATGTAAGAATACGGATTAGATGGTTTTTTTTTGTTTTACCTTTAGTTCAAATTTGTGCACCTTAGAGCCTCTTCACCTGACCATGGTTCACGAAAATGGTTTCGGTGTTACCATTTAATGTTTTAATGTTTCAAAAACATTTTCTTTTTTTAATAAGTAACTTCTGTTTAAATATTATTATTCTATTCGCTTTCCTTCCATTCAAAACAAACTGTCAAAAAACCGCTTTTTAGGTTGTTAGGGCGGCCTAAACGCTTAAGTAATTGCTCTTTTACTTCTATTATCTCCGTTCGATAATATGCCGTTATGCTGATCGAGTTTCATAAGTTTTGTTTTGGAAAGTCAATTCCGTCTTACGTTCTTACGAGTGTACGAGCAGTGGTACATAATTCATTTGTAATAAGAAATTTTTTTTAAATCTTTTAAGATTTAAGAAAAATGACTACAGCGCCATCTGTTCATTAGTTTACTCAGCAGTAATTCTATTAAGGAATCAAAAGAACTTTATGGTAAATGAAAAAATTATTCTTCGAGAAGATGATATTATTCAGGCCCATATTCTCTTCTTTTAAGACAACTTGTACATAAATATCATTTGGAACCCTCTCGGGAAATTCTGGTTTGTACAGAGACAGTTACTCGGCTGATCTGTCGGTCGGTCCTTTCTTTATCTTATCATTGCTTTTGTTATTCTTTCATTTGACTTATTGCAGCAGTAATGTCTACCTCTGCCTGGTCAATGCATTAAAAGGGTTTTCATTTCACAATTCAACTCTTTTGATAACAATAACAACAACCGCGTTTTTTTTTGTTCTTCATCTTCTTGCAATGGTCGTAGTAACCAAGCCCCATTGCAGAAAATTTTACAATTTTCTTTTCATTGACCTTAGACGGAGTTGTCCTCATGAACTGTATACGCTTCCGACGATTAGTCGAAGTAGTGTTTAGTGCAATATACGCAAAACATCGAACCAGTTGAGGAAGAATGCTGGAAAAGGCACGATCTAATCTTATTAAAGAATTTGATTGATGGACGGATGACAACAGATTTCTTCAGCACAGCATTTTCAATTCATATGGCACCGTTGGTCGAGAGTTTCGAGAATATTGGAATTCTTCTTCTGCACTTGGATAATGAAACGAAACAAGATATGATATCTTTCACTAAAGGATTTCAGCTGAGATCAATCAAATAATAAAGCTCTTGCTCTACGAGCTGTGTTACAGATAGCTCCATCTGACTGAAAATAAACATCAGCAAAATGCATAAGATTAATTTAAGGTCAAAAAAAGCCAGTCAATGCTGTATAATGCTGTGTAACTATAACGACTGAAACAGCAACAGTTTTAAAAAAGTATCCCTTCAAAACACTGCCAGTTTCAAAGCCACGTCAAACTTTCACTTGTTGTAATTGGAGTGGTTCTTCGACTATATCTTCAAGTTGTTCGACTATTCTTCCCAGAAGTTATTGTTTTGCTAGCTTATGTGCTCAAACATATAAAACTAAGCCGGGGCACTAGGAATAATTTTGTCTAAAAAATCAGTGTATTTCAGTCCCTACTCTATAAGCGAATCTATCTGAAAACCTTTTATTTTTCAAATGTCAAATGTCAAACTCAGTAGTGAAAGTTAATGGTTACAGTTTGCAATTGACGCGAAATAAAAAATAACTTATCTTCTTGCAGGTCTCTTATAGGAAAAGCATATCCATTTTAAAATGGAAATTGTTTACTCACGATTATGGGTAGACCATCGGGCTGATTTACCTTGAAATTTTCAGATAACTCCAGTAAATATTGGCATTAAATTTCAAGTCGTACTTTATTTTAAGTACAAAATTTATTTTACCTAACACATATGACAGGAAGTGTCAATAAAATAGAAAGATGGACAATGATGACTTGGTAGGATCAGGATAAGAATTTCTATTATAATGAATATGAATATATAAGAAATACAAGTCTATGATCTAAAAGCATTAAAGCAAAATCTTTAACTTGCATTGAAAATGAAATTATTTTCTCTTCTTTAGTCATTCAACTATAGTTTAGAAACTCAAAGCTTAGTTTGAATATCATTCCATTCAAATTGGCACTAATACATCAATCAATAGGTATAGATTGTTCTTGTAGTTGTAGTTTTTGTTGTTTTTCTTATTGTATCATTTACTCGTAATGGTCAGCTTGAAGTAAAGAACTTTTGATTTGATTTAACAAACCACCTTCAAAGCTGGGCAACGACTTCCTGATTGCTAGCTGTGTAGCTGTTAAAAAACTTGCCTGGCATTCCCTCTGACGGGGTAGGCAGCAACAGCAGCTGCAAACATCTTAAGAATATATTTGCATTTAACTCCTGATTCAAGCAACAACACAGTTCCCGGTATCTTAATTAGTTTAGAAAACGACATTAAAAATCTATCAGAGAAAGAGATTTTTCCTCTTCACTTTTTTTTTTTTTTGGTTTTGTTGCCAGTTTTCCCATACATTAAAATGAAATGGAAAACTCATTAGAATATGCACATATGTGCGCAACGAAAGGCAAAGAAGAGAAAGATGCTACCATCGATGATAATAATGAAGATGATGAGACTGCTGTTACTTTTCGTTATTGTTGTTGCTTTTGTTTTCTTGTTGTTTTGCTTACCGTATACCACTGCCACTGCCAAGACATTCAAGTGTATTTATGAGGCCAGTCCAGGGAAACAAGATCACTTTTCTTAAAGCACCCACTTAGTTAAGCACATAGAATGAAAAAAAATTAAAATAAATAAATAAAAAAACCAAAAAAAAAAAAATCTTATACTTAGTGACGCTTAGCTATAGAAAACAAAAGGTATGCAAATGTTGAGTTGAATTCTATCGACACGCATGCATCTAAATTTATTTGTCAATCAGTCCTAAACTATGAGTTGACCAGGTTCATAAAATAGCCATAATTGCCTTGTAAGCAAGGCTGGTCAAAACAATATGTACGATCGTGTATACATACATACCTCGTATATGTGCCTATAAACTCATACATATGTATATTGCATGCAACTTATGAGCGCAACTGAACTGCATGACTTTAACATTTTCATCTGCATTTTCATACGTTTGTGTCTCTATGGGTGTGTGTGTGTGTGTGTGTGTATGAAGGGACAACTCAACATCAGCATCAACTTCAACCTTAACTTTTAACGAAATAAATTCTAAAGCACTGTTGTTCTCCTTGTTTATTTTATTCCCCAGTTAACTTTGCTGATCATTCCGTTGGCCGTCTGTCTGATGAACTGAAATCACTTTCAAGTAAAACAAACGCCTTGTTCAAGCTTTTGTTTTATTTTTTTTTTTATTTTTTTTTTTATTTTTTTACCTTTTACTTTATTATTATATTTAGGTTTATTTTCTGTAAAATATTTTGTTGGCAACATGTTGCACAACACTCGTTGCCGCGTCCCACACATACTTCAAACACTTACTTAACAACAGGAACGTAAAGAAGGCCTGCCTGCCTACCTACTATTTATTTCGTAGTTATTGTTATAAATAACATTTGAAGCCCTTTCGGGAAATTCTAGTGTCTACAGAGAGAGAGAGGGGAAGAGAGTCACTCAGTCGATCTGTCGGTCGGTCTATCCTTTACCTTATCATTGATTTTGTTATTCTTGCATTTGACTTACAGCAACAGCAGCACCAGCAACAGCAGCAGCCAATACATTAAAAGGGTTTTCATTTCACAATTTAATCCTTCTGATAACACAACAACAACAACAACCATATTTTTTTGTTTGTTTTTTATTTATTTATTTATTTTTTTATTTTTATTTCTAATATTATTTCTTCTTTTCTTCATATATTTCTACTTAACTTACTTCGCTATTACAACTTAACCTTGTTTGCCATAATTTTCACTAAAAACCCCATGTGGTCTTTTATTGCTTACAAACAACGAAATAAGAAAAAAGGAAAGACAAAAAAAAACGAAAAACAAGGTGATGACTGAAATTGTGCGTTTATGGTTATAAATGGGATGGTAAAGTTTTGCTTATAAACCCTAACACACACACACACACACACTCATAATCAAAGTTAAGCACACATATACCGCATTAGGAATGAGAACTGTTTCGAGCGCGTGCGTACAAACGCGTTATAGTATAAAGTGTTAAATTTGTTATTAGAGCTGAAGATAAAAGCAAGCAACAAAGCAACAGAGCAACAGATGTTTTCTAACATCTAATGTCTCATAAAAGAAAATTAAAAGCATTAGATATTCTCTTAAAGGGACCAGATGTTGTTCATAACTTCCCCCACTAAATGTTAAAATTTTGTTTTTGTCCCTAAAAAAGACGATGATCCTTTTAACCATTCGTTAGATTTTTTCAATCATTTAGTGTTTCCACTTACAAGAGTAATGCTTCCCTTTTAGATCCTTCCCTTTGGATCTTAAGTATACATCTTCATTTCAAGTCTTGAATTTTTTTAACTCAGACATGCAAGTCCAGCTGTTTCGTTAACATTAATTTTTTATAGTTCTCAGCGTCTATTTGTAGCCCACTATTTCTACGAGTATCTGAAGTAAAAAACTTTAAATATTTTTTTATGCGGCCACACTTCTCTCGAATCGGATGTTGTTAATTACTGCGAATCGGTTAAGAATGCATACAGTGATTAGGAAATTTTTTTTGGCTTTCATTTGATATTTCCAAGTAGTCGACATTTGTCGACATTTAATTATGAAAGTGGTCTAAGTCATAAACGATGTATGGTTGTATATACATATCATTTTCATGTTTTTCTTTCGTTACTAGTCTCGTGATGATGTATAATAGAAGTAATTTAATATTTCCGTATATATTTTTGGACTTGTTCTTTAAGGTGAAAGACCTAAAACGTGGAATTTGGAATCATCTAAAGTGGTTTTATAGAACATTTTCTAAATTTGATTTTTCAATCTCGTTCCACTGATATGGATATACCAAAAATGATACCAAAAATTTGTCAACTATCTTTCCCATATTTTTATATTTAATGACTGAGCAATTTTCATTCCTATCAATGATACGATTTTGGCCTGAACCAATGTCACCGTAAATTATTACATGTTTTTCAGTAGTAAGCGTTGAAATGCATGATGCTACTTCCTAGTCACCTCTTGAAGCTATAGTTTCATCTCATCTTGATATTGTCATGATGGTAGTTATGGCAAATCAACTTGTATACGTATATACTTCGCTTATAATAAACTAACGGAATAGAAAGTTTCGGATACGGGGGTACCTTTTGCGAATCAATAGAGGGTTCATAATATTCCATGGGATTTTCTTTTGTTTTTTTTTCTGGTCCTCTGTAAGATAGTTCCTGGCTCATTTAGCATTTCGCAAATGTAAATCATGACTTAGACCACTTTCATAATTAACTAATTGATGAATTCCATATAAAGTTGAACTTACAACCACTGTACAATGGTTCATTTCTGACCAAATCGTAAGGATTATATTGAATAAATTTAGTTTAAAATAAAGCGGTGCGAGATAAGAAAATTTTTTTGTAAATTTTGACTTAGACCATTTTCAAAATTATGGGCACATTTATAGTAAATGTATGCAAAAAGTTGTACTTTCATGAGACTTTTTATGGCTCCGTTTAATTTAGTAAAGCATATGTTATACGTTTGCTCTTATGTAACAAAAACAAAAATTATTTTTTGATTTTATTTTATTTAAATTAAAAAAAAAAAAATTTAAAAAAAAAAACCATTCAAAGATTTTAATGCAGACGCGGGGCATCGATCCCCGTACCTCTCACATGCTAAGCGAGCGCTCTACCATCTGAGCTACGTCCCCATGTTGCTAAAGGACTCTTTTATTGTATTCATAAAATTATAAGCCGGATGTGAATATAATAATGTAACGTATAATTCTTATAGAAAAAAATTATTTAGAAGAAAATCTCTGATAATCGATTAATAACATATAAAACAAAGGTCAAATTAATTTTTTTATTAGAGCTTTTTTCTTGATAAGTATTGTGAATAAATTCCTTTTTTTTCCTTTATTTGGTCACCTTTATCGTTCGGTCATAAGAGTTGGTTTGCATTCATATCGAACAAGTCTTATTGAGATAAATGAAAGAATTTGCAAAAGACAACATTAGGAGTTCTTTTCCTTTTTTTTTCTGCAACTTTGTTGATCTCCTTAAACTTCGGATGAATTAACATAAAATATCATCAAAGCTCTTGACATGTTTTTACTTAAAACAAGAGCATAATATTTGGCCTACACTCGGTATGCTACGCACTCTGATATTACACCGATGGGTATTGTATTTTTCTTTTTGTTATTGTTATATATATTGTTAGTTGTTGTTGTTATTGTTAGTAGTGATAGTAGTAGTAGTAGTAGTGGTAGTAGTATTGTTATGAATTGAACCAATAACACTAAAAATAAACATAAGGAAACTAGAAAACAAACACAGTAAAGTTCCTCAGACTCATATGGGATAAAATTACCTGTAGATTTAACCGACACACAAACATAGAGAAGAACGACAAAAAACTACTCTTCGAATAGCGAAGTACGATAGAAAAGACAAAAGACTTCTCCGGAGGCGTTAATTCTTAAAGGATAGCTGTCTGTATAAGTGCTCTAGAAGTCTGCCAAGAAATGCATCCTAAGCGTGGGTTATTTTAATTTCAAATAAAGAACAGAAAACACAAAACCCAAGATTTACTATAAACATTTTAACATAATTTTGATAACAAATCAATTGACGCTTATACGCTTATATACGTACAAGCGACTCCGCTCATTTAAGGCAATATATGGGATAAACCTTTCAATCCCCCAATAAAGTGACAAAATAATTGATTTTATAACCAGATATATATTTACATATATGCACATATATATATATATATATATATGTATATATACGTATATACATATAGATATGTATGCACACAGCCACCGAAAGCGAATAAATGAAGTTCCTCGACTGAGTTTACAGCTTTAGAGCCTTTCTGTTTCTGTTTGTTTCGTGTGTGTCTCTTATGTCTCTTATGTTATACATCTTGTTTAATTTAAGTATTTACAACAATTTGACTTTTGCTCTGTAAATGTAATGCATTATAGAACATTTAAATGTTTGTATTTGTACAACAACTGTAAGGAATGTCTGTTGTCTTGTTTGTTGTCTTGCGTTCTGTTCTGTTCTGTTCTGTTCTGTTCTGCTTTATTTTGTTTTGTTGTCTGTTTGTTTTTATTATGGCTATAAATGTTAACAGGTTGTAAAATAATCGTATGTGTGGAAAGATATCATTTTGAAGTGTGTTAATAAAATAACGGAATGACTCACTAAATCTGAATTGCTGTAGAATTGTTTCCATTATTCTCTCTTGGACAATAAGTCATTTAAATATTGGGTGTATGTTATGTTAACCTAAATTGAAATAAAAGATAACCTTTCTCCGCATATGTACTTGAATCCGCATTGACACAACTATGTCAAGTGGTACTGATGTGTCTTGCACAATATACGCAACTTAAGCATCACTTAAGAGATGTTATTTGTGTTTCCACCTTTTTTTTTGTTTTTTTTTTTTTTTTCTTCTTAGAATAAAAATTGTTGATAACTCAACCAATGGGAAATTATGTCTATTTTGTTTGTATTTTGACCTTTAGTTTGCGCTCACACACAAAGCCCACACTTGTCATTAATTTAATCTTTGAATGTTAATTACAAAACTCCTCTGTTCACTTAAATGGAAAGAACAAGTTTACCTTGTGACATATAACATAACATGATGCTGCCTTAAGCGAATATATGAAAACTGCAAAATTATTGAAACGTTTTATTTTGACGATCGGGGAGATCGTTAGATTAAAATCGAACAACAAAAATCATTAAGAATTTTTTTTACCAGTTTTCTCTTCGATTTTCAATTTTTGCAATTATGTGAATTTAACGGACAGATAGATAAATAGGAACATGACCAGTTTGGATCATAATTTTCCAGCTCGCTCTTAAATTTGATACTGTATTTAAACGAAATCACTTGACCTTCTATTTAAATGACTTGTATTGATTCAAACGAAGAGCTTTTTCCTTAATTTGGCTTGAAATTAATGTAGAAGAATAAATTTTTATGCCCAGAACCAGAGGATAATGATATATTGATTCTGCTATTTTGTTTGCAACATTCGGAAGGAAGCTTTAGAGAAGCCACAAAGTGTATATATATTCTTGATCAGCATCAAATTGGGAATCGATTTATGCAAGTTCATCTGTCCGTCTGTCCATCAATCCGTCTGTCCATCCGTCCGTCTGTTCATCTGTCCGTCCGTCCAACTGTCCGTCTGTCCATCTGTCCGTCTGTCCGTCAGTCCGTCTGTCCATCTGTCCGTCTGTCCATCTCTCCGTCTGTTCATCTGTCCGTCCGTCCAACTGTCCGTCTGTCCATCTGTCCGTTTGTCCATCTATCCATCTGTCCATCTGTCCATCTGTCCATCTGTCCATCTGTCCATCTGTCCATCTACCCGTCTGTCCTCCTGCCCATCTGTCCATCTGTCCGTCTGTCTAGCTATCCATCTGCCTATCTGTGCGTCTGTCCTCCTGTCTGTATGTCCATTTGTCCGTCTGTCCATTTGTCCGCCTATCCATCTGTCCGCCTGTCCATCTATCCGTAAAGTTGGATGTTCTTGGCTATTATTGAAAATGGATCACATCGATCAAAAGGCACGCTATTTCAGCTTATATTTTTTGTGAAGATAGTTTTCTAATTTTTTGCTCGTTAAAAAGTTATATTGATTTAAGAATGAATGAAATATCTGAAGAAATGTGCTACGTAATGCTTTTTTACTACAAAAAAAAGTAAAAAAAAAAATATGTGTGAAGTGCGCAGTGAGAATGCTGTGGGTGAACGAAGGGCAAGGTTTGCATTTGCATTGAAATTTGAGAATTGGTGGAGCAAGTCCGCCACGCAAGCTGTCAAGAAATAGCGGAGGCACTAAACATCAATCATACGAGAGTTATTTGGAAAGGCCAAGGTTACAAAAAGAAGCTCAAAAAGGTACCAAAAAATCGCAGACAAATAACATTTCACCCAATATTTTTAAATTTCTGTATAAATACTGATAAATTAATTGTCACCATGCGATCATATTTAATGGTACGGAAATCATAGTTTAGCAAATTTGAGAGCTAAGGGAACAATAAAATTTGATTCATATGTTATGCAATACACATATAGCAAAACAATGGAACCTTATAATCTAATGGTGGTGGTGCGAAAATTGATTTCATAAATTACCATCAAATTTCCAAATCCGATTAAACTATTTCCCCAATTTCTTAAGACAATCCACGGTAATTTTAAATAAATTCTTTTCAGATATTATTTTAGAGTTCGCTCGTATCTTGAAATAAGATTTTGCTTAAAATTACAAACTTTGCTTCACGTCTTGTTTTAATTGTTTACTATGCCGTGGGTGCAGCAGTTGGTATTGAGCTTCATCAAGTTTTTGATTTACGCAATATTTTGTTGCACATCGGATAAGAGCATCTATCTACCTATGTAAACTGAAATAATAATAAAAATAATATTTTAAGCAAAAAATTTTGTAAAAATCAACTCTCTACTCCACTCTTTTAAATGGTGCTTCATCTGCGCTTCGTATGTTTCTATGTTCATGAAAAAAAAAAAAGAAAAAAAAAGAAGTACATTTTCGCACTTAATCATTAAAAATCTCAAGTATAGCAAAATAACTACAAAACAACCACATTCCTCTTCTTTAGAAACTCTCCAAGGAAAAAAAAGAAGAAACAAAACTGACGTAGTTTTGAATTCAATTCAAGGTCATCTTTACCTGAATATGTTTTTTTATGGAAATCCCGTTTTCTTCTTGTCTCGACTGCATGTGTAACGCGTCCATATTACTTGTGAGTAACGGTTTAGGAAAGTGAGCCATTACTGTAACAGAGCGCTTAAGATTATTTTAATGTAAACGCGTATAAATAAAATAAAAGCAAAATTTAATTTATTAAAAAATCTATTTATGTTAGAACTGGTTTAGCAATTAATTTGATTTAAAATCAAGTTTATTGCTTTATATAAAATAAGCAGTAAGCTAAAGCAAGCAATCATAAATAATGTTAAATTTGCAAAATTTTATATTAAAATAAATCATAAAATTGTTACTAATAGAATTTAATATAAAAAATTTTAAAAAAAATTATTTTGTCTTAATTAAAAATTTTTCTTCGACGTTTACGTAACAAAAGAGTGTTATTAGAAATATTTTATTTATTTATTTTTTTATTTTATTATATAACATAGAAATTTATTACATTATTAAAAAATAAAAATTAAAGATAAAAAAAACAAAGATAAAATAAACGATGTACGGCTCGGCTTGATTCATTTGCTTCTTACAACTATAGATTTCAAGATAGACTTCCTCGTTGCGTTTAATAGATAATATCGTCTTTACCGTATTAGGTGAACAAAAATTTCGTTCAACTTGATCTCAAAACTTGATTTATATTTATATACGCACAGTATGTCATATCGTCGTGAACAAACACTTCATTCGATGTTTCTGATTTTCCAAATTGAAAACTTGATTTGCTTAAACAAATTTTTGGACTGAACTTAAACTCAATTTGCTCGTTGTGCTTAATATATAACATCGTCTTTACCGGATTTCAAAGATAAAAGTTTTGCTCGTTTTTGTGGATTTTTCAACTTGAAAACTTGATTTTCTTAAGGAATAATTTAGGGCTAAAGTTAAATTCATTAGACACACATACGTAAAAGCTTATTGTACCACGTCCCGCAAGGATGTGTGAGGAATAATATTGAAAGAACAATGGCAGGAAAATGTTGCTCATAAGTAACGTAACATCAATATATCAATATATCTGGGTTTCTAATCGATGGCAAGGTAGATCTGACGATTGAAAAAAAATAAAACATTTAATATGAGCTCTTCTTTTCCAACTCCCAGTTTAGTGTTAAGTTCACAAATTATTGAAAAAACTCATTAGAGTTTGTAAGGGCAAACTTTTATTGCCGTCAATTGCTTTGAAATACCTCTGAACTCTATAAGTCTCCTTTTTAGGTACAGGAGCCACCTTCTCGTTTGGCCCTAGTCCTATTTGTTTCAGAAACAATATGTTATCATTCATTTGTCTTTTCGTCTTGTATTTGTTATTCGGACGAAATCTTAAAGGTCAGATATAAATGAGGTAAATGTAAGTGGAACCCTGGTTCACAATTCTCGTAAACTTACTTTTCGCCATTCCTTTTCATTCTTTTTACACAAAATCATTGAATTCAGCTTGGGGGGTAATTAAGCCAGCAGTAGACTGTCTGTGCGACAATCTGCTACTTTTTTCTTTTTCTTCCACCTTGGTTTTTGCTGATGGCTAGCAGTCTACCAAAATTTGGGAAGCTATTTACAAAATTGTGGACTATAAATTTCTACGTTATTATTATTATTATATTTTCTAGACTAATGAAATCAATTCTTAGACTAGAGAAATTAATTGAGCACAAGTATCATAGGCTATCGGCTCCTTTTTTTAAAAACTTCGATTAAATACTAAGCTTAGTAGTTTTAATAAAGTTACATATTAAATTGATGTTATGTTAGAAATTTCTACGTTTAAATACGACTTCATTAGAGAATAATGTTGACACAATTATTTTCATTAATATTGAATATAAAGGAGAAAAATTACAACCACAATCTCTTATAAAGTTGTCCTTTAACGTAGAAGGCAACAGTATGCTCGTTATAAAATGAATCCCTAAATAATGTAACACTATCTCTAACTTTCTAATAAAGTACAGGAAATTTTCCAATATAATGGATTAATAGCTGAGAGAGCCGTAAGAAATGAGAGATAAATTGACGTTTGTTTCTTTTGTACAAAAAAAAAAACGCATGCGATAAATAATGAGAGATAAAATTAAATAAAAATCAAAGTTATGCAAAATTTGTGTGATATCTTTAAATGAAACAAAATGAATGCTAATTTCAAACAGAACACATACGATAAACAATATATCAATAAGGCAAAATTCAATGAAAACAAAACTATATAAAATTCATGTCAGTCGATAAAATTAAAAATAAATTGTTTTGGGAAAAACCAAACAATAATTCTAATCGCGTTACAAGAAGTTTATATTTAATTAAAAGGAATTAACGAAAATTCTCTATAAATGTAAGTAGTAATGTGTATGTGCTTCCAAGTCGAGGATTATGCGACACAAGATAAAAAGAATTGACGACGCTAACAAAAATTCTATTCAGGCACATAAAGCTGGAATTCCCTTGTATGAAAGATTTGAGAAAACAATTGCGATATGGATTGTTAGTGATTTGTACCGAGTCTTTGTGAGCGATAAATTGAATCAAAGCTGAATAGTTAAAACATTGTCATCAAAGAAAAAAGTCATTAAAGAATTTAAGTGTGGCCATAAAAAATGTTATTACGCTTTTACTAATTCTTAACACTACAAGTAGTTTATTAATATTTAAGTGTTTTTTTTTTTTGTTTATTTGCGTAAATTTATTTATAAATAATCAAAATTTATTTCAACAGAATTTCGAAGGAACAAATGTATATAATTTTATTATTCATTGAATAAAATTCTTCACGAGGGCGTGGTAATCTAGCACAATCGTGGAGTGAGTTAGCAAAAAAGCTAAATTCATTGGGTTTGTGCCGCAAAAGACCGATGGAGTGGGGAAGATTGGGTTAATAAAAATCTTCTTATTCCACTTCTTTTATTCAAACTATTAGTTTTAAATTAGTTTTTATCTTAGGGTTGGACAGTACATAAATATGAGACAAAAAAAAATTAAGTGCTAATAAGGAATATCGGGAGAAAAAGCTACCTTTGATGAGAGAAATGATGAGAAATGAGATGAGAAATCGTTCCACCCTAGTGTGCTGCAGTAGATGAGAGAACGGAATGATATTTTTCTTAAGAACATTCCTATTACGAATATGAAGTTAGTGTTGCAAATGAAGCTTAAGAAATGTTCAATTACCTCGTTTTTAAGTATTATACCTTTAGCTCGCACAAAAACATATATGAATAAGTAAAGTGAACTATACAAACCAAGGTAAATCCAGTATATGAACGCCTTATATATAGGCATTTATCTTATGCATTTATTGTTTCGAAAGTTATCCAAACAATAGGGTAATGACGTATACATAATAATATATAATATCATAATTTAAAAATATACATTTTCTAATTCCTAATATATATTATTGATATTAGCGCTCAAATTAAAATTTTTGTTGATTACCATTGGAGACATATAAATAAATAATTTGCCCCTGGAGACACCAATTTTGGGGTCTACAGATTTGACGTAAATGAGAGAGCGTTTTGAAAACTGTCAGCATAAAATTTGCTTACACAATAAGATTTCATCGAAAACTCTCAGCATCTCCCATTCTGTAGATAGTCAATTCCCTCCTGGTCGTTCAAATATATAGCTACAGAGCTTTTTCCAAAAATAAATTTATTGCTGAATATTTTGAATCAGAATAGAAAAATTCTCAAAAAAAAATTCTCAATACATAACGCAAAAAAATATTGAAAACTACATTGATTGATGAAGAATTTAAATTGTCATTAAGTAGATTTCTCAAGACGACTCCTCAACTTAAACAGTTTCCTGTATATCTATTGATGTTATCAATATTGTTTATACTTAATCCTTGGTAAGGCTTTCATTAAGGCATTAAAAAGCGTGCCGTTGTTCTCGTACTTTTTGCGCTAGTGAAAGGAGGTATGGAAGTTATGATTTATCATGTCTCATATTTTCTTTCAAAGAAAGGTCTACAAGTTAATAGAAATAAAAGTAAAGGACTTTGTTTGCATACACTTCCAGCTAAAAAGGCAATACAAGACAATTCAGTCCATATTCGATTTCTCTCAGTTGATGTTGAAGTTTGCTTCAAATATCTTGGTTCTGAATTTGTTCTCTTTGGAGAAGAAACCTGACCTATAATAATGCATTGTTCATCGAACTCAAGAGGAATTTTTAAAACGATATTAAAATCAGTCCAAAAACTTTAAATACTTAGAGATTTTCTGATTTCAAATTTTAAATATTCTGCTAGAAAAATAAATTTTAACTGCAAATTCATTCATTATTATGTAGTGTGATAATGTCATCTTATGCCTCCAACATAATATGCTTACATGTAAAATTTCTTATTACCTTCTTATAATTTATTAAAATAAAAAACAAAAAAAAAAAAAAGAATTTTTTTTTTAATATTATTATTAAACCGACAGAGACTCGTTTTGATTTTCAGCTGTTTTAAGGAACATATACAGCTGTACTGAAGCCAGAGAGGAGGACAGATCGACTAGTAAGTTAAGCATGCACTTAAAATGCGCTTTTAGAAATTAATGTATTCTAAAAACGCACATACGTAACTACATAAATGAAAAAATATATATATTTTTTTTTTTTAAATTTTAGTTCATTTTTTTAGTTACATTTTTATCATGATTAATTTTGTACAAAAATATCAAAATATTTATTTTTAAAAATCCATTAAATGCTTATCATAGTTTTTTTTTTTTTTATACGACTTTTTGACTTTTTGTTTTGCAATTTTATAAAAAATTCACTTATTTATATCCTTTTGTGTGTGGCTTAATCATTAATCACACCTCTACTACTTTATTTCAATTTTCCATAAGCATAAATCTTTAGGGTAAAGCCTACACTGATTTAACTTTTTTTCCTCTTGTTTCGATTACCGGACTACAAGCTTAACAAATCAATTTTCTGTTCCTCATAGAAAAAAAACAAAAAAAACAAAAAATAAAATAAAATAAACCCTCCAAAGTGTCCTGACATTGTAGGTAAAAACGTATTTGTCGCGCGGTCGCTCGCACGCATATACACACACAGCATGTTGTCTCACACGCATACACATGTTGCCTATGAAATATAACAAATAAACGTTAAACATATTTCACACTTGTTGCCACTGCTGCTGCTGCTGATTCTGCGGCTGTTCCTGCTACAAATAATCACTAGAGAGTTTTTATGTTGTTTAACATTTTTTATTTATGGTTAATGTTTCTTACTATGAACAGTATGTTAATAATGTATGAGAGAGTGGAGTACAAATATATGTAAGACTCCTTAGTTAGTACACACACACACACACATACACACAGAAATTGATTATGAATAGCGAGAAAAGACATTTAATGCAAGTTGAATGCAACTAAATAACAAAAATGATTTTATTTTATAATTCAGGAATTCATTATCGAAATTACTTATTAACGCGTAAATGAAGGTGACTGACCATAAATAGATGATTGGGGTCTTTAGACAACTATGTGTGACAAAACTAAAAATTATTTATATTCTTAACGTTAGTGACAGAAAAATAATTAAAAACGGATACCAAATAAAATTTTATTTGACAGTTTCTTTAAATAATATGTACAAATTTTCAAAGTAATCGATGAAGAGCTTTTGTAGATTATAGATATTGAACTAACGAATGTTTATCTACATTTTTATATCCCCCAAACCATGGGAGGAGTATATTTTTTTGACATTTTATTTGTAACGCCCAGAAGAAAGCCCTTAAAAGGGCATATATTTTTAATTAGCATCAAATTTAGAATCGATTTAAGCATTCCGTCTGTGCGTCTGTCCGTTCATGTAATGTCATGGCAAAAATTAAGGTATTGGCTTCAAGTTCGGCAAAAACATTGGAAGCCCTTACACTCAGGTTGATATTTAAAATGGCCCAAATCGATCAAGGGACCAGCTCGCAGTGAAATGTAAATCGAGAGCACCTCAGCTTTCGAAAGAACAAAAAAAATTGGGTTTTTTGCTCATTACCATAGCGGATAGATCAATAAGAAATTTCCAGAAATATTGCGCTAACCATCCCGCGCCGTCTCTGCAAAAATGGAGAGGATCGACCACACCCACTCGATATAATACAATATTAAAATTAACGTTTTTTTGGTGAAAACATTTATTACATCAAGAAAATGTATAATCTAGGCGTGTCCGTCCATCCGATTACTCATCTCTCTGTTTGCTTATTTGTGGAATGACTGCAATAAGCATTTTCCACTTCGCAAAAACTAAGATCTGGGCATTAAATCCGGCAGAAGCATTGAACGTTATTGCGCGTACCTTGGTATACAAAATGGGCCAAATCAGTCAAAGGACGCGCTTACAGTGCGTTTACAAGCTGAAGACACCTCTGCACAGTACGGTGTGTTACATAGGAAAAAAAATCTACCACGCCTACCTAATATTATAGGGTATCGAAATCAAGTTTTTTCAATCTACTTTTGAAGATAAAGGTGGTGGTAATAAAAGATTCGTCACGGCCCAATATAGTGTTCTTATTTGTTGCTTATATAGATTGAAGATAGATACGTGCTTATCTCTAAATTTGCTCGGAAACATGATTTTAAATAAATATTTCATACAATTTTGATTACAACACAGGCTAAAGTGGAGGTTAAGGCTGAGGTTACGTTAATAGTTCTCGGTACGATTATTCTAGGTCACTAGTTAAAGAGTAAAGTTGCTGAGAAGCAAGCGGCTGAAGCAAAAGTTGAGTTTAATATTATGGTTATGGTTTCCGAGAGTTTTATTCTAGATCTACAGTTCACGAATGGGATCGCATTTATGTAAATTGAAAGGGACCCGTTAAGCTAGTGTCTTAAGGTTAGAACTAAAGTAAATATTATGATTATGATTTCCAACCCAATTATTCTGGATTTGATTTAGAACTGAGACCAAGGAAAAGTTCAAATAGATTTGAAATTAAATTCATGATAAAATCGATATGAAGCTTTATTTTCCAAACGAGTTAATAGATTCCTAAAAAATGAATTTGCATCCAAATAACTACCGGCTCTATAAAATTTTAAATTTAAATGCAGTAAATCTTCTAAACAAGAAATTCTCAATTTAAAAATAATTTCGGTCAAGACGACGTACAATTCTATAGAAATTTTTTAATTAGTTTTTTTTTTAAAATTAGGTTTTAGTTTTCGATTTAAGTGTTCAAGTATTTGTTTTATGATAATCATAGTTATTAATACAAAATTATAATCAAAGAAAGCAAACTAATATAATAAATAAATTGAAGCAAAAAGTTAGCAAAAGCTTTTAAAGCAAAAAAAGAAAAAAAAGAAAAAATAAAATGTACGTAAATTATATTTAAGTTAAAGACAATATAACCGTAATGTTGAAATCGTAATTATGTCCGAAGGCGAAAGACGTATTTATTTATGTGTTTTTTTTTTTTTGTTTGTTTTTTGTATCTAGATTAGGTGCAAATATAAAGCCAATATTACTAAAAAGGCTTAATGGCTTTTGAATGAATAGCTAAAATTCTACCGAAAAAATAAAGTTTATTGAGTTTAAATCATGATCAAATCCATAGAATTCTAATTTAAGTAAAAGATTTTTAAATTTTCTTTGTTCTTTCAATTTAATTTCGTTTATATTAAATTTTTAGTTTAGAAATGCGGCACATTTTGACAGTAACAGTCTTTTCTTATAAAACTTTAGAAACTCGACACGGTTCATATCAAGATTCGCGACGAACACATTATAATTATATAATTCAATAAATTTTATATTACTACCCATGTATAGTAAGTAGTATATGTACCACCTACCAACACACCAAACATCATTTCTTTAGAGGAGGAGATGTGTTTAGATAATACATTAAACACAAAATGTCAACACGAACAAAAAGTGTTTAATAAAAAATAATATATCATTTTGGCCAGAAAAGTACATGAACAAGCATACATAACATACATACACACATACATACATACATGAAATCTAATTGATTTATTTATAGATTATAACTCATGTTCAAGGACTACATATATATTGTTCGGATTATGGTTGCAATTCGAAAGCAACAAAAGCAGTGAAGGGAAGAGAAGATTATTTAAATGAAAAGGCTGCTGGCCAAGAAGTAACGTGTTGTCAGCATACAAATACCAGATAGCCTCAGTATTTATTACAAAATAAATAATGATGGCAACAAAGGTGGCATAAGACACAATTCGCACGTATCGAGATTTATCATTGCAAGTCAGTAATACCTTTAGCCCTCCTAAGGACTTTCTACTTACAATTCATTGCCACTGATGATTAATTTAACAAAGGAATCACTTAGATAATAAAATTATAAATTTATTATAGTATATTAGGTGTACAAGTAAGTTCTAAAAAATTTAAAGTTTAAAGAGTTAATAATACACGAATTCTTATTAGATGCTAACGTGTATGAAGTAACTCACATTGGATCGTAACGCCTTGAAAGGTAAACGTTAGGCCTTCTAAATCTTTACTATTTTCTTGAAGGCTGCTTTGAATAAATTGAACTCTGCGGTAGAAAACTCAATTTTTTGCAAATCGTTATTTGCGTTCTTCTTCTTAATTCAAAGGATAGGCAAGGACCTATGCAAAAGAAAATTCCATTTGAGGGAAGCGTTATATTTTCTTCTTCTCCATCTTCTTAGAGCAAAGGACAGTGCTAGTGAATCTTGCGGGTTGATGACCAATAAGATATTGGAGGCATTGTAGATCGTGATGTAGACTGGGCCAGCCCTTGGGCTATAAAGTCAAGTTCCTTCCTTAAAATCAAAAATATGTAAAAAAACAATTCCATTTGGGGGAAACGTTATTTTTTTTTCTTCTCCTCTTAGTGCAAAGGACAGTGCTAGTGAATTTCACCCGTGGATAAGCACTAAGATATCCGAAGCCCAACAGATTGTGATTTAGACTTGGCCAACCATTAAGACCGACAATAAAATCGTATAGTGGCCTCGTTTAATTAAGAATGTGTCGTCTTGTTGTCTGTTCGACGATTTTGATTCTCTTAACGTTACCTAAGAAACGGTATTCTTTGGGGAATAGATTCGAAAACCCAATTGTGTTCCTTGAACTCGTAGTGTGCCAAGAATACAAATAAAAAAAAAACTTATGTGTTATACCTAATAATATACGATTTATTTTTCTTGCAATACAATAATTACTAAGCTTAGCGTCGTTAACAAAATACTTTATAGCACACAAAAAATCTCTTTAGAAAAAAACCTTTTTTTTTTCTTCGATAACATGGTCTTCGCCATTATTTATGATTTCATTACTTTTTTTTTAATGTTTTCTTTATCATTGCTACTGATACAAATTGTTAGTTTGCATGAGATTATAAGAGATTAAGTTACGTTGCGGGTTTCCTTCTAATAATAAGACTTTTTATTTAATTATAGTAATAAATAATTAATAAATTAAATTCATTCCTTAAATAATAAATTAATTATTTCGAAACCCATAAATTTTACGTGATTAGCTTGAGAATTAAACTGCGCGTTGCATTAAGTGCTGACGATATTGGAAAGAGAATCATCAGATGCTATAGATCAATTAATATGATTTTGGTTGATCAGAGTAAATCGAACTGTTAGAAATAAATAATTGTTGTTAAATGAAAAAATAATTTTGAAGAATTAAAAAAAGATTTAAAAAATCGTAGAGGAGTATAAAATAAGTTAAGTCATAGTTGGATAAAGCTAAGGATCGAATGCTTTACACGATTAACCAAAACCAAAATTTACATCTCATTTGCAAATAAATACTTACTTCTCATAGAAATCCTTATATGAGATAATCCCTAATCTTCTCCTATTTTCGATATAAAATACCAAAAATTAAACCTTAAAATTAAAAATAACCTTGTAAAAAGGTTCAGTTTGTTGAAAATCTTAATATAGAAAGGAAACCGAATATTGTTCAAATACTAGAAATTAAATCTCGTTGCCATACGAAGACTTAGTTTTTGTAACAATGTTAACATGGAAGAGGGCTAAAAAAACTATCCCACCCAGTCCAAAATTTCCAAATATATTTGATATATCAAAATACTATTCTCTATCGATTTTTGTCGAGAAGCATTCAATATTTATATTTACAACATTTATGCACCTACCGAAGCTGGATGATACATTTCTTGGAGAATATAAAATTCTAAATTAAGGTAGGCATAGGTGTCTGCACGTTTGGGTATCTGTTTTGTACTAAATATTCTCCCGATCGCAAGAACTAAAGTAACGGCTTCAAATTTGAGAAAAGTACTAGAAGTTCTTGAACACAGGTTAGTCTTGGAAATGGGAAAAATTGGTCAAAGGACATGTCTCCGATAGAACATAAAATGAAAAAAATTATCCCAATATACCCGTGGGAAAATTACCCTTAGTCACCCAATATTGATTGCTGCGTATCGAAACTTTTTCAAAGTTTTCGTTTAAGATGCGGATGATACTTTTTAAAAGATCTGGTCACATCCGAATTTGATTGTTTTACGTGAAATGTTTTTGTTAATTGAGACCTAATATTGAGACTTGTCATATCCTAACCATTTTCAATGCTACTCCTCCACTGGAAAAAATCAAATTTCGTCAAATTATCATGAAAATTTGCGATCTGAACACAAGGATAAATAATAAAAATAGATTCGTGAAATAAATCTGAATCAAGTGGAATGAGGAAAAGTCCCAAGCCTTTCCAGGTTCGGCAGCTATCTTGGAAAAGTTAATACACTTTTAACTTAATAGTGTACGCTCTAAAAAGAGAAAAATACTGTAGCATAAAATCAAAATTTAGAACAAAATTCGAATTCTTAAAACTTACCCATATCCAAGAGTAGCTTGAACTATAATTTATGCTACTTAGACAGTACAGACCGCCATATATATCAATATCAATATATAAGACCTAGATATTTAAGAAGAGTTTCTATATAAAGTAAAATAAAAAATACAATATAAACTGAGCGCTATGACTATTGGATACTCCAGGTGCTTTTTGATCGAATGATGAGGTCATTGTGGAAACATATTTTGAGGATCTTGACGATCTGTTCAACTAAAAAGCCAATGTGTTATAGAAACTTGAAGTCTTGTGGAAACGCGAAATTTTAAAGAAACGCCTTATCGTTCTTCAAGGAGTCTGTCATTCTATTTGCGTTGACCAATAAAGTCCAATCCTTTCATCTCACGTAATCTAGGTAATTATTGACCGATATAGTATTTCTTATACTAAAATATACTGCATGCACCTACTTTGAAACGAATTTTGCATCGCTACTTAACAAGCTGTTTTCGAAAAAGAAGAGTCGAAATATTAGAGAAACTTTGAATTAATTGAGGGAAACTATTTTGATAAATAAAATTGAATTTTGTAAATAAAAAAATATGAACGTATGTGTATATTTCTCCGGGATTATTGATCGTGTTCTTGTTTTTTTGTTTATCTAGATGCCGTTGCAGTAGTTTGTTTATTAAGCCAAATTTCAATTAATACGTCTCTACCCGTTATTTAGCGCTGGATAAAGCGTTAATATTAAATAAAACGAATGAAGTAGACTACACTGATACTCAGTATCCGAATATTAGCAAGGAATCCCGTCCGTACGTAGGACGATTATTGATCGTTTTCTTAGTTTTTTTTTGTTTGTCTAGAATTCGTTTCATTTGTTTGGTCCTAAGGCCTTCGTGTCCAATTTTCAGTGACTGACTTAATATATTTCTGGCAGTATTTAGTGCTGGATAAAGCTTTAATATTAAACAAAACGAATGAAGTTGATTACTCTGATGCTCAGTATCGGATTATTAGTACGGAATCCCGTCCGTACATACATAAGCTGGTCTATCCCTGCATCATTTCCTTCGTGCATTAGACGTACACAGGTACACACATACATACATACACGCATACGTACATACATACATACGTACGTACGTACATATATACATACATACACACATACATACATACACGCATACATACATACATACGTACGTACGTACGTACATATATACATACATACACACATACGTACATACATGTACGTACGTATGTACGTACGCACGTACATATATACATACATACACGCATACATACATACATACATACGTACCAAGCACGTAGCGGGAAGCAGCACCTGCCCGATATTCAAACGTGCTTTAACTACTAGAGGACGCAAATGAGATTAATGCAAATTAATCTCAACCACAGCGAGGTAGCTCACGACCTACTTCGGCAAACGGTCATAGAGAAGAAGGTTGACCTGGTGCTAATGAGCGAACCGTACAGAAGAATGAACCGGGGCGGATGGACTGCCGATGCGGCAAGAAAAGCAGTAATCTGGTCACCAGAATCCGTACTCCTGGACGAAGGTCCCCAGCGATGTGGCTACGCAAGGGCGAAAAT
>KK351156.1:217353-374610 GCA_000671755.1 Glossina brevipalpis
TTATTACTATTTTTATTTTTATAATTATTATTATTATTATTATTTTTATTTTTATAATTATTATTACTATTTTTATTTTTATAATTATTATTATTATTATTATTTTTATTTTTATAATTATTATTATTATTTTTATTTTTATAATTATTATTATTATTATTATTCTTATTTTTATAATTATTATTATTCTTATTTTTATAATTATTATTATTCTTATTTTTATAATTATTATTATTTTTATAATTATTATTATTATTTTCATTTTTATTTTTATTATTATTTTTATTATTATTTTTATTATTATTTTTACTATTTTTGTTTTTATAATTATTATTATTATTTTTAGTTTATTATTATTTTTATTATTATTTTTATTTTTATTATTATTATTATTTTTATTATTATTTTTATTTTTATTATTATTATTATTTTTATTATTATAATTATTATTATTATTTTTATAATTATTATTATTATTATTTTTTATATGTTATTATTTTTTTATTATATTATTATTTCTTATTATTTCTTTTATATTTGCAATTATATTTCACTTTTCATACATAAACCTTTCAAGAATGTTGTTTGATTGCGGTTTTTTTTCTTATTAATGTTATTTTTATTGATTGCTCGTTAATTATAATTCACACAAATTTTATACCAGTCATTTAGCTTAACACAATTATAATACATACTCAACCAGTCCGCTGCCTTTTCAAAACAAACAACCTTGACTTTTAAATTAAACGCCGAACAACAGCAAAAGTTATTTCTTTTAATTCTCTCCATAGCAATATGAAGCGTACGAAAAAAAAAGCAAAAATTAAATAAATTAATTCCAGTTAATTCATAAGAATATGTGTGACAGCTAATATTTTTAATTATCTTTAAATATATAGCCAACTATTTCATTTAGTTACAAAAATAGCAAAAAAGAAAATTATTTTTAAAAAAATTAGTATTATGCTATGAATTGTTGTCTAGACCTTTAGAATTTTAATTTTAATTTTGAACAAAATCCAAGGCTACCCTAAGCCGTGATGTACATTCATACCATATTCTTTGGATATTTGTTTGAGATCACATTAGAATTATTTATAGTATAAACGAGCCAGTTTTCTCATTAACCCAATATGTTACGAATACAATTGTTCTTGTATTATATTGTTTTTAGTATAAAAAAAGAGCTTATAAAAGCTTTAAATATTGGGCGTTTCGTACTCTTTTTTTTTTTTATTATTATTAATATATTTTTGAAACACTTAATATTTACCGACTGTTGCCAGGCAGAAAAAATTCTTTACAAACTATTGTTCACACCTCAAGCAGGTCAATACATAGAAGGATCGAAACTTCCACTAAAATATCAAAAGTTAGTTCCTCAGGTCTTTTTTGTTAAAGTACATGTTTTATTAAGATTCGAAAACTGTAATTACTCTTATTAGAATAAATTTTCATCCTTGGGGAGAACAACATACATGTACATGTACCTACCATTTGTGCGTTGTTGTTGTTCTTATTGATATGAATTTCGTTTCTGAAAACTTTTAAAAGACTTGGAAATTTTTTTGGAAATCTTGCTAGTTAAGTTAGGTGTGGTAAGATGCTAATTTCATAATATTTCTTTGCAAATTAAAATGCACATTAAAGCTTTGGCTTTGTTTTTATAAGCCATAAATGAATTTTCAGTTAACTTGTGACTTAAGATGAACCGTAAAATTTCTGCTCAAAAATTTTTTTCTTTTAAATCAACTATGAAGAATGAATTTTGCTCTTGTGAATAATTCATATAAAATGATCATTCAATGTCTGAATGGTAGGTAAGTCTCATAAGAATTGTCCAAAGCATGTCTATGCGTCTCTATGGGCTGGTCATCTTTAATAAACAACTTGGATCGTGGATTTATACTTTGTATAGATTGGATTTCTAATGTAATCATATCATTTCAAATATCATTTTCAATTTCGAAACGAATGATTTTTCTAGTAAGGATTTTGTTAAAATACAAAAAATGATTATACAACGAACTCGTTAAAATATTGGAAGCTATGAATATATTAAAGGAATAAACATCAATGTAATGCAACATATGAATGTTATAGCATCATAAAATTGTTTATTTATGTTATTTATTTATTTCATAATTTTCTTGTTTATTTATCTTTATAAAGGGTCAGTGCCAGGCTTACGAAATTACCGTCAAATATTAATAAATATCTTCCTTTTAAATATAAAGTAAACAAACTTTACTCTCGTTTCCTTATTCTCTACATATAATCATTACTAACCAATCTACTCTCTACAACTCTATCTATAACTATAGATGACTTCTTTTAAGTTGGTAAACATTATAATTTTAAAAGATTTTAAAAATAAATAAAACTTAATCACGATAAGAACAAAGATTTGTACATTTTTCTACAATTTTCTTATACAATCCTAGTTGTTAATGACTTGATAAAAATCTAAAAATATATTCAGGTTTTAGAAACAGATTTATGGATTGAAAAAAAAAACTCTAATATATTCGTCGTTTAAGCTATTCTACTAATAAATAAAATGAATGTAAATTTTTACAAATTTTTTATGTGGACTTAATAGCAACAAACATATATTTGCTTTGTCTTTTTTTTGAAAAAAAAAACCGTTCACTATTCAATATAAATCATTAGAATGGTTTCGTTGATTACAACAACAATTTTATGTTTTATAATCTCAAAACATATAAATCCAAGTAATTGCTAAAGCTTTTCTTGTTCTGGTTTTTGGGGGGATTAAACAAAAACAACTATAAAAAATATGTTTATCGTTTATTGAAATATGAGAAATAATGTTTACCACCGAGTATTTCATTCCAGTAATTGATTTACTCTGTGTTTGTAACGCATAAAAATAATCCTTACCTTAAAACGATAGAATCTTTTCTAGCCTCTATCTCGCTCACGTAAGATATCGAATCAATCTGTCCGCTGACGATTGCAAAAAAAAATCTAAAAATATAGAAAAGGTAGGTAGGGGGTTAATACCCTATCGCACGTACATTTTAAATAAATTTCGCATTCACGATTCTTTTAAAAACACCTCCGCAATAACTGAAATCCCAAAACATTTAAAAAAAAACAAAAAAACGAAAGTTTCAACAAATTATGGCTCATTCTTTACAATCTAGCAATAATTGTTAAGCGGTTTTTCAATAGGACTGATATACTTCGCTCTTAATATCGGATGATATGTTATTTCTCCGCGGTTTTTTAATACATTTTTGAGCTTCTTTTTGTAGGCCGCTGTTCCCAAATGACTGTCATATGGTTATGATATTTATTGACTTCGATTATAGCTTGCTTGCCGGACTTGCTCCACCTGTTGAAAAATTTCATTCACTCTTTCAGTGACTAGCCGGGTGCATTTTTGATATCAACATTTTCAGAACGGAATCGAACAAACCACTCTTGGGTCCTTTGTTCACTCAAAGCATTCTTACCCCGTACACTTCACAAATGTCTTTGGTTTGCTTTGTATTTTCCCTTTTTTTTTGGTATTAAAAAAACATCACGTAGGGTTTTTGTGTTAAAACGTTTGATTTATTTTAAAATCAATAAAACTTTTTACACGACCAGTGAATTAGAAAACATCTTAGCGAAAATTTTAGGCTGAAATGTCACTTTTTAAGCACATGTTCGTTGGAGACAATCAGGTGAGTGTTGCCAGTTATATAGGCATCGAGACCATGTAGTGGCAAAAAAAAACCGCGGAGACTTTTTCTATAAGCCAATATTACAATTTAAATATTAAAATCGTTTTTTTTTATTAGACGCATTCTCTTGTGGTAGCAATTTATTCATGGATAAATATGGGGATCAATAATGTTTGGAAATTATTCAAGTCTTTTATCGAAGTGATACACCATTCAATAAGTTCATAGGATGACAGTTATATCTCGTTACTATTGACGAATCACTATGATTTTTATTATTTTAATTAAATATTAATTATTTTCGATTAAATCGCAACTTTTCGTACATTTCGCTTAATTTACGATCATCATAATCACGCTACTTTGCTCGTTATACTTTTGTAATTCTAATCATCTCTAAGGTTAGCTTTTCTTTAAGTCATACTTGTCTATCAATAAGTTAAAAAAAGAAGATGCCCGAAATAATGACAAATATCACAGACTTTCAGGCAGATATGGCTCAGAATAGAAATCTGTCGTTTTTCTAAGGCGAGCTAAACAAATACGATTATCTACGAGTTCAACTTTACAAAACTGAGTAAAAGCTTTGAGGCTCATATTCTTAAAAAAATTATTTTTATTTTAATACTTTGTTATTATATCTTGTGGAAGTAAGTAACCACATTCTATTCATTTTTTTAAAAGCGAATATAAAGCACTCTGTGCGAGAACATAAAAGACACTAACAATACTCTCACCTGCCTCGCTTTTCTAGTCGCTTAGCTCGAGCTTGCAATCTTTCACCGTATCTGCAGTGATCCGCAATCGTATCTTGAGTTGTTAAGAACTTCCACTAGCAACTGAGTAGAGATGGCTTCAAAACCCATTTTGGTATAGAGAAAGAAAGAAGATATGGTTCTAGGTTACTTCGTGCCTTCAGTCAAATGCTGTAAATTTATTTACTTAATATGAAATAAATAATAAAAAAAATTTATCTCTGAAAAATGCTTCTGAGCTCCTTAAAAAGATATACAATCACAGTTGTAGGAACAAATTTTGATTTCTATAGACTGATATAAGATTAGAAAATTCTGAGATTCATTTTCAAAATGAATATTGATCGTTTCATTGAAAGTCAAATTTTTTTTTTGTGTGTTCTTCGGTGTTCTTTATTAGCTAAAGAAAAACGCTGTTTAATTATGTGTAAATAAAATTGTTTATTGTTGTATTTCTATTTCTAATTGTTTTCATTTATATCTGTCAAAAGTTATTTGATACAATTTTGCATGTTTTCATTCAAGACTTATAAAATTACAAAGAGCATGTGGTTTAGTCGGTTTTTTCATCTTTATTATGTTATTACTTTAATGAATTAAAATATTAAAGAGCGATATAGAAATTTTATAATTAAGTTATAAAGTTATTATTATATATATTATTAGCCTAACAGGTTTCAATTTTACCGTTTTAATGCTAAACCAAAAAAACGATATCTTAAGTTCATCATCACAGTTGTAAAGAGTTCGCTCACAGTCAGCTGCTCTTAACTTTTTCGCTTTTTCGCATTGAATAGAAATAATATAAGTAAAGAATTTATTTAAGATTTTATGAAGTTCCGCATGAATTATTGCAAAAGATATTGTAAAAAGCCAGAAGTGATATTAGCTTAGGAAGGAAAATTCTGAGATTCATGCTCCGTAAAGTTAAGGAAAGTTGGGTTTTGTTCTGCTTAACGCTCAATGTCAGGGAATAGGAAAAATATTGATAAAATAAAAAATTTTTATTTAGATTTCAAAGAGATAGCCCAAAATTTGGGAAACACTGTTTTTCAGAATTGGCCATTGCACTCAAGATCAAAAAAAAATTAAATTTTTTTGATTATATATTTGAAATCATATTAACCTGTAGCTTCGTATTCATTATCAATTCTCTTGGTGATTGAAATAAATATTTTTTGTTTGTTGATTTTTTTTTATTAATTGTTTTTTACTTATAATTTTTTTTAATAATTTTTTTATTTATTTTTATTTATATATATAATTTTTTTTATCGTATTCTAAAATAACCGTAGTAACCCCTTTTTAATGAAGTAGATGCCCCCGTTGTTTAGTTTTTCCGTAATTCTTTTAGCACCGAAACTACGCTTTCGCAAGCTAACAACAATTGTGCTATCGATGGTAGGTTTAAAAAATTCGGTCACACACATAACATCTTTCTAGTTTTCATTTTCTGTTTTTGCTTTTTTTTTTTACTTTTCTGGTCAATGAAGTTGCACACGCACACCTAGCAAGCAAGGTTATCTTGAGGCTGCAAGCCTTACACAATCGCATAACGAAAACATATACATTATTTTGCCGTCACGTTGAAAACCAACAGACTATCATCAGTCATGCATTAAACTTTTATTTCTTATATAAAATGTTCTCCGATCTAAGAAACTCGAAACTTCAGATTATTTATTTATTCCTTGCCTTGACTATCCTTTATATTTGAAAAAAAAATATAATTTATGAACATAGGAAAATTTTCCATCCCCTTTTTATAATTAATGATTAATTATAAAAGTAAAAAAAAAGAATTATGGAAAAAAAATTATGGAAAAAAAAATTATGGAAAAAAAAATTTCTTTTGTTAAATTTTATTTAAAAATTTTTTTTTTTTTTTTGGAAAAATTGTTACAAATTCCATGAATAGAGAAGAAAAACATGCACATAGAAAGAAATCAACTCGTTTTCTGTGCATGTCTTGCAAATTACATCACATTAAAAAAAAAATTGACTGCATAATAAGAAAAGCTAAAAAAAAAAAATACAAAAATAAAAAATAAAAAAAAATTCAAATGAAACACAGTGACAACCAGTCACCTTAAAAGAAATCAACATTTCATGAACCGAAGCGGGGAGCGGCGGAGTAGTACGTAATAAAAGTGCAGTAAAACCAGATTACACGGCGTAAAGCAAAAACTAAAAAAAAAAATGAAATCAAAACATAAAATTACAACAAATACGAAAACCGAAAATATAAAAAAAGAAAAAAAGTATTTTTTTTTTTCCTATATCTATAACATTCAAACAATAATAATAACAATAATAGTAATAATAATAATAATAATAGTGACAAAGAAACGAAAATGAATATATAAATGAAAAATATCTACAAAAAAAAAAAAAAAAAAAAAAAAAAAAAAAAAAATTCAAAGCAAGATTGTATACCTAAAGTCATGCTAAGCTACATGTACGTATGCTTTACATATAATTTTTCATTTATTTTTTTTCAATATTTTTGCAGACAAAAAGTAAAACTAAGCTTTTGTAAATTATTACACGTACCTCACAAAAACAAAAACTCCTCTAGTTGCCATTGACTGACAAAGTTTTCATAGTAAAACCAAGTGAATATATAGGTCGATTCAATATGGCTTTCTGTTATATGCGTAAATTATTCAATAATGAAATCTTGATTACACTGACTTGATTGAAACAAATAAATCAGTCACGTTTGCCGTGCCATGCATTAGGGACATGCACCGTTTTTAAACCCGTTATCTCCAAATCCCAAAGATTTTAAATAATTATGATCCCTTTAGTTATCTAGACGGAAGTATTTCCTAATAAGGTTTAGTCTCTTTCTTAAAATCATTATTAGAATTCTGTTATATAATATGTCTCAATAAAAGTGCAATATTTCGTTTCAAACACAAAACATGATTTTGTTAAGTAAGTTGTGATATTTTTATTGCAGAGTAGACATATTCCGATTATGTCTAGAATAATATTATCTGGCAAGTGACCCGCCTCCTCGGCTCTGGTAACAGACCATTAGTTTTTTTATGAAATTTTCGATGAGTTTTTGACAAAGATGAAGTGACTGTCTCTCGCCCATGACATATTGGATCTCGACCTTGAGCTCAAGAATTGTTTCTGGCTTATTCGTTTGAATCTGAAATTTCAGAAAACACCCAAAAAAGAAGTCGCACAGGTTTAAAACGCATAATCTTGTTGGCCAGTTGACATCAAAATTTCATGAGATGATTTGGTCTTGAAATCGTTGCTGCAATAAATCCATTGTTTCATGCGCAATGTAGTAGGTAGCGCCATCCTCCTGCAACCACATGTTGTCCAAATTCATGCCATCCGGTTGAGGCCTTAATTTCAAAAAATAAAAATCAATCATACCGTGTGACCAAAACCCGCACCAAACAGTTGCTCGTTTTGGATGTCTCTGTTTCTCATTGCTTGCGTGACGATTTTCTGAGCTCCAAATTCGACAGTTTTTTCCTATTTACGCGATCATTCAGATGGAAATCCACTTCATCTGTGAAGATGAGAAATCGGCATTCATTTGATAACGCGTTCCTCTTTTGCGTAGCGCCCCATTTTTAATAATCAGAATAATCGTAGGTGATGGCTGTCAAATTTCAGAGTTGCCAATTGTACCAAAAAACAAGAGCACAAAATTAAGATAAGGCATTCTTATTGAGACACCCTTTACTATATGTTCGTTGTTTTTTTTTTTAAGTAAATGTCAGCCATTGTTGCAATTTTTGTGAAGCAGAGATAGCATTCCAACATATTTACCTGTTGACTGGCTAGCGTACCAATTAATCGCCACAGGCACCTAGGTAAGCATTATTCACCCATTGTTTCCTAAGATTGAACAGAGAAAGCTAGCGACAAACACTAGAGTAAACACTATTTGTCTTTCGCCAAAAAATAGATCAGAATGAGTGTACTTACGGGTCTGTCTATCATAAACCGTACATCTGCGACCCATTTCTTTTCAGCACCAGACTCATATATAGCATGTTGGAAGATTTTTTTCTCGGAAGGGTTCATTTGATATAAACTGTTTTTGAAACGCTTATGAAAGGTTCGAAATTTTGCGGAAAAAATTTACCCCAGATAATGAATTTACTTCTCACATATTTTAGAAGATCCTAAGCACCTATTGAGCCAATGAAAAAAATTTGTTTTTTTTGTTTTAAATATGCAGTAATACAATACAAATTAAATATAAGAAAATAGAAGTAATGAAAATTAAAAGTAAATTTTTGGCGGAGGTGAAATGAAAAGATTTTAGATAGAACTCGTTTTTATTATATCTATGGATATAAAGTAAGTTTCCGAATCGATAAAGTCCGTCTGTCTGTTCATGTATTGTAATATTCAAAGTGAGTATTTTAATTTTCGAGATATTTAACCGGAATTTGGTACATTGCCCTGTTTTGGGCTAAACACAGTCGTTATGGAAATTGAATTGGAAAGAACTTTTTACAACCACTTATAGTGGCTTATATAGTAAAAGTTATTATAAGGTAAAATATATTTTTTTCAATAGGATCACATTTTGAATATAATTTCGTATAATCGTTCTTACCAAAAACTAGGCCTTTAAATGGCCAGCAAGGTCTTATTTTTAATAGTTTATAATATGAAAGTTCATCCAGAAGAGTAGTTTGACGTTTGATGAATTTTGGACTATTTCTCAGATCTCATCTTTGATTAGTATTTGAATACGAATTAACTGCTTATATGGCAGCGAAAAATAATGCATTTAAAGACAAAAATTGATCCACAGTAGTGATTTGACATATAAATGTATTGTGCCTGAATATGAACCGTACAGGTCTATTTTTCGGACTTCCTCCCTGAGAAGGATTTCCATTAGAAATTAATCTTTATATGGCAATATCGCTTATCTTTTAATACCTAATACCGAAGGTGAGAGGCCATTTTGTCATTTTGCTTGTAATCCCCAGAAGACAACTTCAGAGAATCCCACAATCAAATTTAGAATCGATTTAAGCATGTCCGTCTGTCCATGAAGGGATCAGGGTTTCAAATTTGTCAGAAATATTAGAAGTTCTTATACGCAGATTTGCATTGAAAATGGGCCAAATCATTGGTAGGATACGCCCACAGTAGACTGTAGACTGAGAACACCGCTACTTTAATAAGAAAGTTGGTTTTTTTGCTTATTATTCATAATCCATAACAGACAGATCTATACAAATTTCCACTTTTATTACGCTGGATCTAGTATTGGCACAAAAAAGGAAACGATCGACTACGCCCACTCGATATAATACAATATTGGCGTTTAATTTTTCTACGAACGCCTTTGTAACATTAAGAAAAATGCTTCAGAAACCGCACAACCGTATATTCTTGATCAGTATGAAATTCGGAATCCACAAAGACGTGTCCATCCATCCGCCTGTCCATCCGTCCGTGTGGTTATCTGTGTAAAGTACCGATAACCATTTTCTCGGTTGCAAAAATTAGGGTATTTAGATGAAATTTGATAAAAACATTGAAATTTCTTTCACTTACTTTGATATTGAAAATGAGTCAAATCGATCAGGGGTCACACCATAAAAAAAAAGTTGAAAATGACTCTATTTTTGGAGCCTTTTGCTCACTAGTCATAGAATACCCAATAAAAATTTCCGCGGATTGCTATGAAAATAGAAAAAATCTACCACCCCCACCCGTTAAAATTTAGTTTTTTTCCTTTCTTAAGATTAAAATAATGAGTGTAAAAGATACGGCACAGCCGAACACAATTTTTTTACTTGTTAGAATTTGATGAAGAAACTTCGTCTAAAAGAGTTATTTAACTTAAAAAATTTATTGTAGAAAAGTTGTAGAACTCTCTTCCATGTAAGGATCATATTTGTCATATTTGGTCATATTTGTATAATAAAAGTCGTGAAATTTTCGTCGAATTCTCAATTGGATTGTAATATACGAATTGATGTAGGGCATCTATTGTTTCGTCTTGTCTTCGCCTATGACGTGTTTTATGCTTAAATGCCTTCAAGCTAATGCACTTACAGGAAGTTTATCTTTATTTCACTAGGAAGAAAACTTCACAAAAGCTAATGATTTATGCTTATGAATGAATGAATAGACGATGAAAAGTGAATCTTTTTAAAACAAAAGCTTATGATTAGGAAACTTCTGCATTTGAATGCATTGATATAAGGTGTGGTATATGAGAAGCAGATAACAATATGAATATTAATTAAATTAAAAACTCTTCTAACAATTTTGCTAGACATTTAGGTATTACTTGATATCAGGGAAAGTTTCTTTAATAAAATGCAAAAAAAAAAAAAAATTCAGCTTTAGGTGAATTCACAATAAATCGAATAAATTTGTTTATTAAAAAGATTACTTAGAAATAGATTTGAAAAAAAAAAAAAACGTTATGAAATATTTGATAAAAATTTAATAAACTTTCCTAATAAGTTCCAGAACATCTACTAACTTCTTAGAAATCTTTATTTGTCTTAAACGCCTTTAGTAGTTAAGAATGCATTTGTATTGAGAGAATTTGAATGGACTTTAAATAATACTTAAAATTTGTATTATTATAACTAATAGAGCGTAGCGCAAGAATTTATTGGTCAAGCTTTTTTTTTTTTTTTTTTAAATTAAAACTCGACGGACATATGAGAACAGCAAAAAACTCAAATACATTTACAAAGAGTTACAAGCGTGATTTGTTTGTAAAGCATGAATATTTTATAAATTGTCTGGGTTCTGGTCTATGACGATAATGACTGGAATTCGAAAATAGTAATAAGGTTTATGTATATATGTCAGGAGGGAAAAACTTCAAAAAGATTTCAATTAGTTTTATAGTCAAGCCTGGAGAAACGTTCTCATGACTACGTCATTTATAAATTAATAAACGATCGAAGAAATTTGGTGCAAAACGTGTCAAGCTTAATAAATGAATAAAGGAAATTTTGAAAATTTTCTTTGCTAACGCTTATAAGCTAAACATTTAAAATAATAATAAAAGATTAGTTAGAACGAAAATAAAAATAAAAAATAAAAATAACTCGTGCGCTAGTTCATAAACTAAACGTGTATCTAGGAGTTTATCTTTTTTTTTTTTTGTTTTTACTTAAAATTAAAAACATTTAATTGAATTAGTTTTTAATGACTAACTTGACGGACTTTTATACTTTTGGTGAATGTGATCCGATTTAAAAATCAATTAAATCACTTGTGCACATGAAATAAAATCTGTCGACAGAAAGAGCCACACAGAGAAGGTAATTAATGTCGAGTAAGTGACTTCATATCACAAAATTTGGCACACAACCAAAAAAAAAAAAAAAAAATAAATAAATAAACAAATAAAAAATAAAAAAAAAAAAACAAGAATCATTACACTGATTAAATACTTAATTTTGGGTTAATGAACTTGAATTGAAAATTTTGCGAGAATTTGTGGAGAAATAAAAATAAGAAAAAAAAAGCTTTTTTTAATTTAACTTAAATTTTTTTGATACCGAAAACATATTCGTATTTTATTGCAATTTTAATAATAAGTGTACTTCTAGTTGAACGCAGCTAGTAATCTAAGCTTAATATACTCTACGTACGTAAGTTTTTAGCATCACATTGCGAAAATGCCAGCTTCACTGCTTGCATACAACACATACAAACACACATGTCGCAAATACTTAATGCTGATTACATCATATAACCGAAGCATAAGATAATCAAGACATAACATTACGTAATGAACAAATTATTAGACAGACAAGAGTAGCAGCATCTTTTGAATCAATTTAGCTGACACTTAGTCTACACATATCAAAATGTTAGCAAGTCTCTCTTAACAGTCTCCAGGGTGATCGGTACAGAGTTGCTTATCATTTAGTCTATAGCCTAGAAAGATGGGGATCACCAGAGCGTGTCTTTTGTACAAATTAATCGTTTTGTTCATCAATCGAAAAATGAATAATACTTCAGGAGGATTATTCTTTAGATTATTTAAGAAATCAATAGGTGTTGAAATAGGATCACATTCATTCAGGAAATATATCTTAATTTTTGCGATCGGGAGAATGTCTACTGTACACATTCACACTGACGGATGGACGGACGGACAAATCGATTTAAAAATACGAACGTATCCATACAGAATACACAGGACCACAGCGTTGGATAGATAGACGGACAAATATGTTTAAATCGATTCAAAAACACATACAGTTCGATAGAGAATACATCGTACACATGGATGGACGGACAAACATGCTTAAATCGATTCAGAAACACATACAGATCGATAGAGAATACACACGAGCGCAGTATCGGTTAAGCAGCCAGACGGACGGACAAATATTCATAAATTGAATAAAAATTGAATTTTGAAGAAGAATTTATACATTTTGCAGAGGCTAGACGAAGCACAAACGTTTTGACAAAATGAATACACACTCAACATTAGGTGATGGGTATAAAAAAGGGTAAAAAAACATGTAAAATTTAATACCCGTAAACCTCTGCTATAGTCTGTTTTCATTACTATTGTATAAGTTGCTCTCTCTTGCTATTATTATTATTATTAATATTACTATTGTGTAATGTGTTGATATATAGATCCGTTATTGAATATAAGTAAAATAATAATAGTAATAATAATAATAACAATTAATATAATAAAATCTACCACACCTAACACTGTATATTAAACAATCATTTAATTATGTTTATGAGTAGATTTTCCATATATAGGCGAACTTTTCAATCTGTCAGAAAGTGATGTTACAAACGGAACTAAAACCTGACAAAGAACAAGAAATAGTAAAAGTTTTTGAACACAGTGGTAAAGGAATTCAAAATTTTGCACAGAACGTATGATGAATTAATGCTTAAGACAATTGAAAGATAAGTCGACATATGATATTAATTAAATCTGGTTTTAAGTTTTTATTAAATAACAAAAATTAATTACTTAAAATGCTCTTTTTCGAGAAAGTGAATCATGTTTTTAAAAATAACTGGATTTTCGAATTATAATTAAAACAAAATTTGCTTTAGAATAAATCTCTTGGCACTTTAAATTAATACAAGTTTCTTTATCGTCTTTTTTTTTCGGTGAACACGTTTCGCGACTGAAGCGAATATGAAAATAAACCAACGGGACTAAATTTGATGAATAGGGTGCATTAAGAAGCAATTCGACTTGCAACTCTTTTAAACTGATACCAACACTACTTTGTTTTTTCTATATTAATTTCGTCACTCAAATAGTTCGCGTAATAATGAATCAAAATTACCTTCGCCAGCAGATAGAACTGTCTTCGAATTATTTGGAACCAATTCTTCATCTCCAGTGTTTTTATATTTCATCTCTTTTGTGAAGTAGTGAACCCATCTCTCAGCGAATCGATAGAAAAACCCCGATTTTGTTTTTATGAAACCTCACTGAAAGTTTCATTGAAACATCCTCATGAGGTTGCTTTTATTCTTATTATTATTAGAATTACTTCGAGGATTCGAAAAAGGGTTGACGGAAGTGTATTATATTTAAGAGGGATTACTTTAAATGCGACAAACTAGATATCGATGATTAAATAAATATTTTTCGGGACAAATAAAAAGTCAACCTTTTTTTTTTTTAACACACCTCATATATAGAGCAGGTTTGTGTCATTATTTTTATGCTATTGAATGTTTACAAATTTTTACGCTTTTTAAAGGTTATGTGTGACAAGCTTCAGATCCCTAAATCTCCCAATTAAAATGAAGCCTTTAGAGACGATTGTGAGAAATTACGTGCAGTCCTACCTAGAGATCTCTCAATGTTGTTTATAAACAAAAAATTGTGAAAGAAATCTTAAATAAATCCTTTTTCTTGTAAAGATTTGCTTATATGCTTGCGTAACTGTAAGTTAACTGTATCAAGTTTGCATCGTTAGATTGATAGAGAATTTAACTTTAATCTTAATGCATATTATAACAGATTTTATTAGTTAAAACAATTATATTCAGTTCATAAAAAAAGCTTTTTGTACATATTTACTGAACTTAACTGTCTTGGCCTCAAATTTTGTTATATCTTTCCTAAAGATTTAATTTTCATTGATTTTTAATTTTTTTACTTAAATTGCTGAATTCAAGTTATTTTCGTATTTATATTAAGGGTACTAGGCATTCATGTTTAAAGGTAACGATTTATAAGTAAACAAGTTTTCGGCTATTCCGCATCATAATTTTTCTTATTAACTGCTGCTTAGTACACATCACCAAGAGATAGATATCGTTCTTGGGTTTTACCTGTAATTGTGTGTTTTACCTCCAAATAATAATTTTATTTTTCCACCTAATTACTGAGTTTGCATATGTTATGATCTTGTTCACGTATATTAATCACACAGAATGACTAACAAAATTCATATTATTCTGCAGAAAACAAAGGCCTATTTAAAGAAGAAAAAATTATAAAAACAACAACAAAGCCACTCATGTTTAAATTCTTCATATTTTATACATTTAATATGTAGCTGAGGGGGAAAAGGCGACGGCAAATTAATTAACTATAAGCTTAACGCACAATTATCAGAGCGAATCTTGGATCTCCATCAGACATCAAACGACCAATTTTTCAAAAACAAATTAACATTCTTTTAAAAAATTAAAAAAAAACAAAATTTTATGTCCTGACTTTCAGGTCAATGAGGCTCTTAGGAAGCGATAAGAACATATTGTGACAATTTTTCATTTTTTTTTTTTTTTTTTTTTTGTTAATTTTTATTTACTTATTTTTTTACTTATACATATGAAATTCAACTAAAATAAATTAAGGGCCGAATTAAATTGACCCTTAAAGATAAATCTTATGCTCAATATTATAATTTAACTATTAAAAAATATAAAAAAAGAAAAAATAAAGAAATGGGAAAAAATTCATTTAGAAATAAACCTAAAGGATAAAAAGACAAGAAGAAATCAGCTGGCATAGGTCCGAGCTACGAGCGGAACGCTAGACCATTGTTAACTTGCTTGGCATAACTTGACAATCAACTAGCAATTGACTGAACATATTCCATTTCATTTCCGAATTATCTGAAGCATTGAAGATTAAAAATTAGTTTAAATACGACGTAGGCAAAGCATGTGTCTTAAGGAGAATTGATTCAAATGTATTTAAAGAGTTCGATTTCGAGCATAAGAGCTCATATATTGGCTAAGTTTTATAAAAATAAAGTTCATAGGAGATCGGTTAAGTGATGAAACACTTCTTAAATTATTTGACTTAAACTTCGAAACGTCATGCAAGAGCGTTTTAATTATAAGGAAAAAAGCTTTTAAAATAGTCGAAGAACTCGGTTATAAAGTCGAGCATATAGATCGTGCAACACACTTGGTAATTTTACAAGTCTAACCATCGACAGAAGATGAAAGAATTTTTAAACAAAACGCTGCCACGTCCTACATATAAGTATTCAAAGCCCTTAAGCCAATTACCTGTTGTAGGTGTAGCATATTAAAACTAAAACAAAAATTTCCTAAAAATCGAAACTAGAAACTTTAAATGCTTTTTCTTTGCAATCAGATTTTTCAAGCTTCTGATACAAGTAGCTTCACATATTTTACCCAATTTCTTGAAAATTTTACCTGATATTTCAGTATAAGATTGAACATCGAATGAGCATCGATAAAGTACTTACGACTGCACGACCCCAAAGTACTTATGACTACACGACCCCAAGTACGTACAACTGCACGACCCCAAGTACTTATTACTGCACGACCCCAAGTACCTACGACTGCACGACCCCAAGGTACTTACGACTGCACGACCCCAAGTACTTACAACTGCGCGACTCCAAGTACTTATGACTGCGCGACCCCAAGTACTTATGGCTGCTCGACCCCAAGTACTTACGGCTGCACGACTCCAAAGTACTTACGACTATACGATCCCAAAGCGCGTACGACTGCACGACCCGAAGTACTTACGACTGCACGACCCCAAGTACTTACGACTGCACGACTCCAAAGTACTTCGCCAATTTTCGACCGATTTTCTTTTCAACTTAAATCAAAAAAAAAATTCAACTCGATTCTAATTTTTTTGTTGGCTAAAAACAAACGGATCTATTTACAAAAAAGTTTTCGTCTCTTGCTCTCAGTATAAAATTGTAATCTTTGACTCTACAAAAGAAAGTTAAGAAAACCAGGTAAGAAAATTACGTTTCCAACAACTTTCTCTTGAAGAAAAGATAGGAAAGTACTAAATTTCTATAATACTGTGTAGGCGTGACAGTTTTCTTCTATTTTTATAGATAATCTACGAGTAGTGAGCAAAACATCAAGAAACCCGTGGTATTTTCAGCTTATATTATATTCTAAGCGCATCCATTGACCAATTTGAAATCGTTTTCCTCTTCATTATTTCTAAAGGGGAAATCAATTAGCTTTCAGTTGTTTTTTATAAATTGATAGGGTTTTTAGAATTTGCCTTAAAGGCATCTGAACACACGTGGTTAAATAGATCTACTGACCTAATGTACGTAGGCGGGTCGGCAACGCTTCAATGAACTCGTGCCGAATAAAGTGACAAAAGTAGTACATCTACCCGCTTCGATGTTGAGTTTACAGATTTAATGAAAGTTCATGAACTTATGCTTATAATAGGTACACGAATAAATTTTGTGTATTTTTCATACGGCAGCTCGTAATGAACTGTAACTTATATCATACAAACATTAACGTCTAAGGTATCTAAACTTGAAATTTCGGAATAAATGAACGGGCGGTAGGTATATTTTACAAAGCAACCACTTTTAAAACACAGAATTTAATCGTGGATCTAATAATATAATGAATGCATAACTATGCCCGCATAAGATGTTTTCTTTGTTCTTTTATTTTTTTATTTTTTTTTTTTTTTTGCTTAAAAGAAAACTTCTCGGTAGCTAGTGAACTAAATCGAGAAACATTTTATCAAATTTAATAAAATTATAGAAATTTTTCTCTTATCAAGAAATTAATACTTAAATATATAAATAAAATATAATGCAACTAACTATTGTTCAACCATTAAACTCGTTAAACAGGAATTTGAAGCAACAACAAACACATGTAAAACATTCGTTTAGTTTGTTATAACACTGAACGAGTTAGTTATCATTAAAAATGAAAAGAAAAATAATACAAAAAAAAAGAAAAACATCATTTTGTGTTTAAACATTAGAGACGGAAGGCTTTTGAACATAAACAAATCCATGCTTTATATGGAAATTAATTAAATTGGAAATATTTGCTTATCGGTACATGCGTGTGCTAAGACGTTCACTGCCTTTGCTTAATTAGTTTTGTTTCTTTGTTTCGTTTTGTGTGAGATTTTTGAATGAATTTTGTTTTTTTAATATTTAATATAACTGCGAATTTAAGATACAAAGAAAACGATGACAGATGACTGTTCCCTTATATTGCTCCAGAGGACTATTTTTAAAAATCTAAAAAAAACGTTCATTAAATCTTCAAAACTTGTATGACAAGTACTCGTCACTTGTAAGAAATCGTATTGAAATATGGATCATCGAAGACAGGTGCGTAGTCAGTACAGTCAAATCTTCTTACATGTTGTCTATTGAAGATTTCGCAGTAAAATATTGCGTTCATTTAAAATAGAATCATTTCTCTAAGTTGAATCATAACTACTCGTCATTTATGGGAGATCGCATTGAAATATGGATCATCGAGGTCAGGTGCGTAGTCAGTACAGTCAAATCTTCTTACATGTTGTCTCTTGAAGGTTTCATAGTTAAATATTGCGTTCATTTAAAATAGAATCATTTCTCTAAATTGAATGACAAGTACTCGTCATTTATAAGAAATCGTATTGAAATATGGATCATCGAAGTCAGGTGCGTAGTCAGTACAGTCAAACCTTCTTACATGTCGTCTATTGAAGATTTCGTAGATGAATATTGTGTTCATTTAAAATAAAATTATTTTTCTAAATTATATGACAAGTCCTCGCGATTTATAAGAAATCGCATTAAAATATGGATCATTGAAGTCAGGTGCGTAGTCAGTACAGTCAAATCGTCTTATATGTTGTCTATTGAAAATTTCGTAGTTGAATATTGTGTTCATTTAAGAACTAAGTTTATATAAATTAGAAATTTATTTCACTACGGAGAATGAGGATCAAAGCATCCATCTATGAATTAGACCGTCCGAGGACATATAGCTTTGTTAGACTAGTGATGTCCTTGCTACAAGTACTAAGACTATCATCAATCGAAATGTTTGTGTTAATAGAAGTACATTCGGTAGGCCATTGAGGTATAACTAAATTAAATCTAGAGAGTAGTTGCAGAATCTTTGCTACAGAAGACGGGGAGGTTCTATTTCGTGAAGAAATTTGATCCCAAAACACATTGGGGCCCATCGCAAAGTGAAATTATGGCTCTGTAAGTCAGATTTGCAGAATGTTTTTTGAGCAAGGAAATCTCCTCTCAAACACTTAGAGCGCCGACAGAATTGGCCCCCAAAAGGTCACTTGCGATTTCGAATATATACATAAAATATTTGTGAAAGCATTGCAATAATTTTTATATAAAACTAAATGATATTTTTGATATGCATCATTTTCTTTCTTTCGTGTCCATATCGAAACTTTTAACCGATATTTCCGACTTTTTCATGTATCAGATCGTTATGAAATTTTGAATACAGCTTTACTTCCAATAACATCACAAGGTCAGTCAGTATAGTACACAGTGTAAAATTCACAACTCAGTAGAGTACCCAGTAGAGTTGCCAACTTATTTTACATATTCGAAATGGCGGATTATCTTCTTCCGAATAATAATCTTGATATAGCTTAAGAAGTTTTGAAGGATAAAATTCAAATTGTAAACTTAGAAAAAATTTTATTCAAAAAAAAATTTGTTTTTAAATAAGTTTTTAATTTAATGAAATAAAAGATCGAAAATTAATCCTTTCCCAGAGCCATTTTTATAGGGCTGACCGTACATAAAAGAAAGCTGGGGGCGTTTACAATAAATTTCATTTCTTACACCTTAAAGTGTTAAGCGCCCCAAGTTATAATGGATAGATAGATAATCAATTAATTCTGAGAAAGAATCGAATTTCCACATTTTATTTATTTAAGAGACATTTTTTTATTTAATTTATTTATTCAAATTTGTTAAAAAGAATTTTTTTGTTCCTTTTTTCTTTTGTTTTTTTCTTTCTCTAATTCTAATTAGTAATCGTGTAGCATATTTGCTGTTATTGGCTTGTGAAAATTCTTTTTTAAAAGAGAGGCCCAACCCCAAAAAAAACACTGACATACTAGAGTAAAACCATATACAAGACAAGCAGTTACGTGGCGATTATTCATTTTATGCCATTTGTTCTATCGTTAAGCATACGGATAGACTCGTATGAATGAAATATTTTTAGCACATATTCAAGGTTTTTTTTTTTTTAGAATAAAAACTAAAAAGAATAAAAAACTAGATTTTCCATCAATTTTTCGCTTTAAATACTTACTTTACTTTATTGAAGGCAAAAATGAATTAAATTTTAATAATAATAATAATAATGAAAACAAAAATGCACAAAAAGTTAGATACAGATTTGAGACGAATCTTGTAATACATTATCACAAAAGTGTCATCATTAAAATATATTTAGGTAAAAAAAATAAATCCTTGACTTGCGATAGCACTAAATTATTAAAGCATAAGAATACCATCTTTTAAAAATAACGTAACGTACAGATGAGATCATAGGTCTAACTGTACCTACTTTCAAAGTCTAACCTCACAGTGCAGCTAAGCACAGGACTATTTTTCAGCGAACGATAGTCGGCGTTCCTCATTCAGAGGAACGGTCCCCATTGGAGGGGATTCCACAAATTCTCGACGTTCCAGACCAAACTTTCACTGGCTATACCTCTAAGTCTTGTTCTGGTCAGAGGATATTCTCATCCAGCTACTTCGACAACCACGGCTAGGGACCGTAAACACGTTCAAGCAAGAAGCTTTCTTCAAGCAGTATATTGGGCATGCAATCTTTCTTTACTCAAGTTGGTCCCCGCGAATTTATTTGGTCCTTTAGTTCTGCTATACATCCATCCTACGATCTATCTCTTGGATTCATATGTACTTGGAAATTCCTCGGTACAGTCCAACGTCAACCATGCTCCCATATTCAATACTGCTTTATGGATAATACACGAAAAGTAGTAGATATGTACGAAGGATTTGCAGCGAAGAACCTCGAGAAGAGAGTTTTCCTTTTCTTGCGAAAAAGGTAGTCCTCCCGATGAGCTCCTCCTACAATTCTCGAAAACCTGTCGCCAAGCATTGATAGTTAAACCTTAATCCTTCTTAGTCGATGACTGTTTCGTACAATCGCACCATGCCACAGAACGACGTTATAGTCCAATACAACTTCATCTGATAGCTAGTCAGACTCCAGGCGTAATGGATCACCCAGACGTGAGGGTTCGTCACATCGCCGCTCACGGTGATTTAACCGGAAACTTAATTTACACACAAATGTATAGGAGAGATATGTTACTTTAAGTTCTCACTGCAATTACGCCATTACTCCATACTTCCCCTGCTCCCCCTCCCACTCCCCTACCCTACCCCGCGCACATACATCCATCTGCATATAACACAACGTAATAATAACAAACGTGAAATATCAGGAAAGCTTACCTATCCTGTGATTACAACAACTATAAGGCGACGCAAAAAACATTCAAAGATTTTTATGATTTTTTTTATTAAGTTTTTCTTTTATTCAAAGTGAATTTCGTTTAAGTACTGTAATGGTCGTTATTATCTATGACATTTTGTAACTTTTGTAAAAAAAAACCATTATTGAGAACTTATGAAATTTCTGGACGTAAAATTGAATACAGTGATTTTTCCAGATTTGTTTTGCTGTCAGCTTCACAGCATTAAAAGAGTTCTGCAGGGAGTTAAGCAAGTGATTGTAGAAAAGTGAAATATAACCTTTCAAAGGCTTGTCATTCAAATCACCGTCTGTAACAATGGGGCATTATTTCAGTGATAAAAATTTCTCAATATGTTTCAATAAAATATCTTAAGAGAGAGGGAGAGAGAAGAAAAGTAACTAGTTTTTGAAATATAAAATGTTGCGAACATATTTGTTATTATAACAAATAAGAAGTCAGACAAGTTGATGAATCGAACCATTCACATGAGGTAGGGTATGTATACATGTTATGTTGCTTTTGATGCATGTTTCTACAAACATCATATCGCTTTTGGTAGATATGAAAACAACAAGCGAACAACGCATGCAATTATTAGAAGTTAAACTGTTAACCTTTTACTAAAATTATTTTTATCAAACACTTTGTATACAAAAAGTTTCATTAAACTTTGCTGACTCATGTTATGCTATTTTTTTTTTTTTTTTATTATTACATATATGCACATTGACCAGAACAAAGAGGTAATTTTTCTGAATATTGCGAAATATAATTTCAAGGTTTTTTTTCTAATGAAATATAAAAAAAAAAAAAGTTAAATAGAATTTACTCCATTTACAACGAATATTTATGAGTCGGTCTTCAACAAATTGTGGTAATTACATAGTATAGGTTGTCGTATATTCAGTTTATGTTCAAAAAGTAAAGGGAAACTTTAAAATTAAAAGTTAAATATTTAAAAAAAAAAATTAAAAGAATTTAATTTTTCATTTTAAAAACTCCCCTTGAAAAAGTTTTATTTTTAATTTTAAAAATTCTTCTTACAAAAGCTTCATTTTTAATTTTAAAAATTGTTCTCAAAAAAGTTTAATTTTTAATTTTAAAAATTCCCCTTAAAAAAGTTTAATTTTTAATTTTAAAATTTTTCTCAAAAAAGTTTAATTTTTAANAAAAAAGTTTAATTTTTAATTTTAAAATTTTTCTCAAAAAAGTTTAATTTTTAATTTTAAAAATTCTTCTTAAAAAAGTTTAATTTTTAATTTTAAAAATTCTTCTTAAAAAAGTTTAATTTTTAATTTTAAAATTTTTCTCAAAAAAGTTTAATTTTTAATTTTAAAAATTCCCCTTAAAAAAAGTTTAATTTTTAATTTTAAAAATTCTTCTCAAAAATGTTTAATTTTTAATTTTAAAAATTCCCCTTAAAAAAAGTTTAATTTTTAATCCTAAAAATTTCCCGCTACTTTTTGATTTTCATGTCATTAGTTTATAATTTCGAGCATCATTCGAAGGACGGGGATGTACTCATCTTATCAAATTGCTTATAACACCTAAAAATGAGCTTCACAGATCCTCCAAAATATCAATATATTTCTTATCAGCCAAGTTTTGAATCAATCTAACCATATCTCTTCGTCTGCAAATCGGTCTATTTGCCTGAACCGATAATTTTGAGTTGAATGAATTTTCTAAACGTGAAGCTGTAAATCTTTCGCGCGAATACTCTGTAAGGAACTTCTCTCCCCGAGAACCGAGTTTAAATCCTTAGATTGTCAGTAACATTCTCACGAACTACTTTGATGTTTTTGGTTTAGAGGACAAATAGATCTCATTAGTTGTAATCTATATTATCCTGCATATTTAAAATTAATCTCTTTACAGTTAATCTGATGAAATGAAATTATTATTCTTCGTGAATTTCGCCAGTCTCTAAACTAAATTGCTTATGAATTTAGATGCATTCATATTACACAATATGATGCTGTTGTATTTAGCGTGTGTTGCCCGATAATTTTTCATGAAATATTGTAAATGTTTCTTTTAAAAAAATTATGAAAACATAAGAAAAATAATATGAAAATTAATTTCTATTTTTGTACTACAACAGCGGTCAGATAAAAGGACGTTAAAATCTAAAATGAATATAATTTGATTTTGCGCGTTTATTTGGATTTCAATCACTAAGGCCAGACCAGAAACCTTTAAAATATTAATGAACTAAAAGATGATCAGTTAAAAATTTGTTTTTGTTTTTATTAAACTGAATGTATTTTAATATAATTCTTAAAATAAATGACTTAAGACATAAACTAGTTATTCTGCGAATGTTTCAATCGGTTTTTTTTTTATTTTTTTGCTTTTTTAGAAGTGAAACCTGTATATATTTCAAAATTATAATTTTTTTTCTTATTTTCTATAAAAATTAATTCGTGCTCATCGTCGAGGGATATAACAAGTTTGTTATTTCGTGTGTGAGACTTTCAAAAATAAGCTTCATTCAATACTCTTATACTCATTCACCTATTCATCCGATTGTTTATTCACCTCTGTCCAACTCCATCTATTGACTGTCATCTGAATATCATCGACAAAGTTGAGAAATGTTTAGTCAACGATGTGATTAAGAAAGATGTGCCGAAGATTTCATATATTTTACTTACATTTGATCAGCCTAGAAAGGATTAAAAGTTAGCATTAGCAAGTTTGCCCGTTTCTTTCTCTACCAAACTTCATCAAATCAAATTTGAATTTTACGTTGAGCTCGAAAATTAACTAAACCGGTATAGAAACTTTTCTCATATAAAAAAAAAAAAACCTTAAATTCTCTTTCTTTTTTAATGGGTGGTAACCTTTATATCCACACATGTAGATATGATATATGTCTTTGTCGTTTTTTTGACACTAGTTGGTGATCTGGCAACACTCATCTGACTATCTCAAGGGGACATGTGCTGAAAAGGTCAGCATTTAGATGCCGACTTTTTACATCGATTCTTCTTCAGTGATCGGCCTCATTTTTCGCTTGTCAACAAGCAAAATTGTCGCATGTGGGGCCATAAAAATCTATAAGTAAATGTCAAAAAAGCATTGCATTCCCAAAAAGTCACTGCATGATATGGAATTTGGTCCGGAGGTATGAAAAGTCTACACTTTTTTTAAATAATGAGACGAAAGTGTGACGCAGCCATATGATTACAAATTTTTTTTGCCATGAAATTGAAGATATGGATATTGAAAATATGTAGTTTCAACACGACGATGCCACAAGACACGCAATGCACTCCGTTTTAGCATTGTTGCTCGACAAATTTCCCAGACGTGTAATTTCACGGCTATTAAAATTGCGCGAATTGTTACTGCTGAACTTTTTTTGTGAGGTTGCGCAAAGAACAATTTCCAAGCTCTTGATGCATTGGACACGAACATCCGTCAAATTATGGCCGATCTATCGCCCGCTACGTGCAGACAAGTCATCGGAAATTACCTCAAAGGAAACCAGTTCTGTAAGATGTTCCCGGAAAGACATTTGAATAATGTTGCATTCCACAAGCAAGGACCAAACAGTATACTGAAAAAAATGTAATCCAAATCTTAATCAAAAATGTATTTTCATTTCGGTTGCTTTTGGAAACACAAAATCGATAACAGCGCACGAATGAGTTTTTACAAACCCTTTCTACAACAATGTTGTCCGTATGAAAACAGTTGAGAAATATCTAACCAGTACTGTATATTATATGATGCTTACCCTTACATAGTTGTTGTGCTTTCAATTTTAATAAAAAGGTATCGTTTCAGTTTCGAAGTATCTTTATAAAAAAAAAAAAAAAAAAAAAAAAACCGGAAGAACACGCGTTTTTGTATGAAAAATTCTATAATTTTATAAAATTAATTCTAATTATTTTTAATTTAAAATTTCTCAGATTGCCGGTTTCTGAAAAAAAAACTCGTATTTAAATGTCAAAAGAAACTTATTCGAAATTACAAAACTAATTTTGCATTTTAAATGTTTTATCCCAAACACAAAGTAAATAAGAAATGTGATCAGAATATACGAAAAAACCTTTGCCGTTGGACATTTTATATTACACCCTATACACCTTACTAAGTTTGTACGGATGTATGTCATAGGTGCTTAAGATAGACCTATCTTTTATTATATCAATCGATATAGAATCTGATTTCTGAATCTGATTTAGGATTGTCTATCGATCTGTCTGATATCTGTCCATGTATTATTGTTTTCAACTTACAGGTCGTAGTTTTTAAAATATGTTAACGAAAGTTGGTGGTGTGACATGCTTTCTTCCAAAGACGATAGTTATTAAAAATGGATTTATTTAGAACATTTGTACGATTACCTCGAGTATAACGTCCCATTCTAAAAAAAAGTCATTACATAAGAAAATTACAATTTCAAATATTTCTTGGCAAAGAGGGACCTAAACCACCATTATGGCATATAAAATATATATGAAAAATTTGGATGGGGTAGGATCATCCTTATAAAACAAAAAATGTTGTTTTTCAACGAGTTTTATAAAGAGATGTCAAAAAAGAAAACTGCTTTTGTGTAACGATTTTTTTCATATAAAGTATGACCGTAAAAATGGCCCGATCCAAGACAAGTCAATGTACAAAACTTCATGAAAATATCTTGAAAATTTCAACTTAAAAATTCAATTCAAATATACATGTACGGTCACCAGGTGGACAGACGGACAGACAGATTTGAATGGATTCCGAAAATGAGTATAAATCGATCGATATAAGAAAAGGTAAGTTCATCTGAATTCCTTCATGGTATCGCCTACATCCCCACGCAAACTTAATATAATATTCAGTGGGTATGGGGTATAATAAGTGAGAGTCAAGTTAACACTTTCATTTTTTAACGTTTGGTTTGAAAATCTTGTTTTTGAAAACTCTGCCAGATTGAAAGCACATAAAACGTATAGCGTCTAAAACGAATCATGAGTGCATTCTCTTTTAATTAGGGATCAATATGAAAACCTATTTTGAGAAAGTATTTTATCTTTCTTCTTTCTTCTTTTACCCGTTTCAGGGCATTTATTCTTTAAAACTCTTAATGTCGGACAGACTTCTTCAAGACTTAAACTACATTACTTTTTCTTGTAAGGCAAAAAGAAGTCTGATCAAATAAAACTGTTAACATTTAACTTTTCTTGATTTAGCAAAGTTATGCTTAATGTTATTTATCTGCAAAAGTAATATTAAAACATGGATGGACATATAAACGCAGAAGTGTTAAGAAAACAACAACAAAAAATATACTTTATGCGGATTATCAATTCTGTTAATAATTTTTGGAAAAAATCAATTTGTTCAGTGATGAAGTCTGCAAATCTTATGACAATAATGATGACGATGATCGCATCATTTAATAATGGAACGCAAGTGAATTTAATTATCAAGTCGGCCTTACCAACCAAAGCTACGAATAAAAGCTACGGATAAATCTAAACTGCAGCGACTGTATGCAGTCATTTCACTGACTTACTTGACTAATCTCTGTTGTTATTGCTGGTTTAAAATAAAAATAAAAAATAAATAAATAAATTTGAATCTTCGCTTAAGGTGTGTTCGTTGATTCGTGTGGCTAACGAATAATTTTTTACTAAATAATGTTTCGAATAAATATTTAAGCTAAAATAATAAGTAATTCTTCGATTTCGATATACATAAAGAATTAAACGTGTTTTTATTTTTATTTTTAATTTTTTTTTTTTTTTTTTTTTTTTCATTACGACCAGGGTATAGTAAGTTCGTGTAGATGTAGAGAACGTGATTTTAGATAAATCCAGTTTTTTTTTTGTATCAAACTCTTAAAAAACATTTACTGTGAATCGAATTAGATTTCTCTGTCCGTATGTCCTTCTTATGTTGTTGTTATGTTATGTCGTATCGTTCTTAATTGTTGGGTCACAAAATTTTTAAAATATTTTTATAATATATGCTATAATGACATGACTTAGCCAAAAGACTGTTGCACATGGATTGTGGTGGAAGGGCATTCTGCGTCCTTTTTTCTTGAAACAATCGATCTACAACAGAAGTGTGCGGCCTTCTATATATTTCTCTACAAAAATCGGAGAGATATAAAACATCTTCGCATACTAAGCAAATGCACTAAATTTGAATGGAATGGGACCATTTTTTAAACCCATTCCATATAATTGTTTTTACAAAAAATTAGTTTTCTTATAGCAATAAAGCCGAACTTTTAAGACTTAATTATAGGCATTGAGCTAGAGTGAAGATTTGTTATATATATTTGTTAAACTGACATTTAATCTACGTAGATCGATTTTTCGAACATTTTTCTACGGAATAGTTCTGATGACCTACATATTTTTCTAGGGTAATGAAAATTAATTTTAAACATTTTATGAGATAAAAGTTAAAGAATTACAGTAGTGCAAGTAGCATAGGGTATTTATGGATTAGTCTGACCAAACAGTAATATGTTCGCTTATTTTAATACAAATTTTTTTTAAAATAAAAACAAATCAAGAATATAAGAATCGAAATAGTATTTGTAAACACATACGATATAAAGCAAAGCAGATGAAGTTAGATACGTGTTCATCTATGTCTATGAATTATTAGATTTATATGAATGATTTAACAAATTGCTAGCAAATTATTTATTAATTATTAATTAAAGTCAATCATTAGGAATTTTTTTTTTTTTTAAATATGTTTCGCTTTATTAGTGATTAGTCTGACCTTAAGAGTAACTATTTCATTATGACACATATAACAAAAGGGTGCCTAGACAAAAGCACGCAAAGACACGAACCGCTGTCTGTGAAATCTTCCGCAATCTTTTGCAATCGAGCGTGACCTAGGTACGGTATTCACACATACAAACACACATACGCACATACATTTCTATATCTTAATACAATTGGTACGATTACCATCAAAAGGTAGCAAAAAAAAAAAAAAAATTACCAGAAATTATTAATACAAAAAAAAGAAAAAGAAAAATAAAAAATAAAAAATTAAATGAAAACAAAACAAAACTTTAACGTTTACAATTTGATTGTTGTGGTTTTTTCAATTTTTTTATACCTCATTTATATCAAATGTAGCCCCCCCCCCCTCGTCCTCTAAGGTGCCATACAATTCGTTCGTCATAAAAAGCTTAAGCTTATATAAAATAGTACGTGTTAACGCTTGAATTTAAGTAATTTTTTTTTAATAGTAATTATTTATGTAAGTATGAACGAATATCTATATAAGTGTGTAAAAGTGTGCGTATCTCTTTCAAGGTTGTCCTCTGTTTCGACAAAATTCATATGAATCCATTTATATATTAAAAGTGGTTTAGTCTTTTTGCTATTACTACTGCAACGCAAACACAACCTGCGATCAAGCGGCTATGTTTCGTCTTATGGTTACCGCACGAAGTATATTAAGTTTATCATATATTTATAACACATAGATACGCTAGATTATTCCAAAAAAATAAGGGGAATTTTTTCAATTTAAAATTACATGTGATACGAATAAAAATTTAAACTTTTTTTATTAGATTAAGACAGAACTTTGTCGTTAATATCTCATAGTAGTAGTCTTCTGATCTATTTATAATTTATAAGTGAGAACATATTAAGAAAAAAAAAACTCCCTTTATTTTTTGAACATATCAGTGCATCAATTACGGATTACATAACAAACCTGTACCATTTAATTACCACAAATTAACTGAAAACTATCTTGTGGTCGATATTAAAATATATTCGATGCAAGGAAACCGAACTCTCAGCGCTGTATTGAAATAACAGCGATAGCTTCAAAACCTCTTTCATTCATCCTAACCTCATTTTGCTAGTCTTTCGTTATAAGTTTCATCATTAACGCAATCGCTTCGTAAGCAATAAAAAAAAGTTCCAAAAAATTACAAAACTATTTCTAAGAACATCGCCTACTGCGTAGCTTTTCCTTAGAGTCGTTGTATTTTTAGTTCGCCTCTGTTGAGGTTATGTTCGAACGTTTTTCTTTGCCTTTTTTGTACTTTATTTTCACGCAACAGCTTATCATAATGTAAGAGTTAATCGTGTATTAGAGTTCCGAAATCGGAAAATATTGTTTCAATGTAAATTTTTCTAATTTTGCATGAAAATTTCGTTTCGGTCACAGCAATTTTAGATGCGTTTCCGATAAGCAAACAACTGTATATTGTATGCAGTTTTAGATGAATGAATGAGAAGATGAATGAGTCCAAGAAACAAAGAAAATAATACGAGAATCAAAAAAAAAATATTGATCATCATCATACGAATCTAAGAGTTCCGTGTAAATCTTAACAAAAACGCTGGTCTGCAAGCAGTGTGTGGTGAATTCGTAAAATTTAATACTAAGAGTTCAGTTCGGGATTAACGGATTTCTTTATCTTCCTAATACGAAACAAAATTCGCGAACGGCATTTGAAAGTTTAAGTTGCGTATAAGTAATGCTGTTGGAAACGTCACGTTACTTTCAGGTTATGAGATACTTACACTTACATAGCATTTTACGTTGCCATTTATAAGTTATGATTGAAAGTGGTATTGAAAGGTTCGTTTTAAGCCAAATATAAATAAATATAAAAATACTGTTAAATAGCATCCGTAAATCTTTACAAAGAGCTTTATCGTTTCTAGTTTCTTTTAAATCTTCGTACCTGTTCTACCTGTTCTTTTAAAAAGACAAAGACTCATTTGAGTACATACGTCACCGTAGCTGTGCGTTTTATAAATAATTTGTAAATCACTAGTCTTTGGAGAGCATAATAATTGAGCAACTTTTTTGTTTATTTTTCCCCCCGTATGCTTGACAAGGCTGTTCAGTGGTCATTAGGTGCCAGGTGTCTCTTATTTCTTAGAAGTTTCTTTTTTTAACGTGACCCTGTTTTAATTAAAGTAAGTTCAAAACCATTTATCCATTTTTAATGCTCTGATTACTCTATATTCAACCTATAAAAGGGAAGGAAGGAAAGAAATGGAAATAATAGAAAATAAGTAAAAACATTATAGTCAGGCAAAGTCAATCATTATATACCCTACAACATTTTGCCTAATAAAATTCTTCATTTATTTCGTGATAAAATATCAAAAATTATACCTTTTTTCCATGTTAAGGGATATTTTCACGGAAGTTTTTACAGAAAAGACCGAAAGCTTGAAATGACGTAATCTAAATTAAACAAATTTCATTTTTCCATCAAAAATCTTCTTATTCTTCCGCTATTTCTGCGTTAGAATACAAAAAATTCAACTTTCCTTTCATATGAAGACTTACTTGTCATGGAGTTGGGTCAAAAAAATATATCTACATGGTCCAAATTCATTACACTGAATTTTGATTCGAAATTACTGTCAGGGGCTAATTTTCTTCATTATAGGCTTAGGTTAGGCTTACTTTTCATAGGTGCGATTATATGGAAGGTGGTTCAAAATATTGTCCTATTCGATCCAAACTTTGCACATGTATTTTATTTATTTTATACATCAAAATATTAGTTCCAACCGATTTTTGTCGAAAACTATTAACAGTTTCTACCACATAGTCTATTTCTCAAGAACCACAGCAGTCAAGCCAACAAAACTGTGCTTAATCCCCAGTGCGGTAGACCACACTTTAACTATGATTGATATACTGTCGTAACATAATACCTACCGTTCGGCCATACACTTTTTACCTTACAGCCATTCGCTTTCTATTTCCTCCCACTTCTTTCAGACTATCAATATGTTACGCATATAAAGCATATCCCCTCTGCGTGATAGAATACCGTGGAAATTTTTATTTTGCCAGTAGACCTGACCTATGATTGATTTGGCCTATTATCAATAGCCACGTATGTGAAAAAATTTCCAATGTTTCTGCCAAATTTGAAGTCGATATCTTCGTTTTTGCGCTCTGGAGAATCTTTACCACTGACTTTACACAGACGGACAGGCGGACATGCTTAAAACGATTCTAAATTTGATGGTGATCAAGGAGTATTATAGAATTACGCGGAATCCTATAAATTCGATCTGAAGACTATATATTTACATTCTTCTCCTTATTTGTGATAGTTGCGGACAAATTTTAAGACCGATTTTGTTAGTTTTTGAACTTCGTCCGATCACTTGTATTGAAATCAAGATTTCTGCTCTTATTCGTGTTTTAACTATAGAGCAGTGTTTTCCAAACTACTTTGCATCTATTTGCACGGTCGCGGCATTTATGTTAAATCATCGCTACTTGCTATAGGTAAGGGGCTAATGTTAAAAACTTCCGATTATATCAAAAATAACTTAATAATAATATGAATAGAGGTGGCTTTGGCCGCCAGACAGTGGGAAGGCTACGCTTTCTAACACCGAGAAAGAGCATCAAAGATTGAAGGAAGAAAAGATTTATGGGCAAATGAACCAAAAAAAAAAGACTGACGGATGAACCAACGGCTAATGAAATTAAGAAACGAATTGGATGATTTATAAGATGTTCCTAACTACCCCGGTTTTCTATTCGTATAATGCAATCACATTTGCAGTAAATTCAATAAAGTGAAAATTCAAAAAACCGTCGCATTTCACTACTTCCTTCTTCGTATCGAAAGCTCGTTCCGTTCATTCAACAATATTCTGATTCTTCTACTAAAATTATATACATCACCCTAGGCCATTATATAAGCACATAGACACATAACCCTTTTTTATCTTTATTGTTATCGTAGCATCATGATTTCTCGTCGGAAGATTATATCACGCTCTCTGGACAATTTAGATGCCATAGGCGCCCATACTGAAGAGGAAGAGGATGTCTGGTATGACAAAGAAAAACTATTTCGTGTAAGTTCACATCTATTATACGATATTAGAAAATAATTTTTACATATTCTCCATATAGGATCATTTAAATGAAGTATTAGCTAAATGGGAACAAATCGATGACGAAATTTGGGCTAAAATTATTATATTCGAGAAAAATCGTCGCGTCGCTAAAGCTTATGCTCGCTCATCTGTGATTTCAATAAATGGCTCCAAACATGGCTTTGATGGTGTCCGCATCGGTTTAAATGGTTTTGATAATCCCATGCGTGATTCAGAAACAAAAGTCATTAAGAAATCAATAGGTGATGGTTTCAAAATTAAAATGGACGATATCGGTAACATATATGTGAAGCGTTACGGTAAAAGTGCTGTCTATGCTCACAACACAAGTAACAGTAACGAAGAAACGGTCTTAGGTGCGGACATTTTACAAATTCCAAATATGACTTTAGCGCCAGGAACATCAGCAAAGGTAATAACATATAATGGGATATATAATGCACAAGCGGAGAATCATTTCGTATTTTATTTGTCATTTCATTTCAGCTTTTTGATATGCGTAAATTTACAACAAATATAAATCGTGAATACGCTCGCGCTTATCCAGAATCGAAGCGTTTAGAACGTCAATGTTTATCTGCCATTTCACTGGTCAAAACTAATAATAATCTAATCAATTGCCCCCTATGGATACTGGTCATAAATGTGGTTGCCATGGATATGCTAAAAAATCGTCTACAAACATTATCCAAAGTGGACGGCGGTGGTGGTGTACGCTTATCACATACTCAAACAAACACTACGTCGGGTAGTGAGGATCCTTATTCGACTATAGAAAGTCAAGTTGGTTTAATTTATCCTACAACTGCCGCCTCCGATGAATCAAACAATTCGAATAGTTACAGCAGCAGTAAAGGCAAACGTCATAGTTCTTATAACATGGGCAGCTACATGGATGAGAATCTTTATAAGTCAAATGTAAGCGAAATAGCATATGAGTTTGAATTGTCGTATCTCGCTGATAACGTAGAGAACTTGCCAACTTTTTTACTGGATTCAACATTTAATTGATAGCTTATCTGGCGTTCATTACAAATTTTATGAATAACAAGGTAGCCAACAAAAAATTGAGCTGAGGTTGGGGGGTGGGGAAGTAGTTCACGCAGCGAGACTTAGACGGTCGTATAAAACAAAGGTGATTTCAACGATGACATAAGTAAACAAATTTATGGGCCAAGCAAGAAAGTGGGAAGATCTTAACTGGCATATCGCGAATACGCTCGCAATAGCAAGAAAGTGAACAGACTTATCCTTAATTTATTGTAAGAAAAGATTAGCTTTATTGTTTGTGTACCTCTGGGCTGGTTGAGAAGCCATTTTCACAGAAGAGACCCATCTTCGACCTACTTACAATCATAGTCTCCAGTATCTTTTTCTTCTAATGCTGCCTTGACACGATGTGCACCTTTTTCTGTACGAGATCGTTTGCTGAAAATGAATCAATTGTTCCAAAGTTATCCCTTTCGGTACCCTGTATATTTGAACACTACGAAGCAATGTGGCCAAATTAAAGACCGTCGGTTTTGATTATTTCTCGATCAAATTTCTTCTTCTGAGTCACAATTTCCATAATTCTTGACTCATATGGACATCAAAATAAAATAAAAAAAATCAATCTTTTGTATATCATTTTAGGTTGATTATGATATTTACAATCAAAGCGTCCCCATAATGACCCAAAAGTCTACTAAAATGACCCAACAACGTAAGAAACAGGATGATCCCTATTATTGCGGTCTCTTGGCTCGTATACCGAACTTTATTAAAACATCAAATAAAGCTATGCCTCCCAAGCCAACTAAAAAGGAAGCTAAATTAGCGCGCAAGATATCGGCTTCACAGCAACAGTTATTGCATTTACAACAGCAACAACACCAACAGTTGGTGGGACAACCCATACCAATAGCGACTTTTCATCAGCAATTTTTGCCGGCGCAAAACTATTATCCTTATAAATTGTATGCGCATCAACATCATCATCGTCTATCACAGTCACAATTATCGCTATGGGATGCACGCAGCTTAATAAGTACGCAGGGTAAGTGTTAAATAAAAAAAACATGTGTAAATATTTTTTTAATTTACATTTTCTTTTTATGTTCTCTTTTCTTTTTTTTTTTTGATTTTGCAGAATAATAAAATACTTTTATCAATGAACAGAAGAGATTTTTGGAAAATATATTTTTTTTAAATGTATTTCAATATTTTTGCCGTCAAGCATCTACCTATCACTGCCATATTCTAATATGTCGAGCTAATCTTATGTCCATGCAGTCATCTAAACCTTGGTAATGACAGCATTCGTATCCCTAAGAAAACTGAAAAATAAGATCCTTTTGGTAGATTATTCGATGACACCAGCATTTGATCGTTGTGATTAAAAATAAAAATTTTTTTTTTTTACGATATTTATAATTGTTATCCTATTTCATTTGAAATACTCGTCAATTATTTTATGCAATAATTTTTAATTATACATGAAATATAAAATCTTACTATCTCTGCCATAAATCTTATTTTTTCTTTTTTTTTTTTTTGCATATATAATTTTTAAGACTGAAAAGTGTCCCCGTTTATCGTCCGAAATGCTTAAATGCCTTTTCATAATAATTATTAATAATTATTATTAATACAATAGTTTTGTAAATATTTTTTTTAATGTATATACGAGTATGAAGAAAATAGATTTCTTTTTAAATAAAACATTTTTGTAATAATTTATCAATAAATTTATATAAACATATATTTAAAATCCTTTGTTATGTATTGTGGATGATATTTTATTTCTCTTCGGCTTTTTGATCTTGTTCGACCAATTACGAAATTTCATCGACTTTTTCAGTGATTGACCCACCAAAGCGCGGTGCATCTTTAACATCGAAATTTCTAGAATAAAACGGAACAAACCCGTTGCTGAGTCCTTCGTTCACTCACAGCACTCTCATCGTACACTTCACTTTTTTTTACCCTTTTTTTTAAAACTTTTTTTTAGTAAAAATATATCTTCAGATGTTTCGCTCATTTTAAAATTAATATAATTTTTGATACGAGCAAAGAACTAAAAAAACTATCTGCATAAAAAATATAAACGGAAATGTCACTTTTTCATCAGGGGTTTGAGACAATCAGATGACTTTTTATATGACACAATATAATCATCGACAGGGATTTATGAGTGATTTTATCTGGACATATGCCTTAACCTAATATGTATCGGCTGACCCAATGGGTGAGGCGAAGTAAACCATTTCCTAATAAAAGGGGATATAGCTGTCCAAAACTCTCATCTCTATGTGTGGTTCTCATCATCAACGATAGTCAAAAACTTTGACTATCGGAAAAGAGAAGCTTAAGATTTAGCTATTTATAATCTGGCAACAGATTTTCTCAATTAGACATTAGAGATCCATTGGAAGGACTATTTCCTTTCTTTGCGATAGATAATTTCTTTTCTCTAAGCAACACAACTGAATAGCCCAGCTAATCTTGTATGTTGATCTAATAGGGACCCGTTACAGCGTACAGTAGGCTAAGCCTCCGTTCCTACTGTCAATGCGTTTATCTAAGAAATATGGTAGTTGTGTGGAATTAGATTACCTAAAATGTAACTTAAGGGTTTTTAAATAATAACTTAAAAACCGCCGAGGTTGCCCACTCGTATGAATCGCCTGCCTGGGAAATCCTCTTGATAGATACTGACGCGGCAATGACGATAAGTCCTAAGTGCTATATATGGCCATACGGGGCGTATCGCGACAGCTGTGCTAATCCGAAAACTTAAAAGCTATTAAGTAGTGAAGTAGATAGACCTCGGATAACGGCCAGAATGGTTTAAATTTTCCTTATACCTTACACTCTTTACACTCGGCCATATAATCGGGGACATTGGAAAAGGATCAATTAAAGGAAATGTCCACGAGAAATCGACCACTGATTAAGTTATGTTTTAAAGAGAGACATCATCTAAAAAAAAAGAAACTTAATCGGTTTTCCTTTGGCTTGTAGAACACGGGGATTTTAAAATGTTGATTGGCGAGTATTTGCATTAATTATTATGTTCAATTATCGATATCAAAGAAACGACGATCTCTTACAGGTAAATAATGTTTACATTAATTTATCGGAAATTCGCTGCGCGTTTCGCTCGGAAATACTATTTTACAGATATTATTGAATGTTTTGCGGCCGATTTAAAAAAAAATAGTATTTCGAGAAAAATGCCTTAAGTTTGGAAATGTATTATTGCCCTTTTTTTATTATAAAAAATTTTTTTATTAATTGTCACCACTGGTTTCAACATCATAGAATTGACTTCTATATTCTATTTCCTATCGCATTCCTCGAGGGTACCTTTTTTATAAGTATGGATATACTTCTCAACAAACTTTTGAATCATTTACAATTTTGACAAGCATCATTTTATATCATTCTTGAGTCATTTCAGCCATTAAAAATATTTATTTCTTGAAAAATCTAGAGTAGTGTTAGTGGTCGTTAATGGCAGATCATTTTCAGTTTGTTCGAATAAGGAATGGATGTAACGAAATTAACGGTATAAGTAATAGTTAATTATTATTTTGTATATATGACATTATTATGCTGATTCCAGGCAATTGACAATATTTTCAATTGTTTCGATTTCATTTATATCATAGAAGATTCAATTACCACCTATATTACTAGCCGTACGATGTACATAAAATTCTTAAAGTTAGTGCCTTAAACTTGATATAAGTATAGATATAAGCCAATAAAAACGTTATAATCAGACAAAACCGACCATTAAACACCCTACACTTTGGTTATACAATTTTTGATTAACATCCGTGAGAAAATATCAAAAACTTGTTTCCATGCTAAGGTCAGCCTTCATGGGTGCCCTTAAAGGGAAGGGGGACCAAAACCGAAATTGATGTTGTCCATACATACATCAGATCTCAACCTATTCACCTCAAATACCAGCTGAACGTTTTTTTTTTTTTTGATTGATATACTCTTTAACCGGTTTTATGGCCCATTTTTAATAGATTTTATGGAATATAAATATTTTTTTTAGAAAACTCCCTGACAGGCTCATTATAAATATTACATACAACTTCAATTTCACGAATATTAACCGTCAAATTGAATGTATGTATTTCTATCAAAACCTGTCAGAATGACTGGACTTTAGAAAAAGTCTTTAATAGCGTTTCCACTCTTTGTCTACTTTTAAAAAATGCTAAATTAGCTGAACAATATTAATTCTAATAAATAAATCGATTTTTAGAAACTGTTAAACAATTTTTATGCGAAATTTGTGAGATTTTTGGCATATATTATATAAATCTGTATATAACTTTCGTTGGAAAGATTTGCTTATCCACTGTACTACAAGCATTTGCTTTAGATCAATTTTGATTATTTTGAATACATTCTTCTTTTTTGAAGCTAAAGCGAATTCATCTCCCTGTAAACGTTTACTCATCTGATTTTTTTTTCGACGAAACGAATATAAGATAGCGTCTCGGAAAAATCTACTCCTAATTGTGGGGAAAATGTTGATCCCTCCTTGTTATTCCATAAATACTCTTCGTCTAAAGTATTTCCTTCGTACTCCCCACACGGATATCGCAAAAAAAGGTTTCTAACTCTATATAAATTCATATATGTTTTAAAATATGACGATCAATTAGTAATAAAAGTACACTGCCCAGCGCCTCTTTCCATACACCCTTAAAAATACTCTGAACTGATAATGTTCCAGCAATACCTCTTTCTTCAATTTTTTTTCCAACTAGTTCCGTTTGCTGCAATATCAGTTTGCTGATTTTGAGACAGCGTTAATCAAATTCTTTATATTAATGTCAATAAGAAAAAATGTTTTTGTTTAAAATATATATGAAATATTATAAACTTCATAATAATGATTCTTTAGCTATAGCTATAAAAGTCATGACAACATTTCGGAAGGAAAATATTACATGAGGTGGAAATTGTTATAATCGAAACCACAAAAGCAATCATTTTAACTGGTCCAGCAAGTCTAATTTGAACAAAATAAAAACATTTTCTCTCATTTATTTATATTTACTTAAATTTCCTTTTTAGAAATAGATAAATAAATTAAATGAACATGGAAACTTTATTTTCACTTTCTTCGGATATTAGTATGCATGATAAATACAAACAAATAAGAATCAAACATATTCAGGACAGGACGTCTTAAACGCTCGTTATTTGGTGTTGCTACACAGTCATAATTCGCGACTTATATCATTTTTATTGTTGTAAGTTTAGATGATTTGTTCTCTAAGTGAAGTAAATTTTTCATACAGACTTTTATAAGAAAACTAAAATGCAGCTCTGTGCATAGGTTTCTGAACATTTCCGTACTTTTTCCCACCTAAAAACAAAGTAAGCTAAGAAACAGAAGATGTGAAGTAACTGCTTGCTTTAAAACAAATTGAGTAATAAAAGAAAAAATTCTGAAGAAAATACTATAAATAACAAAGGATACGTGTAATAAATGAAAATTAAACGGTTTTAATATACATTTATTGCAACTAAAATAACGTACATAGTGTTTCGAGTTCTTTTTGTTGAGTTTACGCTGCGAAAAGTTAACTGATCTTTGTTTATTTATTAACTAGCCATGGATCGTTTTGTGGTTCGTTCTTCGTCCGTTAAGTATTTAAACCATCCCAAATTAACCATTAAGACTACCAAAGACTATCCAGGAACTGCCAAGAAATCTAATGCTTACGACATCAAATCCAAAACTCAGCCCTTGCAAGAAAAAGAAATTAATAATTTATCTAAAAATGTGAGCTCTGAACGAGAAACTGATGATCGGTTAATCATGGAGAACAATTGTAATAGTAACGACAGTGGCGTTAGTAGTACCCTCAGTTTGGCATCCGTGACAAGCAATAGTGATGCTGAAGAGCAAAATAATAAAATACTTAAAAAAAACTACTTAGGTATGTACATGTGTTTGCTGCCAGGCAACCATTACTTTTTACTTCATTTTTGTTTCAAGATACGAAATTAAAAAAAGTGTAAATGAATACAAAAAAAAATTGAAATTATTTTAATGTGATTTTCAAGCACAACAACAAAAAATTCATTAAAAATTCGAAATCAAATGTGTGTTGAAAATGTGTACTAAATTCACGGTATTCTCTGGTTAGTAACGAAAGAATATTTTACTACAGAAGACTAAAAACGAATATTTTCGTAATTCATATCAAGTATAAAACAAGACTAAAATGGCAATGCTGTCAAGTGAATGTGATAGAAAAAAAGAGATAAACAAATAACGCAAAAATAGATTTATGCGAATTTAAAAATTGCAATAAATTTATAAAAATTAATTTTTTTCTTTTATTGATAAATAATCACTTTTATAAAAAGATTTATTAAATATTTATCTTTACTAAAGGCAAACTAGGCGATTATTTGGACTGTCCGGCCGATAAAGAAAATGATACTACGTTAATTATAACACCAAATTCAAAAGCCATGAAATTAGATCCACTCCAAATTGATGATTATGCCGTCACAATGGCTAACTTAAAAGATGCACCAAGATCAGCAATAACAGCAGAGCAAATAGCTATCACTACGGAAAAGCAATCTGTAAAACATAATCCAGCTGTTATGGCACGCATTAGTAGAGATATTAATAGCCCTTCAGCTTCAGTGCGCCACAGAGCTTTAAAAGGCTTAAAGTTAGTAGTTAGAAATCATTTCATACGAATTGTTTTGTATCCCTTTCTTTTTTCCAAACCTAAAGAAATCCTACTTTGCATGGTTATACCCAATTCGATATACCCGATGTGGAACAAAGCTTTCAAATACCCCAAGAAGAAATCCCTAGTCTTCAAGATGTAATGCGTAATGTAATAGTGTATGTAGAAGTGCGTACTAATGAGGATAATCGCAGTGCTGGTGTTCGTAAAGTTATTGAAAATTTGGGTGCTCGCGTTAACTTAACCATGTTGCGGTAGGTTATTTCTTGAAAAAATTCTTTTTATCGATTAAAGATCTATTTTAAACATAATTTAGAGATACAACTCATGTGGTCTTTAAAGATGGACTCTTGTCTACGTATAAAAAAGCTAAAGTTTGGGGTATACCAATTGTGTCAATTTTATGGATTGAAGCTTGTAGAACACAGCATCGTTTATGTGATCCAATGGATTACCCTATTTCCAACATAGATCGTTATGAAAATCCTGAATTGTATGCTAAAATGAAGGTAAGTAAAAGAAAAATTTCACATTAACAAGATATCTTTTACTCATGAAATAGGATAAAAGTAAATTCAAGAAGACAAGTTCAACTTTAATGTTATTTAGTTTTCACACGTATGGTTACTTCTTACCAAACACTATTTCTTACATTCTATGCAATTTTTTGTTCGGAACTCTTGTAATAATAATCTGAAATAGGAAGATTATAAAAACATACTCAGTTTTTTTTTAATTTTATAAAAAATGCGATCAATTTAATAATAGCTTTCATTATTTTAACTTTTATAATATCTTTTATTTACCGGTATAGATAGACACAATTAAAAATCATTCATGACTTATCAAGTCTACGCTAATTCCAGATATCTTAAATTCAAAACTAAATTAAAAATTAATGACTTAGTTACAGTGAATGAATATCTTCAAATATTATAAAAAACTGGTATTATGCTCGATGCTTCAATAATATTGTGGGATATATTCGAAGTGAAATTTGATCAAATATAAAAATCATTTCAAAAAGAAGAGGAAAATATTTGCATTTGCAATAGTAAACTCAAGTTACTTCAAGTGTATTGACTTTGAAAACTACATATTGTACGATGGTAAAATTGATTTGTATAGACTAAAGGTTTTGTAATTTCAGAATTTGTAATTGTGTTGAGAAAAATATATTTAAATTTCGTCCAGAGGCAATACTGGCCTTATTCTCCCAGAGAAAGTATTTAATGTTTTGGCGGTTCCGGTTTCTCTAACCGGTGCCCACTAATGACACTTAGAATAAATGAGGACAATAAAAGTATTTGTAAATATATATTTTATTCAAGTAATTTCGCTCTTACCTAACTCTTCCTGCTAGCAAAGAGGCATTGGTCTCAGCTATTGTATTTTATTATTGCAATTGTTTAGATGGACATGGATTATTATTTACGAACAGTCGCTTTCTTTGTGTTATTATTAGGATTTCAATATTGCGGTCGTCCAACTAAAAAATGCTGATTACATCAGGACAAATATTTGTTGTTATTAAAAAGCAAAAGCGTAATACTTCTAACTGTTATATGAGGAAATTGCGCTTTATTTTATTATCCTACATACACCATGATTTCCCAATTATTGTTATGTTTTCGAAAGCATAAATATTATTACATTAATTTATAACCACGCAATCGCCCATAAAACCTTGAGAAGACGATTTTTAGTATTAGTTGCTTTTAAAATGCACTCTCTTCCACGTATATATATTTACATACTCTTCAATAGTTTGCTGTTCAATTTAATCCGTTGCTAAGCAAGGGGTTTTAACAAATTCGTATTAAGCTTTACACAAAGCACTTGTTATTAATACAGCTGTTATCAATTACTTTATCTATAACAAAATAATTCTTTATCTGCGACTCAGACGTGTGCAAGACATTTACTACACAAGGTTACGGTTTCAATTTCCTTTTAACCTACACAGGTGTGTAATGCGTAATGAAGTTTTATTTTTTTAAACATAAACGAAATCTGAATCCCAGCACTCTTATATCTGAACAGGTCAGGTATTCATTTCGATTACCAGGAAATATAAATGAAATTTTACACAAAAAAAAAAAAAAAAAATATTAAAAAAAAAGGGTGGCTTAGAACGAAACACTTCGAACGCGACTTTTCCTTATTTTTCATAAGGTCTTTGGTTAATAAAGTGAATTTCACGAAGAAAATATAAGAACACGTCGTAAACCTGAAATTTCCTAAGACCAAAGGCTTCCTCTTGCTATGTAAGACGAGGGTACAACTTAAATATGCTTCCATATAGAAAATTATGCTGTAATGTGAAATATTAAATGCTTAACATCTACGCACGTCTGCTTTCGTATTACATTTCCGTCGCAGTACAATAGGACCAAAGTTAATAAATTAGTTTGAAATGCGAACGAACTGAGACTGTCTAAAATTGCACGTAGCTAAGATATCACTTGTAAGTTGTCAAGACGATGACATATTTGTCATTTCTTGAACATAACGTTTCGTTATCTTAACTCGTAAGGGAGTTGTTGTCCTTTCATGTATACCATTGACACAAATAAACGCGATTTTTTTATTTATAGAAAATTTAATTTCTATTTGTTTTCAAGTCACCGGGAGAAATCTATTACATTAACACACGAATACATATAAACATATCACAGCAAATAAGTAAAAACGCAAAAAAAAAAAAAAAAAGTTTAAAAACATTGCGGTATTACCCGTTAATTAAAATTTGCGAACTTTCGACATCATTGCTGCTAAGACAATTTCATTTTTGAAGTACAAGCAAATTTATTTTCTATTTACATTCAATGCTCTCTATCTCTAAGCAGTCTAAGAAAAATTAGAGAATAAAGCTTTTAATATTTTGGTAAACTAAGGTCTTACATTTATTGTGGAACATGAATAACTTAAATTTTTATTTAAACGTTTAAAATGTTGAGACGAAAATTTTTTTTTGCGAAATGTAATTATTGACATTTCTTTTCGCGAGCACTCACGCTTTCGTCTCCCCAATCCTCCTACCACTCAGTCGATATGCTTAAGTGCTTAATAAAAAGTATTTAAAAAGCATTTTAAAAAAATGGACTAAATATTGTCGAGTTTCGTTTCATTAGTTTTGCAACAAACATCACGACAAAGTAATTTCGAGACACATCATTATTAGGAAACCGGCTATAGTGCCCCAGGTGGCTATTGCACCGTTACCACTTGTATGAGCTTCGGGTAATATATCATCCGCTACTATGTAGATCATAGCGCCAGCGGCAAAGGCTAAAGCATAAGGTAGTATAAGGCTAGAAATGGTTACAGCCACGGCTCCCAAAATTCCAAATATTGGCTCTACCATTCCTGATAATTGACCATACCACAAAGAACGCATAACGCTAAAACCAGCGGCATGTAAAGGTAAACTTACCGCCAAACCTTCAGGAAAATTTTGTATACCTATGCCAATGGCTAGATTGCGGGCGGCTTCAAAAGTTGACGAATTGCTAGAGCCGATGGCTCCGAAACCCACTCCCACTGCCAGGCCTTCGGGTATATTGTGTACAGTTATAGCCACCACTAACAGCATAATTCGTTTCCATTGCGCCATAGCACTTTCTAACTTTGAACGTTCTTCATCGGCTACATAATGATTATCGCCTTCTACGTCCATGCTAAGTTTTTTACGACGCCTCGGCTCAGTATTACTGTGACTATGCTGAACACTCAGACAGTCCGTAAAACTACTCAACCCATTAGACGGTTGCTGGTCTAGGTACTGCTGCTGAATATCATTTACTTCTATATCCGCTTTGTCTTTACTGCTTTGTGTCATTTGTATCATCATACTGGTGCTATTTAAACCTAGATATGACATTAATTTGTCGCAGCCATAAACAAAAATTGCACCTAATAAAAATCCAGCCGAAACTGGTAAAAAAGCGTACACGCCGTACAATTGAGAATTTTCAGCCATTTCAATAGCCGGACTTAATAAAGACCAAAATGAGGCGGCTACCATGACGCCGGCAGCAAATCCCAAAGCGGCGTCTAACGATTTACGTTGATTGCCGCGCAAGAATATAACGCAAGCAGCACCGGCAGCCGTTAAAGCCCATGTTAACAAAGTACCTAGTAAAGCTTGAGTTACGGGTCCGTAACCAGAAATCATTTTACAAATCTAAAAAGTAAACATGCAAATATTTATTGGCCAATCATTAATGGAAAAACTTTATTTACCTAAAATTATTTATGCCACGCGTCCAGATAGATCTTTTTCTCAAATAAAGCTCTTGAAGATCTTTTTTTTTTTTTTGTTTTTTTTGAAACAATTCAATTTTTATTTACAATTCAGCCTTTATATGTACGCATGAATGTGTGATTTGATTATCCTTTGAAAGCTCAGTCGAAGTCACGATAAATTTTTATTGACGTCTGCTTTTTTACGCAGAAATTTAAAAATATTTAAAAAAACTTATCTTTTTTTATTTAACTGTTCTTACTTTAAAATCATTTTCTTAACTGCAGAACTTACTAATTTTTTTGTTAACACACATGCTGGAGGTTTTCATGAATTGATAGTTGTTCAGCTCTTTTTATACTTTTGGACATTTTTTTTTATACCTGTGCGCTCTTTAACTTTTTTTTTGCCTTTAATTCTATATTCTCCGTAAATAAACAAGGCATTTACAAACAAATTTACATATTCCAACACACACTTCCAACTTATTATTATCAATCAATACTTCTTCAGTTTTATTTCTCTCTTTTACGCTCAGTTTCTCTACTAATTATTTGAGTACATGAGTGACAGAACAGAGTTGCATGTGAGGCGTTAATATGAAGTCGTTTCTCATTATTTGTTTAGAGAAGTTATGATACATTTTATTTTTCTTAAGAGAAACTATAAAACAAGTTATTCTGTACTTTTAGACGCCTTTCATTTAATCATTTTTGTTGCTTTCTGTTAAATGTACTTTAAAACTGTGATATAAAATAAATTTTTATTTTAAAAAAAACCAAACACTATAAATATAAATCGTATAACTTCCGAAAACTAAATTACTATTTCACGTCGTAAAACTAACATAATGGAAAAATTATAAAAAAACAATAGTAAGGGCTACGAAATATGAAATTTTCAGAAATGTGCTAATTGTAAACTATTCAACTTACGAATTCATTTGTAACAAAATGTGTGCTCATATATATTTTAATGGATATCATAGATGTAAGAATATATTTATTGTAAACTACGAACATTTTTAAGATCTCTTTATATATAGCAAATTTAATATATCTTCTGCTAGTAGATATAAAGTAAATAACTTTTTTATGAGAAAATACTGATTGTAGTTTTTTGAAAATATTTTAATATTAAACAAAAATACGTGCTGATAATCGCATTTAGTTAAAATTGCGACGTATATTCATTTATACAAATAGCTGTAAAGTCGAGACTAAATTTATAACAAATTCTCAGAAATGGGTTAACTGTCAAATGTAATGATAAAAACAATTTTTTTTTTTTGGTTTGCGGAGAGACCTTTTATTGTAGACTTATATCTCTAAAAACAATTTTATTTTGACTCGAATAGATTAGTTTTGAATTTTGGAATTAAAAAGGCTTCTTATATATTATAAATTATAACAAAATTTATTTTCCTATTTTTTGCAAATTATATTAGAAAAATACATTTAATATATTTATTTATATTTAATATATATATTTATTTATATATTATAGGTAAATTGTTAAATATCAAAAAATATTTAAATTGAACTAACGATAGCGTAGGTATGAGCGCAACCCTGTCTTAGATTCTAAAATGCGACTCTGTAAAAAAAAAATTGTACTTTAAGTTCACCATCGTAAAGTAATATATTTTTAAAGTAAATGTGTGGCAGGAAATATCTAGGATATATATATCTAGGAATAAATATATATATATATATATATATATATATATAGATTATTTTTGGTCTTTATTATTTAAAAAAACTAATTATAATTCTAAAGATAGATTCTATAATAGTAGTTAAAATCTCCACTTGCCTTTTTTGTAACCTGCTTAACTGGTGGTAAATGTATATGAATTTTATGAGAATATATGCGGCATTAAGAAGAATCCTGCGATAGTCGGCCGATCGTTTGTTTGACCTACTTGGACAGTCCTATCGGTTCTATATAAGCATGTATATGGCGAGGAGATCTAATTTGAATTAAGATCTAATTTTAAATTTAGTCTACACAAAAACTAGCCTTTACGTAGCAACGAATTATTACTTCTCATATTTTATAACGAATATAAATCGATAATAGTAGTGTAGCGTTTTTACTTGATTATTTTTATATATTCCACGTCTTACCTTTCACATAATTACATCTATCTAGCAGCAAGTTAAATATTGTGGAAATTATGGTAAAAAATTTCCTCATTAAAATTATAATTTATCACGCATTTAACGCATCTTCAAATTGCAATTCTTTGAAAAGTACGAAACAGATTAGTTTTTGTGTCCTAGAATGTATTAAATTTTTAAAACTTTTAATCACTTCTGACGGTTTAAGATTTGGATATTAAAAATTATGTTGAAATAAAACAATTAAGCGCATTACAGCGGAACTGGAATGGAAAATATATTGGCTACTTTTCTATCTCTATTGCGGATTAAATAGGCTGTTTAACGCATGAGTTGTTTTAGTTTCTGAATTTTATAAATTATTTCAACTCAAGGCAAATTACTGGTACTAAATGTAATTCTAATAAATAAATTTTTAAAAAAATATTTAATAATGTTTTTTAATTATTTATCTTTTTTAGCGCATAAAATATATGCAACCGGATTCTGAAAGCAACAAACGTATACGGAATCGAGCAGGAGGTACACCTACATCTGCCCAAAAAACATCTAGCCATAAAACAAACCCCCTTTTAATTGATAATACTACGCCTACAACACATAAACGACATATTACTAAAAGACCAATGGACATAAGCCAATATTTTAAACGCATCTACGGGGAGAAACAAACCTCTATTGACGGTTTGAATTCCCCTACTACCCAATTGTTAAATAGGTAAATATTTATAGCAAAAAAAAAAACTTAATTACTGAAAATTACCTTGATAACTTCTAGGATGCAGACTGAAGTAGAATTATTAAACGCTCAGGCATCACAACTTGATGCTCGTAAGACCTTAAGTTTTGGTGAAGCTTCACCAACAAAGGACAAATCTGCAAAAGCAGTTGCTAGCAAGAATGCAGTTAAGCAAGCAGCGAATAAAACAACGCTTGCACGGCGGGGAGGTACACCGCCTTCGACATATCAAAAATGTGCAGGTGGTAATGTCGAAGTGCATGCGGCTGCCAGCGCCATAGAGGCTATGTCTATTTGCAATTCTCCCCCAGTTGATGCAAGTAGACGACGCAGTTCATTGTGTATCTTGGAAGATACGTCGATGACCGATGCCAGCTTATCGGTAAAAGAAACGAGTAATTCTTTATATTTAAATACGCCGAAGAGATCAGGTGTCAAAAGGCGAACGCTGTATAGCATAAAAGCTATGGAATTGAGCAATGTGAAAGAAAACCGAATCGGACTTATTGACAATCCGAATAACGAGGAAATCTCATGTGATGACAGCGCAAAGCCGAAAAAGTCTAGACGTACTTTATATAGCGCATTGGCAATGGAAATTGACGAAGACACCGAAAGGGAAAAAGGACAACCTAGACAAAAACTTATAACATCAACAAAAGAGGTTAGTTCCTCGAAAAGCACCAATAATTCTTTACGCCTGTTGTCCGGAGAAGGAAGCGATATTACCCTAACCCCTGGTGTGAATATCGGAGATAGTAAAAATGTTGCGGTAGAAAGATCTAAACTATTAACGAGAGCAGATATTATTGCGAAGGAGACGAAGCCACAAAACAAGTCCCTAACGCCCAAGAAACTGGTGGATATTAAAATTACTGCATTGACGCCGATTAGCCCCGATGTTAATGGAGGCATATGCGTAACGCCATCCCGCAGTAAGACCTTGTGCATGGCTCAGCGGCCAGCAACAATAGCAGCAGCCATGGCCGCAACAACAGCTTCTTGTTCAATGTTTTTAACGTCTGATACCGTAGATAGCGCATTAGAAGAAGACTTTAAAATGTGTAACACTCCGTCGGTGATATTTAATTCCAAACGCCCAGTGGGCAGGCGGCGCACATTGTTTGATGTTTCAATGGATATTATAAATCAACGCGTACAATTAATTAATGAAAGGAAATCTAGACATTCTATTAACACCGTACATGAAAGCGAAACGACAACTGCGGAAAAATTTGCTAATAGTAACAGTCCGGTTGAGGAGAAGACTGCTAATTCGTACACGCCAGAAAAGTTGCACACAGAAATAGGTAATGAAGCTATACAATCTCCAACAGATGTAACACCACCTAACATGGGTCATAGTATATCGCATATCAAAAGGAAGCGCAAATTGTTTCCACCAATTGAGTTACTTTCAACAAGAACATCTCCATTAAAAGAAACATTAATTCCATCCAAAGGTTTCAGTGGCACTGACAAGATAGTTGAGAAATTGTCTACAAGACAATCTCTAACAGCTAAGTCCAGTTCTGTGAAAACTAAACATCGTCGCACTTTAATGCCGATTTCAATATCACAGCCGGAAACTGGCGTTAGCAAGCAGACAAAAGAAAAATTCTTAAAATCACGTCGCAGCACAATGGAATTTGAACCCTTAAAAAGAAATAGTAAAAAATCCGAGACTCTTTTGCCCACGTCTCCAAATTGTAGAAACATTGGTGCTATACGAATTAAAAAAATTGAAAGCAAAACTCAAAAATTCAAATCGAAGAAAAAATTACCAACTATGGTGCACACAAATATGCGCAAATCTGAAGTTAATGTAATACGTGAGGTTGGTGACAATTTTTAGATACAAATGCTTTATAATTTGAAAGATTCACTTCGCAAGTGCTTCTATTTTCTTTTGTTTTGTTCCGCTTTTCGTTTTTAATTTATTAAATTTTTATGATTTTAATTTTATCTTGTTAATCTTTATGTGGCTGTTTTATTGTTAAAGATAAAGAAAACCAAATGAACAACATTTGATTATTATTGCCTTCCAGGAGTACTATATCCTAAAAAGTACTATATCCTAATAAAAGATTTGTTCAATTTATTTAATAATAATAATAAAAAAAAAAAAACTTTCTTGATGCTTCTTGATGCTTTTTATTTTTCTGTCATTTGTTTGATTTTGTTATAGACCGTTAACCAATTGGGTGGTTTCATATTGGGCGATATTGTCAACGATGATACCACCCATTTGATAACGTACGAATCGCGACGTACATTGAATTTATTAAGAGCTATGGCCCGTGGCTTATGGATTGTTGAATATAACTGGATAGTCGAATCCGCAAAGATCGGTCGTTGGCTTCCCGAAGAACCATTTGAAGTGCATGATTTTTCAAGGGCCATAGAGGTATTTGATATTAATTAATATTTCTTTGAAAGAAAAATATAATATAACTCCTTCAACTCTTATTTCAGATTTGCCGCTCGGAAAAACAAGCTTTCGGTGACTTTTATAAATGTGAACTTTTCCACAATGTCGGACCCATTTATGTTAGCAGTCGTTGTTCTCCAGTTTCTAAGGAAAACGTAAAGGAATTGATTACAATATGTGGCGGAAAAATAACTGGTTCGCGTTCAAAAGCCCGTTACATTGTTGGCAGTCCGATCGGTAATTTTGGTGAACTACCACCAAAAGAGTTGCTGCAACAGCAGCAAAACGGTGAGAAGTGTTATGTATCACCGTTTTGGATTTTAGATAGCATTACGGAGATGCAAATTTTGAAATTACAAAAATACGCCTTTAAACCATAATACCCTATGCATAACTACATGTTTCAAATTTGAATATTTTTTGTTTGTTTTTTTTATCCATATATTTATTTATACATTTAATAACTTTTTCTCTCAATAAAGTGTATTTTTATGATCGGAAGAACAATTTAAAAGGTAAGGTAACAAAGGTTATTGTCGATCTTTGACACGGAAATTATTTTTTTCAAACAGCAGCAATTTAGTTCGTTAGAGTTTAAGTCTAAGAGTCGAAGGAACGTTGCTTATTTTGTGAAATGAAGCGTCAATTTAATCTTAACATATGCTTGGTTTCAAGATGTATAAATAGGTAATAAGGCTCATATGTAGCTACCGTGATTCTCCTTTGAGTCAAAATATTTAAATATAATTCTCGTTTTGTTCTACGAATACATTCGTTACATTCGCCGTAACAAGGCTCGATGAACAAACTACAATCTTCTAATTGGATTTGATTCTTTTGTTGTTGCTTTGTACGCGTAAGAAAAGGTTCATTCTGTTTTAAATACTTCACCTTGAATGTATGTAATCCTGAAACTTAAAATATCTGTGTGTTTTTCTTTATTAGAAGTTAAATTAAATGTAAATCAACAATATGAATTATTTATGGCTGTTAAGTAGGGTTAAGTACGATTTTCTGGCAGTAAACACAGATTTTAAGGTTAGTTTTTTAGTCGTTTCTATAAATAGCCCTAAGTAGTTAGCTGCGGGTGTAAGAAGATCTTTCGGAAGAGACTACCCCTCAGGACATTCTGAAATTGCCAGCGGTATGTAGTATCAATAAAATAATTTAAATTTTGTTAATGTGACTAGACTAGCCTCTAAATTTTTTTTTTTTTTTTTTTTGAAGCAAATCCGATTGGTATCAGGTGCCTAATATTCATCCCGATTTAGTCCAAAAATTTATTTATTTGAGATAATTAATAAGTGCCACTTGAATTTTAATGCGCTCAAAACTATAATTAAAAGTGAAGACAGTGGAGTTATTAATTTAGATTATTTAACGTGCAACCTCGTAGATATAACCTTGGTCACACTAATTCGTAGTTACAGCTCCTACTCAACGCAATGGAAACACTACGTATTCTTACTCATATTTAATGTTAATGAAATAAACTACAATATTCACATAGGGCCGCATCTTCGAGATCCATTAACAAAAATTTCCTTCACTTAACTAATCTGGATAAATCCTGCAAGATCCTGGTAAGCATTTGAATTGATTTTAGTTAAGTAAATAGCATAAAATCACAAACTTTTGTCTAATATGATTTCTCAAATTTTAAGCACATGAGAAACGTTTCTTCATGGAAACCTCTTCCAATTTAATCTTGAAATAAGAATTTTCTTCAAACATTTAATCAAATTCCAATTAATAGCCCTTGGCTACCTAAGGCCTTTTCCTCCAGCGTTGCAATAGAAATAATTATTAAAAATCGCAATGTATTCATAAAAAAAAAGATCCTTCCAGTAATTAGATCAAAGAATATCGCAGATCGATAGAATCTATATTAACAATCTTCTATGCTAATTTTACATACATACAAACCTTTTCAATCCAATTTACAAATATTTCTAGTTTTTGTTATTTCATCATTTTATTGCAATCGGTATTAAATAGAGGTTTGTTTGATAGGTGGTTGTTTTCGTTAAGGGAAACTACTAACTTTGTTTAATTGTCCACTTTAACAATCTTAACAATCAAGAAAATTTGTACTTTCATCATTGTTGATAAATGCATACAATTCGTGTACCTATTAATATAAGCAAGCGAAGCCATAGAATATAAAAAAAATATAAAATTAAAATAAAAAAGTTCCGCAAATATCCTCAGTTTCTTTTGCTTGACTTCTGTGTACTAATGGTAGTTAGCAGTCTTGCAAAAAAAAAAAGAGCGAAATTCTTCGATTTCTTCGTTTTATTTTAAAGGAGGAAGAGAACGATTAACTGCTGCATGTGTGTATGTATTTATTTTTCCAACTCATTTTCGAGTTTCATTCTCCAACTATTCCGCAATTAGTAGTTTGTGCTTTTCTTTTAAAATTTTTCTCTCAATTGTATTCTTTTCTTTTTTTTTTTTTATTTATTTATACGAGTAGTAAGAGATGGAATGAATTCCAACATAAGTTAATTTAAAAAAAAAAAAAGAATTATTACAAATAATAATCAATTAAATAATAAAAGAAAAAGGAATAATTTAAATGCTTTAGCGCTGTTGTGCTTATTTTCAAAATGATGATGATGATGATAATGACCGACTGTGCGTGCTTTGTTGTTGTTTATTCTGGCTTCAATCCCTTTTATGTTCTTTAATTCTCAGTTCATGAACTGATTGATGGTATACACAACAGGAGCATTCGTTTCCTGCGGAATTCTTTACGATGGAAGCAATTAAACTTTTCTTTAACCATTAAAATTAGCTTATGCTGGAACATCTTTACATTGTTGGATTTGTTGATTTTGCTGTTGGTGCTGCTACTGCCACTGCTATAAGTATTATAGTTGTGATTGCTACTGGCTGTAATTGAATATGTGCAGTTGGTTGTTTGTGCGTTTTTTGAAATTTGTTGTTGCTTACGTTGTTGTTGTTGTTGTTGTTGCGATTGTTTAGGGTAAAGCAGCTACTTCTTACCCTTGGTAGCCTTTTCGGCGGCTTTAGTGACTTTACCACCGGTTGCGTCCTTGAAATTGACACTCTTAATGACACCGACAGCAACAGTCTGTCTCATATCACGCACAGCAAAACGTCCGAGCGGAGGGAACTCTTGGAACGATTCAACGCACAAGGGTTTTGAAGGTACCAAGTTGACAATGGCCGCGTCACCAGACTTGATAAACTTCGGGTCTGTTTCGGTGGTTTTGCCGGAACGACGATCAACTTTTTCTTTAATTTCAGCAAATTTACAAGCAATATGAGCAGTATGGCAATCCAATACGGGTGTATAGCCATTAGCTATTTGTCCAGGATGGTTCAGAACGATAACCTGAGCAGTAAAATCGGCAGCACCCTTAGGAGGATTGTTTTTAGAATCGCCAGCTACATAGCCACGACGCAACTCTTTCACGGAAACGTTTTTCACATTGAAACCGACGTTATCACCGGGTACAGCCTCAGGGAGGGCTTCGTGATGCATTTCAACAGATTTAACTTCAGTGGTGATGTTAGCTGGTGCAAACACAACAACACATCCAGGTTTCAAAACACCAGTTTCGACACGACCGACGGGTACTGTGCCGATACCACCAATTTTGTAGACATCTTGCAATGGCAAACGCAAAGGCTTCTCAGTAGGGCGGGAGGGTGGCAAGATTGCATCCAAGGCGTCGATAAGTGTTTTACCTTCGGCGTTGCCTTCCTTACGTTCAATTTTCCATCCCTTGAACCATGACATATTGTTCGATGGTTCCAACATGTTATCACCGTGCCAGCCGGAGATGGGTACAAATGCAACAGCAGCTGGATTGTAACCAATTTTTTTAATATAAGAAGAAACTTCTTTTTTGATTTCTTCATAACGAGCTTCGCTGTATGGCGGCTCCGAGGAATCCATTTTATTCACACCGACAATCAATTGTTTGACACCCAAAGTAAACGCCAACAATGCGTGCTCACGAGTCTGACCATTTTTAGAGATGCCGGCTTCAAATTCACCTGTACCTGCAGCCACAATCAATACAGCACAATCGGCTTGAGAGGTACCAGTAATCATGTTTTTAATGAAATCTCTATGACCAGGAGCATCAATAATAGTCACATAGTATTTCGAAGTTTCAAATTTCCAAAGAGCGATATCGATAGTGATACCACGCTCACGTTCAGCTTTCAATTTGTCCAAAACCCAGGCATATTTGAATGAACCTTTACCCATTTCTTGGGCTTCCTTCTCGAACTTTTCAATCGTACGTTTGTCGATACCACCGCATTTGTAAATCAAATGACCAGTAGTGGTAGACTTGCCAGAATCGACGTGACCGATAACGACGATATTAATATGAGTTTTCTCCTTACCCATTATAGCAGAGTTTCACAATCTTTTCTTATTTTTTGAGTGTTGTGTGTGTGTGTGTAAAGGACAGTAGAAAATTTTGCAAGGCATGAGAGGTTTCACAAATTCAACAAACATCATTCATAACGACAAGCAGCACCAAATTGATGACGATGGGATGGGTGGTGTTAACCAAATTTTTTGTATATAAATGTGGAAAGGAGAGAAATAAAAAACGGGAAACATTTTTGTTAGCAACTTATAAAAGGGATAAAAATAAATTATTATTATTGTGTTTCTACAATTTTCAAAATCTAATTTTTTTTCTTTTCAACAAAACGCTTTACTGGGGAAACTACCGTATTTTACATGCTTAACATGAGTTTAGTACGCATAACCTCAAAAAAATTTAAAAGGAAGTTTAAAGAAGATGAACGATTAAAAACGCGAAGGTGTTTGTCTGTAAATTTTGTTTAAAAAAAAAAAAACACAAAATTAAAAAGATTGCACATGTTATTGCAAATTGTTTCTAATCAAAACGCAAATTTCTCTTGTATTTTCTACTTTATCAGAATTTTTGGTAAATTTATCCTCTTCATAAGAGTTTCAGTAGCAGAACTGGTCAATTATTCATCATGTGTAGAACGAGCAAGAGAAGAATTGCATTATAATTGGCCTACATATACAAACAAACGCATTGAAATTTGGCAAAGTGGAGTGAGTAAGCACACAGAAATTTCCAGATATTGTGAAATATAAGAACTTTTGTTATACACACACATACATGTAAACAATTATTTGCGCTGGATTTAGTGATAGATACATAATACATAGGCATCAATTAACAGAGAAAAATGATCGCTTTTTTATATCTCCAGTAATAATCCAATACAATGTAAATGCCTGAGACACTGTCTTTAAAAATCGAACAATAGTCGAAATGTTTGAATGCTGTAGAAGCGATAAACTCGAAAGGTAGCCATTTTGAAAAAAAAAAAAAAAAAGCAAAAAACCGCAAGAGTGCTCCGCGTACACAGTTAGAGATGAGAATGTGGCATATTCAACCTATCTAACCTATTGTTGCCAAGTGGCAATTGCCACGGGTATGCACTTTAGTTTCAAATTTCTTTATCAAAAATTTTCTTCAGTTTTTCACCAGACAAAAAAACGGTAGACGCCATTTTGATAATAATTAATTCGATTTTTTTTTCTGTTTTAAACAAACGGACCCAATTTCTTAAATGAAATTAAACATAGAAAACGGTAATATTGAAAATGGAAACTTGTGGGTGTGGTTCGCGTAGCGAAGCGCGAGTTTCTCTTCATTTTTATATCATTGTTTCCCGATGGTGTGCCACGCGTTTTAAAATCGTTTGCCCCACCACTTTTTCTTTGCCAATTTAAACACCATATGATCTCGAACACTAAAATTTTTTTTCAAACTTTGCCAAATTCCACAAAACCGGCATAAAACTGTTCACCGAAATAAAGATTTCGCTTTATTTTATTTATTTATTTATTTTATTTTCATTTTACAACCATTAAATTATTGCTTTTTCTGTTTTCAAACACAATTTTATATGGAACTAAAATAACTTACTTTTTTTTATAAAATATTCAACTGACACACAAGGAAAATCACCAAAATCTATGCTAATCCGGCAAAAGACTTGAACAAAGTGAACGAGAAGCTTGCTGCAAGCAAACGGCAGACCATTGCCATCTCAGCCACGTTGATTGCTCAGCCAACTTCAGATTTCCGTTCAAACAATATTACAATATTGGTATTGATCCATCATATGTTTTCTAAAGATATTAATCATCATTCCCACGAAAATATGAAACAATTTACGTATTCATTGAAGTTTTTAATTCCAAGTCTATAACATAAAATTTAATTAAATTAAATTAAACTTTAAAAACAAAAAAAAAATTAAATTTTAATAGCAACCTGAATTTCTTAAAAAGATCATAGATGAAAATTAATAATTTCCAAACCGTTTTTCTTTTCGTTATTTTACGGTATTTTTAAAATGTAAATCATACATTTTTCGTACGAATTATACAAAACAATCTTTTCTTCAATTATTCTTCAAAACATAAACCAAATGTTGCGGGCAATCTTTAAATGCCACTTGCAACTTTTCTTTATGTATATTTAAACACCATTTACATATTTTAGTAAAAATAAAAGTGACGAAAAATCAAATTAAAACAAAGAAATTAAATTAAAGAGATAAATAATAAAAAATATTATAATATTTAAAGAAATTCTTAATCGATTAAAGTGTTAATATAATTTGGAATAATAATAATAAATAGAATAAATGGAATAAATGGAATAAAGCAAAGTAAGATTTTTAAGATATTTAAATAAAAAAGAATATTCACATTAAAAATCCAAAAAGATAATAAAAAAAGAAAAATTAAATAAATCACCATGTGCTAATAATAAATTTAGTAAACTAATTTAATTTCTATATATTATTTTGTGGTTTTATAAAAGAAATTAATTTCACATGAATTTTAAGTTTAAACATAATTTTTGACAAACTGGTGATACACCTATTTGATATTTCGATTTTATTGAACTGTCACAATTGAATTCACATATCTATGATCATTTCTCCATTTGTTGACGTTCTGTTACCATTTGTAAAATTTGAAATAGCAAAAATTCGCCGATTGGTGTACTGACAACTTCACAGCCGTGTAGAGAAACAAAGAACATTATATAGTGAAAACGTTAAACAAAGTGTTTTTACAAAACACCTGCAATCAAGTGTTGCTTGACATTACTGTCATTAGTACATTAATTGAAAAAAAGAAGAGCCTAATATAACTTGTGTCTTTGGTTAACTTCTACTAACGAAATGTCCAATTTAGAGGACGGTCAAAAAATACCACGTATTATAACTTTCCGTCCTAGTTATGAGGAATTTAAAGATTTTTCAGCCTACATTGATTACATGGAATCGCGAGGAGCTCACCTGGCAGGCTTAGCGAAAATTATTCCACCAAAAGAATGGATTCCTCGAAAATCTGGCTACGAAATAGATCAAATAAATATGACTATACCAGCTCCAATCTGTCAAGTAGTATCCGGGTGAGATGTTTTTATAAAAAAAAAACCAAAATGAAAAGAGAAAAAAAACTATATTTTCTTGTTCAATAGAAAACAAGGTGAATATCAGCAAATTAACGTCATTCGTAGATCGATGACTTTACGTCAATTTAAAGAATTGGCCGAGTCGGAACGCCATCAGACTCCTAAACATTTTGATTATGATGATTTAGAACGAAAATATTGGAAAAATGTTACCTACATATCCCCCTTGTATGCAGCCGATGTCAAAGGTTCTCTGAGTGATCCAGATTTAGAAGTATGGAATATTGATAGATTGGATACAATCTTGGATTATGTTAACAAAGACTATGGCATTGAAATCGATGGAGTGAATACCGCATATTTATATTTTGGTATGTGGAAAAGCTCTTTTGCTTGGCATACTGAAGATATGGATTTGTATTCCATTAATTATTTGCATTTCGGCGAACCGAAAACTTGGTATGCCATACCGCCTGCATATGGTCGACGATTAGAGAAATTAGCTAATCGAATTTTTTATGAAAACTATCAAAATTGTAATGCTCATCTACGCCATAAAATGACTTTACTTAGTCCTCAGGTTTTAAAGCAAAACAAAATACCCTTCAATCGTATTACTCAAGAATCCAATGAAATAATGATCACGTTCCCTTATGGTTATCATGCTGGTTTTAATCATGGTTTCAACGGTGCCGAATCGACCAATTTCGCCTCTAAACGTTGGGTTGAATATGGAAAGAGAGCCAGTATTTGTCGTTGTCGCAACGATATGGTTAAAATATCAATGGAAACATTTGTTAAGCGTTTTCAACCTGAACGTTACGAGAATTGGTTGAGAGGTATAGATTACGGTTGTCATCCCGAAGAACCGAATAAAATATGTCCAGCGCCACCGCCCACTCTAAATAAATACCAAAGTCCGAAAAGGTATAATATTTCTGTTGATTATAAAAACTATACAAGTAAGTGCTAAAAAATAAATACTTAAATATTTCCCTTTCCCCTTTACAGGAAATCTTCAAATGATTCAGATACTGCACAAGAGCCTCCTCCAGGCAACAAAATGTTACCGTCGAATACCGCGTCTCCAACTAGTTGCTTGCAAAAACGTGGTTGCTCAATAGCTATGGCGATGCGTGATGAACAATCTGAAGTACCTCCAACTATTAGCTGCAACAATTTTCAAAAAATTCCTAAAATTGTTTTACATAAAATTGATCGACCTACCGCAGCGAAGGCGGTTACCAAACCTTTAGATTTTAATGCTACTGCCGTTGTAAAATTGAAGCGTTTATGGCAAAATCTACCTTGTCCTACAGCGGGTACTAACCTGCTGACGAATGGAATTATAAAAAATACGAAACGGATGCGTTTCCAAACAAAAACTATTTTATTAGATGAGGATGAATAAAAACTTGACTGACTGCCATCAAAGTAAGTTAGTAGAGTTGAAGATCTCAACCAAAATTGCCTCATTGTGTTTCATAACATTTATTGTATTAAAAACTTTTCTCTTCTTCTTTAATTCTTCTTTTAAATGCTGCAGTAACATAATTAGTATTTAGTTTCTCTCTTTCATTTATAAAAATTATACATTTAATTCATTAATTATTTATTAAAAAAAAAAAAAAAAAAAAAAAAAAAAAATATCTAGATATGTAATAACAATTATCACGAAACTGTTATTTCCGCTTTAAAATAAAATAAATAAAACGTAAATTTGTTGCAATTATTGCACAATACAAAAAAAAAAAAAAATCATGTAATTGAAAATTTGCTAGAATCTTAAGTATTGTACAATATTAATGTGGTGTCATAAAAAGAGAAATTTTTTTATGTGCAAATCTTATATCGCCGTAAAATTAATGCGTTTTACTGTGTAACTAAATGGCCAAAGACTAATAAAAAAATGTAATTAAAAAAGTACGAAGACTTTTAATATTCATATATGTATATATGCATATTTATATATATATATATATAACTATATGTTTAGGGGCAAAGTGTAGTAAATAACTGAAGCTATTACCGTCCGCTGAGAACAATGCAGATATGTTTACATAAATAAACAGATACTATATGTATATATATACTATATCCGAAATGAAAGATCTTTATACAGTATATCTTCAATTTTTTTATCTTGAAGAAATATTGCCAAACGCTTTTAGTCAGTCGGTTGACATTATTCTGCAAATCCTGATTGTTAACCAACAATTTGATAAAATATTTTGACGTAAACGAATCTCATTTCATATCCATTAACATTTGCTTGCTCCTCTTGCCTTTAAATATGTCTATACTCTCCGAAGTTATATCACAATATATATATATATAATGTATAAATATACTTGAGAGCCAAGAAATCGCACACCTCCTACAGTTTCACTTCGAATATAAATGGACGGTACCTACCCCCCGTTCTCTGACACGTGCAGGATTTATCTTTATGGTAAGGAGGAACGGGGAAGTGTCCAAAGACCCGGTAACCTTTTCGAACAAAGCTTTCATCTTGTGAAATTCGAATTAATAAATTTTTAGATTCGAAATAAAAATGTCGAATCTAATACGCGATATGCCATTCGATCGAAAGTGTCTCTTCTACGCTACTCGAAAGTTACCATCGAAAAATAAACATAAGCAACATATTTAGCATTATATGGCGAATAATGAAAATGCGTTGTTTTTTGAATATTTAATTATTTTCCAATCGTGATTAGAACAATTTATGAATTTAACAAAATTTTACAACTCAACCTAATTAAAGCTCGGACTAGCTAGACAATGTTGATGTGAGGTTATATCGCATTTTTAATAGGCGGTTGAACATGTTTAGAACGAATTTAACTTTTGCTAAAATTCTAAGATTCATTTATCAAAATTCTGTAACTAGTTTCCAATCACCCTACAGATTTGGACAAGTCTGACAAGTCATCCTCGTACTTGTTCAATATTTCAATATAAACAGAAAAAGAAAATTCGAAAGATGAGAAGAATTATAAGCTGAGATTGTAATTTAAAATCTTGTTTAGCTTTTTTGCTGGAATTTTAAGTTTATCTATAATATTTTTTTTTAAGTTTCACTTGATCTTGCTAGCATATGATTTCGATACAGTTATGTTTCAATTTATTGGATCGTTGCAATAGTTCTGACAGGAGACTTTTTGCAAATTTGATGATAAAATCGATTTTGCTTATAAATTAGTTTCCCGACCTAGAAGAGAGGGAGTGTGAATAAATAAAAGACTGTAGCTGTACGTGCGAATGAAAATCCTTGTCGGATTAGTTTGAAGAGTGTTTTTGGGACAGGTTTGACACACACATATATATTTTGTGCCATCATAACATGTTACAGAAACGATAAATTAAATTTTTAAAAACAAAGTCCGATAATTCTTTAAATACATACACATAAAATAATAAATCTTTTTTGTATTTAAATTTACGATTTTTTGCAAAACTCACACTTTAAATGTATTTTGGATAAAGAGAAAAATGTATACAAAAAATTCAGAGAGTTAGGAGTAGCTAACTATTATAAAGAGTTTGATTTTAACTGGACTAGCGAGCCAATTTGATGAATCTCTCTAAAATAACATCCTGTCCTAGATAACGGGAATAAAGATGTAAAATACGTTCGTCAAAAAAAACTTGAATTTGATTTTAAAAAAAAAAACACATTTTTAAAAAAGAAAGAAACACTTAGGAGATACACGGAAGAAGAACTTCAGTTTTTATTAACTTAAAATTTTAAGTATTTAAAATGTATGTTGTTGTTTTTTAAATTAATAATAATAATTATAAGTCCTCGTAAAGCTAAAATTTTAAGCATATTTATTTTAAAAAAAAAAACTTTAATAAAAACTTGGAAACATGTGGAAGGAAATGAGCCAAAATCAATGTTAACACAAACAATTTCTATAAAGATTTTTTCTCTTTTTTTTTTTATTTTAAAACAACATTTTTCCGAGAAAATTCGAAAACGTTTCTCTTCTTCTTTTTTTCTTTTCTCTTCTTTTCGATTTTTTGTTTTTCTTTAACAATGCAAAATGTGGGGGCTTTATAAAAGTAACTAAATTGGTTGGTTGTTGGCATAAAACTTATACGTATGTATGTTTATATAAATTGTTCCGAGATGAAATAAAAGTTTAACGCATAGAATATATATGAGCATGAATATATAGGAGCACACATAAAAACACCTAAAGACATGTACGAAAGGTCTGATAAAGGTGACAAAATTTACGAATACAACACAACTCTAAAATAAAGTATTTTTTTCTTTTCTTTTCTCTTTTTTTTTTTTTTTTTTTTTTTTTTTGTTAAATTTTTCTCTGTTGTCACATTTTACGCCAGATAACTATAAGTGTCCTTTTGCCCCTCCATACGTTCTAGATATTCCTTTTCAATAAGAATATCGATACATTTCTTAATTACGGGTACTTTGGGTTTGAAACGTGATGACAATTGATTCAAAACCTCGGTAATAAGTTGAGTGTGATTAAGTTTTCGACGCATTTTCATAATGCGAACAATAGCTGCTTGTATTAATAATTTTCGATCCTCCTCGATGTGCTTATGTACGGCCTCTTGTTCGACCTTAAGCTCAGTCTTCAATGGTTGATTAATATTGATGCGTAGTTTTTTATTTTTATATTCCAAATACAGTTCCATTATTGAATTGGGCGTCAGCGAATTCTCATCATCGGTGCATGTTAATAGTTTTGCCTTAAGTAAAATTTGTAACACCTGCCAAAGAGAAAATTTAAAAAGTAAAAAAAAAAAAAAAACAAAAACCGGAATCCGGAATCGCTACGATAATGCATCAAAGATACGTTATACTAATAGTTTACTTTGGTCACTGTGCCGCTCTTGCTGACATATAACGTCTGTTTTAAAATTTGTTTGACAGGATTCAACATAACATATATTTGCAACAAATGGCAGAGTCGGACACGTATATTTGAAACAAACTGATCAACAAAATGTTCACTTTACAGTTTTTGTCATCTTGTCAAACGGACAAAAGCTAATGAATAAACGTGGGCTTGAGTATGATGAGATATTTATTGGGTTATTACCTGCACTAAGTTTTCCAATTGTATCTGGGTATTTTCCAGTAACTGTTTTACGGTGTATTTGGTTTGGTCATTGAATTGCAACAGTACCGCCATTTGGAATGTACTGGCTTGCAAAGTGTATTTATTGCGAAAGCAATTCGTCACCAATTCACCCTTACACATATGGTATAACCAATTTAATTTCCGTCCGGAATGGCGTGCGGCATAGAATGTATTGAACTGCTGTACGCTTCGTTCTAATTCTGATGGCAATAAAAAGCTGCTACTTTGATTGAAAGGCCAAGAGCCGGATGATAATACTTCTATACTAAAATCAATTTCCATGGGTATATTGGCGCTTTGTAAATGATGTTTGAAATTATTGTTAAGATCTTTCGACAGCCCAATATCCTGAAACATGCGCTGCAGTTTAATGGTATATTCATAACCACAAGTTTGCTTGAGTTTTGATATCATTACTGCCTCGGCGTCATCGGAGGCGGAGGTATGATTTACTAAACGTTTCGCTAACATTTTCGAGTAAAATTTCTGGAATACATCTTTATCTTCGATATATTTGAAAACTACCATCACTTGATTGAGATTATCTTCTAATTCCTTCTCTTCTGGATTTTTAGACGATTTTTTTAGAAGGATGTCGCAGTACTTTGCAAGTAATTCAGGGGACTTACTGGCTCCATTGGCCTGTGTAACGACATTTGAATTTATAAATTTACCGCAGGCCTTGTCCAAGGCAGCCACAAACCCATTGTCATTATTAAAGGCCGTTAACACTAATGCATTATATTTTTTATGCACTTCCAATATAGTTTGAACATAAATCTTCGGATCATTGGCGGCTTCATTATTACCACATTTCTCTATGGCTTGTAACCCATGCTGTAGGATATGTTCTTCTAATATAATTTTTAATTCGGTGAGATTTTTAGGTGTGCGGGCAACTAAAGAGTACATGCGTTTTAAATCCGAATTTTTATCGGCGTTTAAAAGATTCTGAAACTCAGAACGGAATTTTTCCAAATGTTTTTCAATGAGAACCTTAAAAATAAAAGTAAATAATAATTACATCGAAATTGTATATTAAGAATTTATATAAAAGTTCACATTCCACTTACCACTTCACAAGTTTCTATTAATTTTTGTAAAGTACTAGCATGCAAGTAGGAAGTAAGCACAGAATCAAAATCACCGCTATTGACACGTTTCCGTTCCTCATCTAAACGCTTTTCCACATGTTTCATATATTCTGTAACCGTGTTACTGCTTAGATAGGCATCCGATTCATGTACGTAGAATTCCGCTGTTTCGGTCAGGAATTTATTCTCGAAATGCTGACGATAAACGCGTAATTTTTGATCTTCTGCCGTATTTTTAGTGTCAACTTCATCCTCATTGAAACCCAATTCGACATAACAATTGATGACATCACGTACTAAAGAGCGTTTAATCGTTTTGCCTCGACGTTCTTCATCTATGGACTTTAGTACAGCATTTGTGACTGGCTCGTTTAAAACTTTGAACAAATGCTCCTTCCATGTGACTAAAGCCAAACGATAAATTTCATATATACCCTTTTGGCCTTCTTCGTATTCGCGTTTGACCCAATGTCTATTCAAATATGAGCAGATGCCATTCAGTACAGTGCTAGAGAACTGATAGAGTACCCATTGTTTAGTATAATGATCAAGTAAAACCTCTTCGCCTTTGATAGCTACAAAATTTTTTAATAAACTCGCGAGATAATCTTTAAGAAAATCCTTTAAACGTTCATATAACTTTTTGCCAACTAGCTGAGCTCCGCCTGTTTTATTAAGACGACTACTGCTGTTTTGTACGGTGTTCACGCTAGTACAGTAATTATAAACATACGTATAAAGTTGCATATAGCGTTCTGTCGTCAAAGATTGTTCTTGTTGAAATACTTGTTTGATGCCCTGCTCCAAATCACTCCAAATTTCATCGAGATTCGTATGTTTAGGCAAAGAAGTTCCATGAGTAGTTTGACGTTGCATTTTACCCGATTTTCTTGTTTTTTTTGTTATCGATATTTTGGAAGATGTATGTCGTTGTTTTGAAGGAGGCAGCACAGTAATGTATAATGGCAAACTTGTCTCTGTTGCTGCTGCCTGCAACGTGTGATCGCTTATTGTTAGGCTTGTTAGTATTGCCAGCTGGATCGGTGCAGGTAATATTTATCTTAATCTTTCAATCGCATATGTTCTGAGTGTCTTTAGAATTTTTCTTTTTTAAACGTGTAATGAGATTAATCCAGGTTTAGTGGCAAGTTTTTACGAGTTGCTCGTTACAGTTGATAAAAATCTATAAAAATAAACATCAAAAATGAAGTATAGAGGAAACTACAGTAAGTACCAATTTTCATTTTGTAGGAAGTCTCAAATACATCTATACAATTTATAGATTTTTATATTCAACACTCAGTGATGTGTTACTTTAGATATGAACATCAACTTTCAATTTATTTTTGAGATCAAAAGAGCGTAGTAATAAAACATACGACGGTTAAATTCATACCTTTACTTAACGAGTGGAGATATAATCCCAAAATTCACGTGTTTTTCATTGTTTCACGCGTTTATAACTTTTTTTCATAACTTTACAAAAAGGTCATCGATCAATATTTTTTGTTCGCTTCACTAAAATTGTATCTAATAAAACCAAAAAAATGAATAAGTTAAGAGCAACCACAATGAAATTTGTGAACAGCTTGTAGATCTGTTTGTTTAAATGAGAAACAGGCTCCTTTTTCAGGAGAAGTAACGAATTAAATATAAATCGCATTAAACGTTATCGCCAAAAAAAAAAAGCTCTCAAAAAATGACGACGAATATCGAAATGGATGAAGAAAGTTTCTCAATATTGAACACTATGTTGAGTACATTACATTAGCAACAGACTTTTTAAACAAAGAAATAAGGAAGTGGTAATAAACAACTTTTTTTTTTTTTACTTCGTTCGCTAAACATGGTATTTATAAACAATTATTTAGTCAATATCATTTCTATTACAGTTATTATATATTGTTACGTCCTTTTTTCACGTTGATGCACAAACAACAAAATTTCTATAGACTGCTTTCCAATATCAATCAATTCAATTCTACACATACAACACGTAATGTAACTTTGCTCTATAGGGCTTATTTGTTCTAACACGTTGCGTTACGCGGAAGGTATCTTTAAGAGCAATATTGTTCACTCTTTTTAAAGTCTTGAATTTCAGGAAAAGTTTCTGATTAACCAACTTTGATTTCTTAACAAATTTTCTTTTACACAATCATTCAATGTTACATATTCCATCATAAAATTTTTTTACAGGATTTACTCTGCTTGCGCTTCTTAGAAGAATTTTATAACGTTTTCTATAGGAAGTGATTTATTCGTTTTTTTTTTGTTTTCTTGAGATTCCCTATTTACCTTATTTCGTTTTTTCTTTGTATTTGTCTTTATTAATGAACTAAAAATTTGGTTAAATATATTTAAAATGTTTAATAAATTTTTTTCTCTCTTTTTCTCACTGATTTTATTATAAGGACCATAAAAATTATAAATTCTTCCGTCTATACTTTCAATAATATCAGTTTTCCTTTAGTAAATTCTATAAACTGGTTTCAGCAAAAATAAGATAAAATATGTGTACATCGACAGTGAAGAAAAGTCTACCTCTCTCTTTTACATTTACCAACGTAGGGTTACCAAGATTAGAAAATAAATTAATGAATACCTTTTACATTATTAAAACTTATTAAAAGCAAAAAATAATATACACACTTGCAATAGTTGTAAAAAATGCGATATATTAATATTTATCCATATGTAATAAAAATGCAAAAATCTGAAACGGATTGTCTGTTTTGGGATTAATTATACGACACTTCCACTTTTCGTGTGTGTATTAATAAATTTTCATGCAAACAGTGTATTTCAATGAACTTACACACACACAGTATGTATGTAAGATTCAACTAATTTCATAACAAACGGATAAACGGACGTAGCCCGTATCAAATAATTCATGAAAGCAATCGAATGAAGACGATGGAGAACGTTCCGGTTTGGCAAGCAAGAAATATATTAAAATTAATTAGAAGCTGAAGATATTTGGCTTCAAATGCTAGACGCTCTTTTTTTGTTTTGTTTTTATTTTTATAATTTTTAATAATTTATTTCAAATTTGAAAAAACATTCAATTACTACACGGCTGAAATTCACAAGATTATTAAATAGAGACACGTCAGAAAAGAAATACCAAAAACAGGCATGTTAAAAATTTCAGTTACAGGAAAATCAACTTAAATACATTCATCAGTTTTCTGTTACATTATATTGTTAACGGAAATTTCTATTTTCAATGAAATTGTTAATAAAATGAAGAGGGAGAGTTAGAGTAAGTATAGAATTAAAGCCTAAGAAGAAAGAAGAAAATTAATACACAATATATTTTGATCGACTTTCTTTTTTGTTTACCCTCAATATTTAACGGTCGTGTGCACAAAAACAGGAGAAATTTTCATTTAAGTTTTGCTGTCGATTAACAGTTTGCGATTCAATGGAAGATGCGCGCTTTCAATTGTTTCCGTCTATGCGATTGCGGCTTCATTTGTAATTTTTTTTGGGAACACCGCGCAAGGTTTTTTTTATTAAGTTAAATTTCTTTTTGGCGGCCATATATTAGTTCCAATATTTTCTTTGGAATCTTTTCATCTTCCCGCAATTCCTACAAACATTCATGGAAACAAAAATTATATCAGTATATAAAACTAAACACTTAATTTTACTCACCTTATACACAAAATGTTACAGAACTTTTTTTTGTTTTGGTTGGCGTTTGCAAGATATGCAAAATTTAGATGAAAATAATCTAACGGTTATTTTTTGCTGATATAAACATTACGCGGCGGATGTAAATTTGGTGGAATAAAATTACGACACAGCTAGAGAACATTTTACACAGCTATTTCAGATAACTTGCAAGTTTAGACTTTTATCTGCTATTCATTTTATTCAAAGAGAAAAACGGAGTGGATTGTGCTTTATTTTATTACAATAAGTTTTATTTATCACATCACAATTAGGAGTTATTACGATAAAATCTGAGATGGTTGTTAAGTGGGAAAGAGGATAACATAATAACACGACAATCCTTCAAGGAAGAACAATGAGTGTTGAAGTCAATTTGTAAACGTCCGTATATATAAAAAAATCTGTATGTAGGCTTAGTTATCTGTATGTATATATATATATATGTATAAAAAAAGCTGTTTATAAAATTCTCAATTGCTGGCGTTGAACATCAAACAATGTTTGATCTTCATCATCACTGTGACCATCATCTGCCATTGGCAATGGTGTAAGCTCCTGATTACTACGATCTCCTTGAACGCCATACTTACGTTCGGCACGTGATAAGCGCAACCTGTAAAGGAAATTGCATTATCTTCTCCAATTTTATATTAAATCTATTTTACCTGTAAACTTTATACAAAATAAATATTACAGCCGACGAACTTAAAGCTAAAAAGAAATAGAAACCGGCTTTTAAAGAATTTGAAATCTTTTCACTCTGGTCCATAGTAACTTCTTTTAAATGATGTGAAACAATTTGTTTTGTTTCATCAAACTTTTCGACATTTTTTTCGGATATTTGCTGTTGTTCTTTTAATTGCTCGTTTGGTTTTGAAGCGTATAATTCTACATTATTTTCATTTATAATTTCGTTATCAATAGGAGGATTAGCTTCTGCGAAAGGTGGTTGCGTCGCTGGATAATATTTTAGTTGCTTCTTGACTGTTCTTTGCTCTTTTAATGCCGTAAGACTTTTTTCACCTTCAACTTGTACTCCATGAACATGGATTATTGTTGTTTGCACTAATAACGCATACAAGAGTAGATATAAATCGTCATGTTGTTTAAGAAGCAACGCCATTTAGCTTAACATTAAATTTTTTTATAAGTAGCAAGGAAGCACGATTTTGTTTGTTATTTTGATTAATGATGTTTTTTTTTTTTTACGAAAATTTTCTCAAAATAATTAGTTTTACTACATTTCTATTTTTATTGATTGCTATTTATCTGTTGCAATATTGCCAGCTGCATGTAATTGCTTCGTTCTATCAGCTGTTGTATTACATTAAATTTCATCATGGTCGGCAGCTGTCTGGAACAATTTTTGTAGATATCGTGTAAGCTACACTAACAAATGAATCTGCTTTAGATTAAAAATTTAAAATTGAAAATCATGAATGAAAATTTTATTAAATTGAAAAAGCAATTACACACAATTATTTATTGTATTTTTTTCTATACATTAAATATATTACGAATAAAATACATGTTTAAAAATTATATTTATTAAATTTCATCAGGGTCGGCAGCTGACTAAAACAATTTTTGAAGAAATCGTGTAAGCTACGCTAATAAATGAACCTGCTTTAGATTAAATTTCAAATTGTATGAATAGCTCTCTTGATTTGAAAACCTTTGCAGTTATTTTCTAGAGGAAAGAAACTGTTGCAAAAAAATTAATTTCACAGTAATGAAATGAATTTTGGAATTTGTAATTGTATGTTTTTTGTTTTGATGAAATAATTACTTCTCGGCATCCCCCTTTTAAAAACAACGTTTTGAAAATAAGTTCAAAATTGTGATATAACACAGATGCAAACAGGAGTTGTTTATAATAATTTTTTCTTTTTTAGCATTTACTACTAATATCAATTCATGCCCTAATGAGAGGTGAAATTAAAGTTAGGATAGGAAAAATATTTTTGAATATCGAAATCCCAATGGAGAATACCGGAATGTAATTAATTAGCGTAGAAGGTATGGATTATACTTTCGATAGTTTTGTACTTCGCCTGATAAGTATTATTATGTTGTCTTCTTCAGATAACGGATACATTGACGGATAAAGTCTCTACACGTAATCTAGGACAGGCGGCATGGTAGAGTATAAATAAAATATTAATACCCAATGCCTTGCAAGCTGGCCAGTTGCAAAGAAATGTAAGTCTGATTCTATAAATAAAATATCTAATATGAATATAAATATTGCCAAGCTTATAATGGAAATCACACCTACTTTTACTGCTCAACATTGCTTTTATGTTGAAGATAACAGCAGCCGTAATTAATAGCAATATTACAATGAGCCCGAAAAATATGCTATATATTTTCAACTAATTCATATAATTGTAATTTATATTAGTTTCGGGAAAAAGAAATCCATCCAATCTTATATGAACTTCAGGACTTTATTTAACATTTCGAATTGGAAAATAATGGATTTCTTTTTCCCCAAACTAATATTTACCCGCTGTTTTTTTTTTCTTATACCTGACACGAGAAACAATAGTCAAAATCATGTTACTGTACGCTATGCTTTACAGTGTCCGTGACATTTTAGATTACGAGGATTTGAACATATCTTGGCTTACAGAGTCTATATAAATATTAATTACACAGGCTGGACTGCACTGCAAACAATTCAAGTTTTACGGGCTGGCAAATAAATTAGGAACACCTAAAAAATATTACAATTGTTTATTTACGACAATATGATAAGACACGAAAATTGTACGTTGTTTCCATGTGAAGATGTACTTTTTACATACGAGTTCATACACAAGATGGAACCAAAATTTGTCCAAATTTAACAAAATACAAAAGGAGGCTTTATTTTCAGGGTGTTATATACACCCCTACGCCAAAAGGTAAACATTTTCTTAGCTGTTTAGCTGTTTGCTCTCGCTAGAAAAAAAGTGCTACCCCCTATTAAAATTATTTTTTTCCTTTTTTTCTTTGTAGCCACCACCAAAAGTAAGGGATACGTTCATTTTGTCATTTCGTTTGTAATGCTCAGAAAGAAACTTTAGAGACCTCACAAAGTATTTATATCCTTGATCAGCATCAAATGTAGTATGGATGTAAGCATGTCCGTCTGTCCCGGGTGTTTAACGTTTGTGGTAAACATTCTTCTGGCTGTTCGCTCTGGCACTTTGCCACAGTATTCCATAAAAATAGTGAAAACTGCCACGCCCACCTATTAAAATTTAGTTTTTCCCACTCGTTTTAAGATAAAGATGGTGAGGGTAAAAGATTATATATAATTTTCTTGCTTATTTGTACTGGCAATGGTTTCTTCAGAGGACAGTAAAATTAAATGAATCTAAAGTAGACACAAATTCGTAATGGCAAATAAGAACAGAATGAAATTTAAAAAATGTAAAAAATCTAAAGCCGAATTCATAATTCATTAAAAACTTCATCGTAAACTTTTTATTTCCTATCAAAAGCCCTGACACATTTCCAATTGTTTCCGCTTTCATGTCCCGTCAGTTGTCACCATGATGAAGCTTCGTTAACGGACATTTGTGGTTGGAATTCCTTTAAATGAACAGAAATACTTTCTAAAAGCATCACATTAGTGTATTAAGGAAGTTCGGAATCAGAAGATAAGATGTAAACTTTCCAGTAGAAATTAATTTGACACAAATATTATTCTCGGATACTTTGTGGAAAACCCTGTAACTTTAAAGTAAAAATTGCTTGTTGCTAACACATTTTTTCCACACATCTTTATAGTTTCAAAGCAAATGTAAAAAAATGATTTCTTGTAAAATCTAAAATAGTTTAGAAAAATAAAAATGTTTTTGAAATTCGAAAATACAAAATTACTTATTCTTGTTAAGTATATTTTTATTTATTTAGGAATTTTTTTTCGATTAATTTTTAAAAAAGTATACTATTAATAGTTGTTTATATAGCATTTACATATTTACTTATTAATATATATATATATATATATATTGATTTTCTTTTGCTATTATTCGATGCATATATTTATTTTATGAATAATTATGAAAGAATTGATATGAAATTAAAGGATATTTTCGAAAACTTATAAATTAACTATCACACAAAAATAATTTACATTAAACAATACTGCTGCCATATAAAGTGATGTGTTTGGATTGAAAGAAAAAAATACAATTAAGTAAGACATGTGATTTACATATTAATACAGTTATAACGTACGTTACTTTAATTCGAGTCTTCTTTTTTTTTTTTTTTTTTTTTGTTTATCATGTTTCTAATCATATATAAATAAGTGTGTGCTATAAAGTGATTTATTCATAATAACATTATTATTATATGTTGTTTTTACGTTAAAAGTGAATTAACTAACGCCGTGATTAATGAAGAAGCATTGAGAAGGATATAGAAGAGACTGAGACTATTAAATCATGCTACCAAACATGCGTTTACCTCGTGTTAGCACTAAACTTACAACCATAACAGTTAATAGAAAGAATATTACACTTAAAAATGTTGTTATTAAACGACATCTTTGGCGGAATTTTTTCTCTTTTTCCATTTTTATGCGTAACTGTTCGGCACGCGGTAAATCTAAGGTAAAATCGGATTCTGGTCTGGAAGAAGGCTGCAAAAAAAAAAGAAAAAAAAGAAAACAAAAAGATGTTTATAAATAATTTTGTATGTTTTTTCAAATAAAATAGAATAGAAAATATTTCAAGTTTAATCTATTCCTTCTTAAGAAAAACTTATCGGGTTGTTGAAGAGAACATTTGAAATTTTATATCCTGTTCAGTTTCGATTTGAGTTTTTTCTAATTTTTAATTTATAAGAAAAGTTCATCTAACACCAATGGAACGAACTATAAGAGTATTTTTGCGTGCCATTAAGTGATTGAGGGGTTCGCCACAAGTCGTTTAATCACTCAATTTCGCTACATTCGGATGAAAGTTGAAAATAACTTTTATATTTAATTTCGAAACCTGGCGATCCTATCTATATATATATATAGATATGTAAGTACGTATAGGAGATAGGCAAACTAATATTGTTACGAAAATCATAAGCTTGTAAAATACCTCTATAATACGCCTACAACAAACTTGCCGAAAAAAAAAATTTTTTCTAAGTTTTGAACATTGAAAAATTTTTCTTATATTTTTTTTCGAAAATTCCTTTTTAAGTTTTGTCTATCAAGGTCATAAAAAGGTGCATTTGCATCTGTCGACGAAAGTAAAGATCGTCGAGAATTACCACGAAATGTATTAGGTAAAGCGATTAAAAAAATTACTCCCCGGAATTCAGGCAGTGAGGGATTAGCAAAGCATAGCACAATGAAATGCAGTATTTGCAGTATGCTTGTCATGTTTATAAACAGCGGGAATTGGCTTAATATAATTTAGTTGTATATTGGGAATTGAAACAATGAAACAAACAAGCATTAAAGTTTTCTTAAGAATAATCGCTGACGATCTCGCTCCTGCGTAATCATCTTGGCCCTCTTCTCTTCCCTTCTCACTTTTCTTAAGTGATCTTCCTAATTGTATAAGGTCTTCGAAATGTTGATGTTTACGGATAACATGAAAATTTTTCATTCCTTCATTTCAGTTGAAGGTATACTGAGCCCTTACTCAGACATTAATAATCTGGTAGTTCATCATGTAACTTTTTAGTAGTCCCTTTCTATGTTAGAATGCAACTTTGAAAGAAATTTTCTTTTTTGCACTCAATACTAATGGAAATTGTAAAAGCGACTTTTGTCACTTGTCATTCTTGTCACATTGGGCGGATTGCAAAATCAATTTTGGTGTCACTTTCCAATCTGCATTAGCACTGAGTAGAAAAAAGAGAGGAAAACTTGCCTCCACAATCTCTTACAAAGTTGTATTTTAACGTAGGAGGTGACTATCAAAAAGTTAAATAATATCATCTCTGATTTTGTGATGTGAATCAAATGGTATGAGTCTAAACCTGAAAAAGTATTGCAATATGTCATGTTCTTGGACCAATAAGTTGTCCTCTAATTACAACATTCACAACTATAAGTTATATAATGTTATCAGGGAGTTATAGTGAATTCTGTTTTGAGATTTCATTTTCACATTGAATCAGTTGTAAATAAAGTCAAATCGCCCCTTGGATACATAAAAATATAGTCAAAAGAGTTTTGTGATCCTAACATCATCAAAAGATTATGCACGACTCTTTTTAGATCAACTATTGAATATGCCTTGGTGATTGGTTATATGAACCATATCGATCGGTAGAAAGAAATTTTCTATTTTTTGCACTTCGGGGACTAAGTTGAGATCCCCAATTTGTGTGACCAATCTATGTTAGAAACTTGCATATTATTGATCACCCTACACTGGAAAAAACACGAGAGATTTTAGGGGTAGTGTTCTTGAAAGGCCTAATTTCCTTTTCCTACTTTTCTATATTAGGTTAGGTTAGGTTAGGCTAACTAATATGTAGGCCTTGAATTTTACAAAATTTTGATTATTATTTTTCATTACATAAGAAAGAGGTTTTGCCATAAATTTGAAAGTACAACACGAATAAATAGTTTTCCTTTTGAAAATATTTTTCAATAAATAGAAAATCTCTACAAAAGTGTCTTGCAATATAATGAAAAATCCTAACAAATATTGTTACGAAAATCAAAATTTTCATAAAAGGAGTCTACTACACATAAATGCTTTTGAAAACGGAATTTCCCAAAATGTTGTAAAAACAAATAAAGTTTTTTGATACTTTAGCTCTGGTGTTTTCTGGGTAAAATAGCAGCTAATTTTTAAGTAACTAAACAGTAAGATATTCAACAAAAATATCGGAATGAAATGTAGTGTTCATGACTTGTTTCAAAAGCTTTACAAACGAAGGATTTCTTCAAGTCGAGAGAGTTAAATCGCGTCATTTGAAGAGAGAAGTCGAGAAGAAGATGTAAATGTTTGAAAAGTCTATATATGGAGAAGCAATAACTTTTTACGAAAATTATTTTTCGCGAGTTCGTAGTTAAATACAACCTACGCTAGTTTTGGTACAGGGTATATTAAGTTTAAGCGGATGTATGTAACACCCATAAGGACTTAAAATAGAATCACGTTTTATTATTGAAAATCTCTATTTGAGTTTGTCTGTCTGGCTGAAGTCTGTCAATGTGTTCTTGTCTTCAAGTCTGAATTTTTGAGAAATTTACTACACTGAAGGACGAATACTATTTAAAATGGATTCAATCTCTCTATATAATGAATTGGAATTTGATAATTTGAAAAAGAATCTTTATGGGAAAAAACGTTGCAACTTTTAATATTTTCGGGTAATAATCGGTGTAAACTAGTCTTGTGGTATAATTGTGAAATGTTCGGATCGGATAGAGCCATTTTTTGGTAAACTACCCATATAAGCTTTCCTATTAAAATGAAGCTGTTATAGGAAGAAAAGGCCTAACTTTTTTTTTTTTTGGCATAAAAATTAACTGTACTAGATTTGTACCATACAGATCTATATTTTGGTTGAAACGCCTATAAGAGTTCTGAAGAAAAGTTAATCTGTTGTATATACTTTATTGCAAATTAACCAGAAGACTAAAACAGAAAAACTAAATTTGTTAACTTTGGTCCAAGTCCATCTCATGTTTTAGACTCATGCTTCTCTATAAAGGCTCTCATGAAGCACATGCTTTCACTTGGAAACAAGGTACGATTTGTAGTGTTCTTTTACGAAAGTGAATGAAGAATTGTATTAAATAAAGTACTGTAGAGTGTTTAAGGTTCGGGATTTGCTTGGCTATAATGTGTTTTGAAAAGTTTTTGTTTAATTTCAGTTTCTCTTTGTGGTAGAAATTTCATCGTATAAGCAAACTATAATAAGCATAACACAAGGATAAAGAAAATTAATATTTCCTTTCTTCTTCTTCTTCTTCTTCTTATAGTTAACTTATTCTGAATAATTCATGCATTTATTCGTTTGTTAATTCATTCGATGATTATAATTATATTTGAGATATCACAGCATATTAGAAGAGATTATTAGAATTATATCGTATTGATTGATAATCTCTCAATAGAATTGAAAATTTATTGCTTTGATGGTAAATTATGAACAAAAAAAGCAGTTGTTTATAGAAAGATTCGAAATATTTTGTTAAAAATTTAAGTAAAATTTTCTATAACAAAAACCTTTAAATTTTTGTATAAATATATTTAATAAAAATATTATAAGTAAAAAGTAAAATCAATACCAAATGAAATGGAAAGCGATAAAACCAGTTTCGTTTTTTTCATTTTTTTTTTTTGTTCATAAGCAAATGAATGAAAAGAGAAAATGAAAATGTGTGTAAGAAAGCTTGGGAGATTTAAGACAAATGTCAGACACCCCGCACTTTGAAATGTTTTTCGTTAATTGCGAACGCGATAATGAGACAATCGAGGTCTTATATGATCTTGCAACGGTGTATTGCAATATCTATTAAAAGTTTTAGTTTAGTTTTTTTTAAAGCCGATCAAATCAAATCTTTCGTCACATTTGTTTAGATGACAAGTTTTGACATTAAAACCGACATGACGGCTGGTCATGGATAAATGAGTTCCAAACACCTCTTTAGCCTATTTGGTTAACTAATATGTATATTTGGAGGTTGAACAACTAATGCAACGATGAAATTTGTTTATTCGCTTAATTCGACGGTTGATGTGTAAAAATATATAAAATTTTCTCTTCACAAAAATGCAAGGTGTTAATAATAATAGTACTAGCGTAGTAGTAGTAGTGTGGTAGTCGTAGTAGGTATGTTGACAATAACATGATGTTTGGTTGTACTTGCTGGTTTGCTGGCACGCATACACGCAATATATGAATGAATATAAAAGTTTTTCAAGGTTAATGATAAACGATACGTTTACAAGAGTGTGTGATAAAAATATTGAATAATCTACTTACGGATATATACATATAACTGGCAGTGTTTGTGCTTTTATTGTGTTTAAAGCGCGTTTGAAATTTTTAACTTATTTTTATGTTGGTGACGCGTTGTTTTGAATTTTTTCTTTTCATTTTGCGGAATTACCTAAATACACAATTGTTTATAACGTGCACTAGGTCAGAAACACACACGCCACGGTATGTAAGCATGTTTGGTGTTGTTGTTATTTTAAAAGCTTTTTTAAAAGTTCTTTTTATGTTTTACATTTTACTTTTTTTTCTATTTTGGCAAATTTTTTTTAACAATTTTTTTACATAATAAATTTAGGATGAAAATTTGGAAAGGAAGGCTTTCTAACTCCTTGTTATAGTAATGGATTATTAGATTTGTATGAGTATTAGCTGCACTACAAGGGATATGCGATAGAATCATTTTTTATTACAGCATTTAATTCAGAATTAATTTGTGAATCGATTAAAGACTTTCTATGTATGTCGTATCTGATCTGTATTTTAGATCGGTACACTCTCCTTATATATAAGGACCTAATTTGAAAGTTACTTATATAACCCGACAAAAATAAATCAAAATATTATTTTCACGTATTAAATAAATGCGAAGATTTGTGTTGATACGGGACAATTTTTTGAGTTAATATTCTTATGAATTTTTTTTAAGAAATGTGACATTTTAGCAACTTTGTGCGAAGAAAATTGATCCAGAACAATAACTTGATATATAAAAATTTGTTCTGGTAAATTTCGGCTACGTTGGTCTATTTTTAGGAACGACTTCCATGAAAGTATTTTTATGGGTAATAAATCCCTTATGTTGTGCGTCAAGTAAAGAGACTCCGTTGCTTTTGTCACTAGATGGTGTTGGTGCCTGTATATCTGGCAGCACTCACCTGATTACCTCCAACGACCATGTGCTTAAAAGACGACATTTCAGGTTACATTTTTTTGTAAAAATAATTTTCTAATTCTTTACTCGTGTAAACAGTTATATTGATTTGAAAATGATTGAAATATTTGCAAAAATACGTTTTTTGACTATGAAAAAGATACAAAGAAAAATTTTTGAAGTATATGTTTGAGATGCTGTGAGTGAACGAAGATAGGTTTGCTCAATTCTGTTTCAGAAATTTGGATGGCAAAGATGTACCTCGCTCTAGTCGGTCAATCGCTGAAAAAATCCATGGAATTTTGCAACTGGGTGAAGCAAGACTGGCACGCAAGCTGTCAGGAAATAGCGGACACACTAAACATCAACCAATAGACAGTCTAGAATCTTTTGAAAGGAGCAATCTATAAAAAAACCGCGGAGAAAGAACATATCGTCCAATATAAAAACAAGCTCCATTTATATTCTACACCAGTTGTGGTAAAGGTGGAATTATAAGTTCGTGTGGACGTATGTAAAATCTAGAAGGACTTAAGATGGACCCATCTTCTATTATACCGACCGAATCAGAATCATTTTCTCAATCGATTTGCTCCTGATGTCTGTCTGGTGTTCGTCGACGTACTCGTGTGTTCAACCCACAGATATTTTGATCAAATTTCGTATACTGACGTGTTCTGGCCGAAGAAATAGATTCGATTGGACTAATTTTTCAACCAACTTCAATAAAAAGCCCCATTTCAAAATAGTCTTTATATAAGAGTAGTCGGCGGGAATTAATATTTTGGTACATCAAATAAAATGAGAAAACTTGGACTGGACGGAACCATTTCTTAAACGAGCTTCCATATAATATTTTTTAGGTAAAGTAAGCCTTCATACAGTAAATAATTTTTTAATATAATGCGATGAAAATGAGTCCCTAATAGCAATATGACAATTTGGATCACGTAGATGTATTTTTTCGACAACGTCATAATATGTTTATAATTTTTCATGTCTTCCCTGAAGAGTTGTATTAGCAAAGTGGTATATGGTATTTAATGGTCGGGATTGATGTTTTCACTTGTTTTTTTGTGAAGAAAATAGATGAAGAATTGCTTTTGGCAAAGCGGTGTAGAATATTCAAGTTCTACTTTTTACTGTCTCTATGTCACTTTGTCACCATTGCTGGAATTCTTATCATTCAAAAAGTTCGGAATAATAAGTCAAGTTGACAATTCCACCAAATTAATGGTGTGAAAATATTTCGTGCAAATTTAGCTTCGAGATGTATATGTCTCGTTTCTAAATTTGAGGGACTTCAACTCTCTCATTATGTTGCGAAATCTTTCTTGTGCTTATTGGTTCAATTTACCTTACATCTATCATATACTGGGTTTTGTCAGATGTTAAAGACGAGCTACGGTCTGATCTATGAACATCATCAAAACTTTGACAAAGACAGAAAAAAAAGAGAGTTTAGAGTTACCTCTATGAGGCTGGATACAAAAAGAAGCTCAGCATTTGGATAGCGTTCGAATTAACTACGAAAAATATAATGCACCTAATTTTCACTTGCGAATCAGTGCTTAAATGAAATGAAATCGAGCTATTTTTGATTCATGAAAATTATAGATCGCATACGACAATAACGTGCGAGAAAAAATCGCAGTTTCAGATTAAAACCAAGATTGACGCTGTGTAAGATATTTTCCTCTCTCTAGCAGGATTGATAGGGAATCGTAATCATGAACCGTTTCAGGCTAACCTGACCAGACGCTTGGTATTGCTTTCTACTCTTAACATCTAGCGCGAGCACACTTAATGTAAGACCATTCAGAATTGGTCAATAGGAAAAGTGTCGTATAGGCTTTAAAATCCGCTTCGTATTAATGTAGATTAAAGGTATTTCTTCTTTTTAGATTTCAATTTGGACCAGAGCCATTTCAATTAAACATGCTTCACACGAACGTCTCCAGTGTTGCCATTTATGAATATTTTCAGAAAATATTCTTTTTTCTAATACTGGAAGATAAGCTAAGTAATCTCCTTCAATATCATTATCTTATTATCTCTCCTTCTATCCAAAAGAATATGTTAAAAAAAAAAACATTTTTAAGGCTGTCATAGTATTTCCCCCCCTTTGTTTACTTGGATTCTTGCCGTAATTGAGTCTCATACAAGTGAATAAATGAATAAAAATGCTCGTTATTTCTCGGATTTTAAAATTTATTTCTTCAACAGAATCGCAATATTATCGTATGGGTTAATAATGAGGGCAACGCTATAATTGAAAATAAAGTTTAAAGGTAAATTGTGAGACTTTTGACCCTATTTAATATGTTTTTCATTTAATAAATCAGATTGCTTGTAGCATTTTTATTATTATCTGTTTATTTTATTACTTTCCTTCTTTTTTCATTCTCAGATCTCTTCTCATTTCTATCCCTTTATTTAGGGGGGAATGAATGTAATGCCACTTGTAATTTTCCGCAATTTGTAAGTGATTTAAAAATGCAATGATTTAAGGGGAGACGCGATAGAAAAACTTGAAAATTCGTTTATAACAAAATTACTGTTAATGAAATAACTGGGGGAATTACCCTTAAAATATTATAAATTTTGTACACATTGCATTGCAAACATTCCGCAATTAGTTAATGGAAACAAATAGTTTTAACAGAATAAATACTTGTTAAGTAATGTTATTAAGAAACTTCACAAAATAATTTCAAGTTCGTTTAGTATCGTTATGTACGCAAAAAAGAAAAAAACTGTTAATAAAAACACACAGCTTAAAGGGAATTTAAACATTTTTAACGGTATTTTTTTTTGCTTTTTTTTTTTTTTTGCATTATTATGGAAATTTTTTGATTCATTAAAAGTTTTACACGATTTTATTAACGTTTACAAATGATAAGTGAGTGTCCGTGTGTATGCGTATGTAAATATATATATATACAATGCGTACAAGTATTCAGAAGGTTAAGCTTAAGCCCCAAATTTGTAAAAAATCAACAAGAAATGATATATCAAGCGAACGAGTAAAATGTTGAACGTCATTAAATAGCGGTGTACGCGCGCGGCAATACTTTGACTTTCCAAGACATTGTTGTGATTACGACGCTGATGTATGTTGTTACTAGAATGTTGGTCGCTTTTATAGACCAAAATATAACCGACAATGCTATGTGTATCCAATGTGTACCCACTAGACTACACTAAGTCATTGCTTTTGAGTGTATCTATGCATGTGGAAGTAAATACGACCATAAATCTGTCAAATAACCCAGTTTTTGTTGTAAAATTGTCTCTTTCGTACCGTGCTGGCACAAAATATTATTACATAGATTTATATGTGCGTATGTGTTGTTCAAAGTGTGTTAGCTAGCAACTGCGTTGCAACCACCATTACCATCCGCTGTATCCACTGTCACCATCATTAAGTCGTTTTACAACGTCATCATCGTTAAAATTCGTTTCTGCTGCATATCTTTCCTATAACAGGTATTGCATGCGTTTAGTTGTATAAGCATTTTGTTTATACTCTCGCTTCAAAATAAATTTGAGAAAGATCGAATTTTGTATACTCATCTTCTCTAACCAGTTTATAGTAAAATTAGTAAAAATTTTTTTTCATTTCTTTCGTTGATAGGTTTAGCATTCTTCTTCGAGGATGGTCCTGGCGATTATTTGTCTAAATTTTAAAGAATTGCTTAACGAAATGAAATGTTTTTATAGATTTTTTAAAAATTTTTTCATAGCCGGCGCTACTTTTGGCGAAAGCTACGTGTATCCTTGAATTTCTTCTTTTCGAATTTAATGTATGGCTCTAACGTGAAACCTAACTGGCTTTCTGGCCGGGGAATATGTATCTGAGCATAGCAGAACATAAATGTACCGAATCTTCTACCTCTACGGAGTCCCAGCTATAAACGCCATTGACTTTGAACAGACGGCGGCTAAGGGAAGATTAAGGTTTTTTCCACTAACCCCCAGGGACGGGGCTTTTTCGGATTGTAGAAGGAAGCTCGGTAGTTGCTTCTATTTTAGATGACTTCTCTTCCTGATAGTTCTCTGTTATTTAGGTCATAATACTACTCTGGCATGCCACTTGTCTATGACTGATTGAGGTAGTAGTTGAACTGGGAGCATAAGAAATGCTAGCTGAATGTGTCGATGTCTTTCTAAGTACATAACAATCCAAACAATTAGGTGGAGTGATATTCACTTCCGAGTGAGTACAAAAATACTAAAGTGAACAACCAAATCCTCGGGGATCAGGTGCTCCAATGAGGAAGATCTTTGTACTATGTTGGCAACGTCAACAAGCTTTGAGAATACCTTGTTGCCTGACCGCTGAAGACGGCACTTCGGGCAGTTTCGAGTAAGGTTGTTGGAAAATGAGCTAAGTTTACTCTCCGATTAGAGGAAAACAATAGTCTGTACACAGGTGTGTTTTTTCTGCTACTTCGGGAGTTGCGGAGCCCCCCTTGTGGGGATTGTTCCAAAGCCCGGAGGACGGTAACTCCGGTTAATTGGAATTAGTCTAGTATTTAAATTTGCCGTGGTATAAGGCCCTTACGGCAGGTGATCACGTAAAACCAATTAAGGAATCTGTTATAGCTTTCTATCCCTAATTTTGGTAAAGTTAAAAGTTTCACACCTCGCACCTACAATCTCATTTACGATACACTGGTTTGGGTTTACAAAGTTGATATCTTGAATAGAAAATGCTACTTGGTGTTCTATACAAAGTAGTTGATTAAGATCGCAGATTTTTGATGAATTTTAAGATTTGGCAGAGGAAATCGGAATGTTCCTGAAGCGGGCAACTTCGATGTCTTCCCCTATAGGGTAACCCCTCACCTCAATGAGGTTCCCACTATAAAGTTATAGCATAGAGCGCAAAGAAGAGGTTAATGTTCCACTACCTGATGTCTGAAATGTGTCGACAGTTTTCTAAGTTCACAATATCCTTAAGATAAAGTATAAAGATTGACTCTCCGGCATGTATAGAAAATGCAAACGCCAAAACAAATTAGCGAGGGTCAGGTTACCCAAATGAAGAACCTCCTTGTACTTTATTGTTATTTCCAACAAATTTGGAAAATGGCTTGTTGCTTGACTCCTCGGTTTGGACCGCCGGGGACTATCGATGTGGTTGCGAGACTCTAGATGGGAAAAAATCTCTCTAGATGCACTATATCTTATATCGATACCTTGCACATCGGCAATAGAGCAACCTCCGATGACGTTGATATAAGTTTAATATATACCAGGTGATCATTCGACTCTCCTGGAGACAACGTTCTATTGTTCGCAGAAAAATAGTCCAATGTTTAGGCGCACCATGGGATAAGGATCTTGACGGCTATGTACCCACGAAAATTCAAAGCGGATTCTGAAAATAGCCGAACCTAGTTTAGTCAATCACCGGGACATTTGCATTAAATTTTTATAATAGGTTTAATGGGTATTTGTCTTCACCTTTAGGCATACACCTTGAAAATTCCGCTAATTCGTCATAGACCGATTCAGAATTTTACACTTAGTAAGTAACTATACAATTATACTTTATATCGATTGCGATGGATACATGTGCATTTGTCAAAGTGGACAAAAAGGTTAGCATACCACTTGTAACGGTAACGGATAGAAAAATGTTGTTAAGGAACATATTCAATTACTTTCTAGATTTCTAGATTTTGTAGCTTTTGTAGCAAAAGCTTTCAATTTCGAAATAAGGCGAAAAGTCAATATAATCTCTAAATAACAAATGAAGAGTGGTATGGTTTTTTGTTGTTGTGATTGCTTTTGTTCAAGTTAATTTAATAACCGGTTTTCCTACACTTTAAAATGTAATTGAACGTCCTTAAAGGTCATCTCTCAATATTTTATCTTCTCTCTCATTCTCATTTATATATTTTTGTACTCCTTTAAGGTGAAATAATAACGTGGCACCAGTTTCTTCTCAATAGTTTTGAAGTTTTGTTTCGGTTTTTGTGAAAAGGAATGCGGTTTATATGAAGTTTAATTTTTGTTCTTACTCTCATTTTTTGTTGTTGTTCTTATTGTTGTTTTTTTTTTTGCTTTTTTTTATGTAGCCCTTAGGCAGTACAAGGCATTACAGTAACAATGAAGTGCATTAAGTCATATCTACCACACCATCGTATTTTTTAATTAAAATTTTATTATTATTGTTATTGTTTTCACAGCACAGCAACAGCCGTCAACTTCGCAAGTTGTGTAACTTACATGACTTCGGGTCAAAATCCTTCTTCACTTCACTCAGCATTCGTAACAATTTTAATGTTTACAAATAGTTTAAGTTTTTCGTCTCTTTTTTTTTTGTTTTTTTTTTTTGTTTAGTCTTGTTTTTGTGACAATTATTTGTTTCGTCTTTTTTAATGTTGTTGCAAGTTGCTGTTGTGTATCGAATATCGGTTGGTATGCTAAGGTCACATACTTGTTTATTGTTATTGTTGTTATTGTTATTATTCTGATTGTTGTTCTTTTTTTTGGTTCATTTAAGCATATTTTGCATAAAAGTTGTCTTTCTTTAAGGATCCTTTTTTCGCGTGGAAAAATGTAAAACATTTAATTTAAAGGTTAATTTGAAGAAATATTTTCATTATACTAAGAATTTTCGTTGAGTTTTTTTTTTTAAATTTAAATAAAATTTAAATTAAATTGTTTTCGTTATTTTTAGTTTATTTTCATTTTTTTTCTCTTTAGGAGCAAATAAAAAAAATCTGTTTTAAATAAATAAATAAAAATAAATTGAAAATAGTAATCGAATACAAATTAATTAATTGAAACTCTTCGCTTCAACTTCTGTACCAGGGAACGCACTTAAATGAAAATATTAAATTAAGAATATTTTGGTTCTGATCTGCGCCAATCGATATCTTAATTTTATAAATTAACTAAAAACAATCAATTTTACAAATTAACAAAAAAGTCCATTTGCGGTTAATATTGCAAACGAAAAAAACGACGCACATATTTCGATATAAAGTTCGGAAATTGTAGGTGAGCCTATAGATTAATTTAACTTATTCTGAGAAAAGCGATAAGAACAAATTTGGGGAAGCGAAGCCATTGTAGAGATTCAATCAGTTCAGTTGCGCTATTCGTCCCGACCAACACGTATACATACTATACCTGTTAAAGATTTGGTAAATCTAATACTCAACGTATCTAATACTTAACCTCTAATAATATCAAAGACATAATAAGATCAATTACATGAGAGGTACCGCAAGTCTTTCATAAGTAATATTGTTATTTCTTTTTCGTTGACCAACTACTCAGATGATGACGCCTATATGTGCATTACACATCTTTTCAAGTATATATTCTTAATATGTTTAAGTTTCTCAGTCAATTTAACTTTGGCCGTCCGTCAGTTTCTTCGTCTTTTATGATTATAACTATTTAGTAAAAACATGGGTGAGCTAACCAATCAGCGGAAATAACAGTAAGCCAACGATCATTAAAAATAACAGTGAGCTAAGAACCAGTGAAAATATTATTGAGCTAACAATCAATCAAAATAACTGAGAACTGAATAACAGTGCACTACCTATAAGTGAAGATAGCAGTGAAGTATTTATCAGTAAAAATAGCACTGAACTACCTATCAATGAAAATATCAGTGAGCTACTAATCGGTGAAAATAACTGAGAACTGAATAACAGTGAACTACCAATCACTGGAAATAACATCGAACTATAAATCAGTCAAAATAACATTGAGCTACCAATCACCGGAAATAACAGTGAACTATAAATCAGTGAAAATAACAGTGAGCTACCAATCACTGGAAATAACAGTGAACTATAAATCAGTCAAAATAACATTGAGCTACCAATCACCGGAAATAACAGTGAACTATAAATCAGTGAAAATAACAGTGAGCTACCAATCGCTGGAAATAACAGTGAACTTTAAATCAGTGAAAATAACAGTGAGCTACCGATTATTGAAAGTAACAGTGAGCTACCAATCACTGGAAATAACAGTGAACTATAAATCAGTAAATAACAGTGAGCTAAAAACGCGTGAAATATCAGTGAGCTACTAATCAATAAAAATAACTGAGAACTGAATAACAGAAGTGAAAATAGCAGTGAAGTATTTATCAGTGAACTACCAATGAGTGAAAATATTAATGATCTACTAATCATTGAAAGTAACCGGGAACTACCTATAAGTGAAAATAACAGTGAACTGCTAGTCGGTGAAAATAACAGTGAACCACCAATCAGTGAAATCAGCAGTGAACTACCTATTAGCGAAAAAAAGTGGTAAACTATGGTTACAGAGGCTCTAATTAACATTAATTTAAAAATTGAAATAAATGATTACGTGAAGCTTTTAAGAGTCTTGTACAGGAACAGGTCTAACTTGCCTCCAAACGCGACTAAGACTGTCAACAAAAAAAAACCAATTATATTGACTTAAAACACAGTACAAATATTTCTAAAGGCCATGCAAAAGTCAATGCAGAAAATATATCTGATCCATGAACTAAGATACCTAAAATTCTTTTTAGTTTCGATATTAATTTAATTTGACTAGAGTGATATTCCCCAGCATATTCGACGGATTAATTTGCTACGGTGGTATTCAGAAAGGGGGGGAAACTGGGGAAGAAGAAACGAGACTGATAGGGGTTTACGTTCGACTTGAAAATGCAAATATTTGGAATGACGCGGAAGATCACTATCGATAGGTGTAACTGATTAGACTATAAGTCATGCCTGATATTAATTGGTAAGTAGTTGTTGTCCTTTTTAGATTTATTGGCCATTTACAAGAATTCGTCTCTGTTCTAAACCCCAATTAATCTTTAATTCATCCAATATTTGAAATATTGGTTGGGACTGAGAAGATATTCCCCGATTCAAAAGATGAAGTTCGGGGCAATTAAATCTACGGATACCCTGAGAATTAACTTAACAGAACTTTCGAACTTAGACGATCAATTGAATTTTTTGGCGAGAACTGGTCAGTACACATAAATTTGAAGTTCAATTCTCTAAAATTTATTTATTCTCCCAGCAAATATAAAGTTTCTGCACTTATCGAAGCGAGGTGTATTTATATGCTTTATAGGCCCTAAGAAGCTTGCTTCTGAATGTTGCCAACGTTTCCACAAAATGATAATACCTCTATAATTCGGTGGTGGATATAACTGTTTATTTTACAGTAAGCAAAAGAACTGATCACGCACCCGTTGGAATTTTTTAATAACTACAAAATGGTTTCCGAAAATGGTTTCTAAAAAACTTGATTTTTCTTAATTTCTAATTATTGGGATTTTACACTTGAGCAAGCAATACTCGAATGCACCCGGTTTGAATTCCATCTACTTTTATTTTAAACAAGCATTAGTTCGAACAAGAAAAGCCCGAGAGAAATAAATAAATTAGAAATACAAATATATATTTTTTTTCTTCAAATTTCTTTTTAAAGCAACTGATGAAAACGCCGAGTAGATGTAAGCAATAAAAAAAAAACACAAAGCAAAAGGGAAAAGAAAATATCATAAAATAATAAAACGGTACCATTATGTAATTGCGGATAAAACTCAATAAGACAGAAAGAAAAAAAGATACAGATGTGTGTGCAAGTGTAGTGCACACACGTTCACATTTATTGTACACACATTTCGTTTTTACAATTTTTAACTGATTTTAAACTTAAACACATTAGAGTGGTTTCTGTAGTATGCCATGGGTTTTTATTGTCTGCTTTCTATGTTTGATTTTGATAACCGTTGGTCTGATGATGAAGTTGAAAATGCGTTTGAAATTTATTCAAAGGCAAAAATAAGTGAAAACTCATTTTATTTGGCGGGAAATAGCATTAGCGAAGACATGCCATTCCGTGCCATAAGTAAACAGCACCGCTAGTTGGCACAGCACACTAGGTAAGCAAGTGCTTTTCATATCCAGACACATTGTATTGATTCTGTGTTGCTTAGATAGTCGGTGAGTCAGTCAGTCAGTCAGTCAGTCAGTCAGTCAGTCAGTCAGTTATGTGCATGTAGTACTGAGATTTTGTTAAAAATATTTCATCATTTATGTATAAGTAGTAAAAATGTGAACATGAGTGGAAAGATCACCTAATGAATGAAAAACAATTCAACCACTGACTGACTTTTAATTGGTTTTTCTTTTCTTTTTATATTTTTATTGCTGATCGGTCTTGTTCAAAATGAGAAAGAATCGGTTAATGTGTTAACTGTTTTTGAATTTATTTGTTTACATTGTATGGCGTCGTAATGAGTTGAGCTTGAAATTTCTTTTTTTTTCTTTTAGTTCTGTTAAATTAGCGATAGCTTAGTAATCTACTAAATAAATAATTTTTGATCAAGAATTATAGGGAATTCGACTATTAGACATCATGATCATGATAAAGGAATCATTAAACTTATTTAAGGTTTTAAACTCTAACTGATTTCTAGTAACTTCTAAACGTTTCGTCGAAAATAAAAGCGAAAGTTAAAATATATGTAAATTGTCAACTTCAAGTTAATTAAGGCTCGATTAAGGCCCGATTTAAAACGAAATAAATTGAAATAATATTTCATATGAATATCGTAAGCATTTCTTTAAGATTATATAAAGAATTCAAATTATTATTATTATTATTAATTACAACAACGCCTACCTATTGCGTTTAGGGCAAGCAGTTTTTTTAAGTCGAAATATATATAACACAATAAAAATTTCAGATGATAATTTTAAGTAGAATTTTTATACCCATCACCGAAGTTTGAAGTTATATTCATTTTGTCAATTTGCTTGCAGCACTCAGAAAGAAGTTTTGAAGACTCCATACCGTGCATATTCTACATATATTCTTTGCCAGCATCAAATTTAGAATTGATTTAAGCATATCCATCTATCAGTCTGTCTGTGGACAACCGTCTTCTGTCCACAAAAATGAAAATATCCCGGTCAAATTTAATAAAACTATTAAAAAGTTTTGCGCTGGCATTGAAAATGGGCCAAATGAATTGAAAGACACGCTTACGGTGTAACATAAACTGAAAACATGTCTGCTGGATGTTTTGCTTATTGACGAACTATAACAGAGACATAATAATAAAATGCCCGCTGTTCCATAAAAATGGATGGATGCCGCTACCACCCAAATATTATAGAATATTGAAATTTTTTTTTTTTTTTTACTTTTTTTTCTCAAATGAAGATGGTGGGTATAACGAATTCATTTTTTTATTTATTTCATTTGATATTTGTTTCTCTCTTATACCCACCATGGGAGGAGGGGAGAATATTCATTTTGCTTGTAATGCCCGGGAGAAATGTTTAAAGACCCCACAAGGTACTTATATCTTTATTCAGCATCCGTCAGTCTGTCCGTTTCTCCGTCAATGATAAACATTTTTTAGACCGCAAAATAGAGATATCGGTATTAACACGATCCCAGGTTATGCCTGCAGTGAAAAATAATCTGCAAACTCCTCTATTTCCTGAGTGCTTTGCTTACTATTCATATAAAATATAGTTTCTTACCTTTTTTTAAGATAAAAGTGAAAGATATAAAAGGTTTAGCAAAGCGGATAATAATGTTACTTGTTACTAACGTCCTAACGATTCTCTAAATCTAAAATAATTAGCAAGGTATAAGGATTTGAGCAGCAATTATTGAGAAAACATTTTTATACCCACCACCGATATATGGGCGTATACTCATTTTGTCATAATGCCCGCAACACCCAAGCGGAAGCTTCAAACCCTCTATAAAGTGTCCGGCTTTCTGTGCGTATATGTGTTGTGGACACTGTTCTGGTTGTAAAAGTTAAAATATCGACTTCAAATTGGATAGAAATATTGGAAATCCTTGCAGGCAGACTGTCTTTGAAAAACCTTCAAATCGGACGAAGTTTAGATTTAAGGTGGAACATAAACTGTTTTCAAATGTAAGACAATTATTGTCTTTGCTTATTATTGATAAATATTTCTTGAAATGTCCTTTCGAAACATTTTGGCGAGTGAGTGAGTTGTGCAGCAGTTTTAAATTCAATATATTTCCATTTTACTCATCGACTTAATCGTTGTTGTTATCGTTCCACTGCAAGTTGGGTGCCTGCTTTCTCATGATCAAAATCATACAAAATACTTCATACATTGCCTTTTCAATTTTCCTACGATGTCGTCGATCTGTTACAACTCCATTTTCGATTATCGAGAAAAATTTTCTGCATATTTTTTACTGTTGTCTGCCTGTAATGACCAATTTTGGACATCCATTGCATTTATCAGCATTGGTCTTAGTACGATATTGACGAACAGACAAAGTTAAATTGACTCGGATCTTTATTTTCATCGTAAATATGTACATGAGTTTTGGAATTTCTAATCTATGCTTCTTTGTATTACAGAGATAAGATATAACTTCACCTTTCTGTGGATATGAATATCTCGTATACTGCTAAAGCGAACTAAAGACATTTAGAGAGTGTAATCGTCTCTAAAAAGAGACAATTAAAGCTTTATCTGCTGTCAAAGACATGGCTGTCCGATAATGTTAAAAGGGAAAAATAATGAAGTACGAGTACTATACGAACTTACTTAGTGTTTGGATGACGAAAAAGGCCGGGTTTGGTGAAAAAGAAAATGATATTTCATTACAGCATTGATTCACTTGTCACGGTCAAAATCAGAAAAGTCCACTTTCGAATTGTTTTCTCATGCAATCTAGACGTTGGATTTAGTCTCTTTGGATTATTTTCTTACTCTAAAACTTACAAACGTTGCTCGGTAGTAAGACTTTTTAACAGTAAAGGAAAGGAATCTAGGAATGTGTTGAACTTTTTTGACTGTTCTCGCTATAAAGAAGGTGGGCGGCACGCTATCGAAAATCGACGCTACGAAAAGTATACTGAGCTAAAAGTAGACTATATATATGAGAAATAAATATATTTTCCTTCAACGTTTTCGCTATTTGCATTGTCAGGTCGAACACTGGGACTATACTCATATGTTAGTAAACGGACAAAAAAACTTATCTCCTCTTTAAGATGATAATTTGAATGGATGCGTAGTTTTAATCTAATGCAGATGATATTGTATGAAATCAGTTCAAAATGATGTCGAAATAGTAGGGCAATGTGCTGTTTCGATTTACTCGGTTTGTTTTAGGAGGCACTTGACAGTAAATTTATGCTTATATCTAGTTGGGATCAAAGTACGTATACTATACTACACTATATGTACAATAATAAGTAATGACAACAACAACAACAACAACAGTATCAAATAAACTACTGTTAACAATTTTAACAACCAATGTTTTCGTTTTTTTTCGTTTTATTTTTTAATATATATATATATATATATATATATTTTTTTTTAATAAAAAATCATCCTTGACCGCAATTCTGTACAATTTCGGTTGCGAAGAAGAGGGAGGCAGAGTAAGGAAAATAACAAAAAAAAAAAAATAAACGTATATATATATATATATTAAACTAAACTACATCATCAACTAAACACCCCCACCAAAAACGAAATAATATATTTTTAGAAACTTAAGCACACAAAGACATATATAGAAATAGATGAGAAATGAAAAATTTTAATGAAAACATTAGCTCGTTACATATGTTCATTGTGATGATCACGATATTTTATGACTATGACAATACAACAATGCAACAATACAACAACCATTCAACGTTTATATCAAAACATATTTTGCATTGATTGTCAAGTGGATTTATTGCTGATGCTGTTACTTTTTCGTTTTTGTTATTAACTTTATCTCAATTATTGTTATTTCTATGATTGCTATGTTTAGATTGCTGCTGTTATTTTTCGTGAAGTACTGGTAGCATTATATATATATATATATATATATATGTATATGGTAAAATGATTTATAATTTTTGTTGTTTTGTTTTTCGTTTAAAACTCTGGTATTCATTCACTTTGTCACTTATTATTGTATGCAAATATGGTAAACATTTGCATCACTGTGCGTTCTTTTGGTTAGATATTATTGGGGACTGAAAGAGTAACAAATTAGCATGAAAGACCAATCACTGCAAAAATATTGAAAAAATAAAAAAAATAAAAAAAATAATAAGGAACTGTATGCAGCTTAGGTCGAATTTTAAGCACCTATCGCTAGACTAGAGCGTATGTGGGAAGGACTGAATGTTTATGTGAAAGACGAAAATGATAAAATTCCTTCAGGTTTTCAAGACACTTAAGATTACAAAAGTGGAAATTCCGAGGAGTGTTTTTTCATATCGCAAATAAAAGTAGATTGCTTTGAAAAATATTTTAATGATGATAGAACTTCAATTGCTTCATATTGATTAGTAATTGGGAGAAAATAGTAAATTATTGCGTCATATAAAAAGTCTCTGCGGTTTCTTTTGCCACTAGATGTTAATGTCTATATTTCTGAGAAAGCACACCTGATTGTTTGAAATGAATACGAGCTTAAAAGGTGACATTTCAACTTGCATTTTTTGTCAACACAATTTTCTAATTCTTTGCTCGTGTGAAAAGTTACATTAATTCAAAAATGAGTGATATATTTAAAGGAACACGCTATGAGATGCTTTTTTTTACTACGAAAGAGATTAGAAAAAGTTAACAAAAGAAATTTGTGAAGTATTCGTTGAGATTGTTGAGAGTAAACGAAGTACCAAGGAGTGATTCGCTCGATTCCTTTCCGGAAATTTTGATGGCAAAGATGCAACCTCGTTCTAGTTGGCCAGTCACTGAAAAACTCGATGAAAATTTTGCAACTGGTGGAAATAAACCGTCACCTAAGCTGTCAGCAAAAGCGGAGGCTCTAAACATTAATATCATATGACAGTTTCGAATCATTTGAAAAGAGCAGGCTACAAAAAGAAGCTTAAAAATCTACCGAAAAATCGCGAAGAAATAACATATCATCCAGTATATAATAAGCTTGGAAGTGTGTGGAGGAATGTACATATGTGGTTGGGATGAAATCAGTGTTCTTTGTAAATTACCTGAAAACTGAGTTAATAGAGTGCAAAAATTTGGGGGGAGACAAATCGATATAAAAAAGTGTTCCATGGCAACATTGAAGAAGTCACGATATGAATTATTGAAGGGTTCATTACACGATTGCCGCATTTAAACTTTTTCTCTTGCATTTGTTTGTATACCTGAAAATATTCTTATGTGAGTAGATTTTGTTATCGTACAAAGGAGTAACAAGGCTCTTACCCAAGTAACTTTAGTATGACTTAGGGGCTAAGGCCATTTCATGGCCACGAGAGACTGTTTCTTCAATTTGTTTACGAATTTGATTAAAATTTTACAAGCGAGTCCACAGTTATTGGAATATTTAAACATTTTTTAAAAAATTATTTAAAAACAGAGCACAGCAGGTTCTGGCAGGTTTTTTTTAAACAAAACGGTAAAGAAATTCTTGAGTTATTCCTCAATATCTAATGAAACCATAGTGGTTTTGCTTTGAAAATATTGATTTAAAAATATATAAATACAGTCGAACAAAGCCGCTCGTTAAACATCCTACACTAATTTGTCTAATAAAATTCCTCATTAAATTTGATAAGAAAATATTACATAGTTTACTTCGTTTCCACATAAAAGCATGGGTTCCACAGAAGCTCTTATACTATACTTATCTTCTACTATTTTTGCCATAAAAATGAGACTTTGTTGTCCTATAAAGACTTACTTATAGGAAAACTTATATGTGGTGAGGTCCAAAAAATAGACCTACGTGGTCCAAATATAGTGCAGTTAACTTTTACGTCAAATTCCTATTACACAGAAATTTTTATCTAGAAATATTAAACATCAAAAGTCTTTGTCATATATAGTCCTTTTTTTTCAGGAAAAGCCTTTGGATAGTTACCCAAAAAATAGATTTAGATAGTCGAAATCTAGTAGGGTTCATATTTATGTACAATTATTATCGGATACTAGTTTGCATTACAAAATATTAAAAATTAGATCTCTTTCCATATGAATGCTTATTTTGTCCATTCGATCCTAATTTTTCCTATTTATTTTATATATCAAAATACTGGTTTCTACCGATTTTTGTCGAAAAATACTAAAAATCGCAAAGTTTATCATATAAATACTTTTTTCAAATAGGAAATTATATGGCCAATGGTCGTAAAAATAGCCCGATTGAATCCATTTTCATTAGATTTCGTCCTTGGGTTAAAATAAGTCAAATTTCGTTCAAATATTTGAAGAATTGTGATCTGTAGGTTGAACACAACAATATATGGACAGACAATAGATAGACAGGCAGACAGACAGCTGTTGTCTATGTGTGTTTTACGTGCGGATCTACATTGTTCAACTCTACGGTACAGGATTATTTTTTTAGCGAACGTGAGTCAAAGTCTCTAAAGTTGTTCCTATCAAAGGCTCCACTATATTCTCGAGCTTTTAGAATAAACATTCACTGAGTTTTATCTAGTGTTTCCTTCCAGTTAGAGGATGTTCCTATGCAGCTGATCTCACAACGCCCACGGTACTTCCCGAGGGCCTTACTCAGCACTCTCCAAGCAGCGTATTGAACGAGCGATACTAACAAGCTTCAATCTTTCTTGGATGATCGGATCTTCATGAATTTATTTCGACCTTTGGGTATGCTGTACATCGTGGAAAATCCTTCATATTATCTTATCTCTTGGATTATCCGCACTTAGAAAATTATCACCCCAACGCTTAATACCTTTTTGATAGATCACACGATTCACAAAGTAGTAATATATGTATAATACCTACGCACTAAAGAACCTAGAGGTAAGATATTCCCATGAAATGGCCATTCCCCCGAATCACTTGTCCTGTATTCACGCAGAGGTGAACCAGTACAATTGATCGGAACAAATATAATCCAAATATACATCCAAATACTTGTTTTGCTGTCAATTTGTGTTATCTAAAATTTCTACGAAATAGATTCTGTTCTTTTTACAAATTAATTGAATTTTTATCTCCACTACCGGAGGTGAAGGGTACATTTCATTTTGTCATTTGGTTTGTAACTTTCAAGAGGAAGCTTCGAAAACCTCACAAGGTGTATACATTATTGATTGGCATCGAATTTAGAATCGATATAAGCATGTGCGTTTGTATGTCTGTCCGTCTGCGTAATCCCTGTGGTAAATATTTCCCTGGCCACAAAGAGATATCGGCTTCAAATTTAGCTGGAACATTCATTGCCACGCCCATCTATTACAATTTAGTTTTTGTTTTTTTTTAAGATAGACGTGTGGGGTATAAAAGTTTCGGCTCGGCCGAATATAATTTTCTTATTTGCTTTATGTTCAATAAATCACTAAAGAAGCGTCTTAATGTTTATTTTCGATCTATACAACAACTACACCTAAAGAAATTTTCATTTTCAATTTATATGATTTTATGAGAAAGTAATCTGCTGTGAGAAAGGAGTAGTATAAGTATATGTATGGCGTTATTATTATTTTTTTTAATCTTTTATGCGTTTTGATTCCTAAAACATTCAAGATGGAGTTAAGGCAAAAACTTCGTAGCGTTTTTTCCAATAGATGACTTTTTATTTTGTAACATCCCCCAGAACTAAATTTTGAGCAAAAAAGTATTTGATCTTTGGATGCCACATTAACTAATGGTCAGATATTTCTTAGATCGAATTTCCAACTGCGAGTAGTTATTGCAATGAATCGAAATAGAAGCTTTTTTTTGAAGATAACGATAATTGGCGATGGAATATAGCTTACAAGCGATGTGGATGAATTAGAAGATTGTTGACGAACCTGCACAAATAATGGTAAAGTCTTTCATCATCACCATGCTAGACCATAGAGTTCTTCAATAAGATGGAAAACATTCGAACAGATTAGTTTGAAAGTTTTCATGTATTTATCATACTGTCCGTGTCTTGTCTCTTCCGATATGAATATTTGTTAAAGTCTCCGTAGAATTCTCTTAATGTAAGTTTCCTAATGTGATGGCATAATAATTCTTTCAGCAAAGTTCATTTAAAATAAAAAATAAATAAATTTGAAAAAAATGCTACGTAGTTTTTCTTAATCTATAAGAATCGAACATTAACTTGGGAGTACTTTGCACGTGTACTCCTTTCTATGCGATATGGAGGACAATGTAAGCAATTGATGAAAGTTATATTCTTCTTAAAACCTCTTTAGTGATGATTTTGTTAATTTAATGTTTTGATTTTTGTAGAAAAAAGTCAAGGAAAATTTTTCAATTTATTTTGCATTATGAAAAGAGCTGTAATGATAGCTAACGATTATTATAATGCTGATGATAATGACTAAAACGATGACAACGTTAATGGTTTTTTTTTCGTAAATTTTTTATTTTTTATTAAAAAAATAAATTTTTTTTTTTTTTTTTTTTCTATATATTTACGATAATAATGCTTAGGAAGATAAAGTTGGTAGCGCTGTTGATATCGCTATTATTTTTAGGGTTTTAATTAGCAGTTTTGATTGCATAAAATCAGTATTCGGTGTAAATTGATGTCCTGTTTTGGATATAGCTTCGTCTATCTAGTATATATAGTATGAAAATAAAATTTTTTTGTGTGTGAAAGATAGATACGCGCTTTGTTTAGTGCAAAGTAACCACCAACTGACAAAGTTGTTAATTTGTTGATACATGTATGTGGTTTATGTTTGTATGTACGTGCATGCACTTTGCTTATTTTTTGGTAAATAGGAATTTCAAAACTAAAAATAATAGATTTTTTTTTAAATATACTTTGCTTTTTTTGTTGTTTATTGTGTCTTTTAAAAAGATTTTCTCAAACCAACAAAAAAAAAAAAGAAAAAAATATGCGGTCAAGGATGTTATTTTAGAGAAAACTAACGCAAAGCATATACGTATTTTTTTTTGAAAATATTTTCTAAAGAAAAACAAAAAACGATATTGAAAATTCATATCCAACAATACAGGACGATACAATATATTTATCATTGGGTTTGTAACAAGCAGAGATTCTCATTAAAAGTCACATAAAAACATCGTACTCTTAATACTCCCGGCATTCATTTATTTTCCAAATTCCTAACTAAGCACAAAATTGAGCTGGAGAAAGCGAATGAATGAAGCGAAGAGATCTTTTAATTTTCAGTTCAATATCGTAAGATATTTTCAAATTTTTTTGACCTGAAAATAATGTGTAGAATATTTGGTATCAACTTAATTGATGACATCAATTAAAAATCGTATGAAATCATCATGTAATTGAGGCGTAAAATGTATTTTTGAAAATTTTTATAAAGAAATTTGATCAAGCAATCAACTTAAACCGATTACATTTCTATACAAAGCCTTTAGATACGATTATGAATTCTCTGCTTGATGCCAAGTTTAGATCAAGATAGCAAAGTGAAGTAATCTCACATCGAAATAAGTCTATGTTAACCTTTTTTTGAGCCCTGATTTTCAGCAAAACCATCTCGAATAACCTTAACATGCTTCACAAGGGTATCGTTGGGTATCATTGATTCGTCTTAATGTCAACGAGCAATTTTCCTACTTGTTTTATAATTAAATTATGTGTTCAAATTTGTGTTGTGTTATGTTCTGAAGTCTTGTGCAGTTTTCTTATCACGTTAACCTTAATCTCTTATATTAAAACAAATTAAATTATCAAAAACCCAAAAAAAAGGAAACACAAAAAAAAAATAAATAAATAAATAAAGAAAAAACATGCATTCTTACACAGTTGGTGTGGTTTTTATATGTAACTATGTGTATGAACACATATATAGTGCATATGTGTGTACATAGTAATGCATGTGTTTATTAATGTTTGCTTCGGCATTCACAAGTTGTTTGTAATTTGCGCTTTTCGTTTTTCGTTTTTTGTTCGCTCTTTGTTTGTTTATGTGTGTGTGTGTGTGTGTGTGTGTGTGTGTATGTGTTTCTTTTAAATAATTACAATGATTGACATAAAATTTGTTTAATCATGCATTACCGTAAATAGTGGTTAAAGCAACTAGTTCTCAATTCAAACATGTCATGTGTGTTTATGTATATATACATATGTGTGTGTGTGTGTATAATTATGTTTTCATATCAACAAGTGACAAATGCATACCATTAATTATAAATTTAATTCCTTTTTATTTATTTTTTTTTTATTAGTTAGCCCCATAAGCGCACTAATACATGCATGTTGTGACTCTGCTGCTTCCCTCACTTTAATACAATAATTTTGTATTGCTTTACATTTGAGCAAAGCGTTAAGCAAAAGCAACTGCAACAACAACAACAGGTAGTTGACCAATTTTTGGTGAATTTTTAAATGTTTTATGTGCTATTTGTTTTATTATTATTTCTCGTGAATATTTTTCTCATGTCGAATTTCAATTGCAATTAATAAAAATTATGTTGATTATCAATGTTAGGTTGAAATACAAATAATTTCATTAATAGCTTTTTCGTAGTTGTTATAATATTTCAATAAATATTATAAGAAATGGTGAGAAATGCAAGGCCAGTTATCAATAAAGAAATCTTTTGAAAATTTTTTCGTTTTAACGTAATATTATTAAAATCCCCTCTCCTCTATTTATTATACCAACCACCGAAGTTGTGTGGGGTATACTCATTTTATCATTTTGTTTGTAATGTCCAGAAGGAAACTTCTGAGAACCCACAACGTATATATATATATTCTTAATCAGCATCAAATTCTGAATTGATTTAAGCATGTCTGTCTGTCCGTCTATGGTAAACACACTCCTGGCCGCAAAAATGGAGATATCGACGGCTTCTAATTTAGAAGAAACATGGGAAGTTCTTTTATTTGCTTTGATATTGAAGATGAGTCAAAACGTTTATAGGCCACGCCTACAGTGTGAAATAAGCTGAAAACACATCTATTTTCTGGCAGTTTTTCCCAGTGCTCATGGACTGCAAAATAAAAACTTCCACAAAAATATAAAAAATCTGCCACTCCCACCTATGAAAATTTAGTTTTTCTCCTATTTTTAAGATAAAAGTGATAGGGTATAAAAGATTCGACGTAGCCGAAATGTAATAATTTTCTTACTTGTTTTTCATAAAAATTATTTACGAGTTCGTTTTAGTTGTGTCGATTATTGCACTTTATTGGTGTTAAGGGTTAAATGGTGTAAACATCAATTAATAGACTTTTTGACTACTAGGAAAAATTAACTAAAGAAAATTAAAAATATATTCACAGATTTAATTAACATAAAAAGTGTGACACAGTTGTGATTAGGTCGTAGGTCCTGATAATTATAAACTGCAAAATTTGGAAAACGAATAAAATTAAATCCGAATATAGTAATAAAACGATAAATATATATTGCATTAGAAGCTTAAAACCTTAAAGTAACGTAGTCGAACAATTGATGTTTTTTGTCCTTTATTAAGGATTTACTCAAGAAGTTGATAGAATGACATGTAGATAGACTTTGCCACTATTGAAAAGCCCATATAAGTTTCAAATAGTACCGACCTTCAAAAAAAATGTGTTAAATTTTCTGCTCTGTGATGCATATTGTTAAGAAAATCTTATATTTGATCAAAGCAAGTTTACATAAAAACCGCCTAATTCAGTTAAAAAGGAAATTTTCAAAAATATTTTTTTCTTCTTCCCTTCAGCTTAGATTTGATTTTTTCGATGCCTTTAGCTTAAGTATATAAGAAAAGTTCATCTGATCTCATTGATCTACGAGATCATTCTTGATTTTTAAGCAACCAGGAAAAGGTTATTTTGGCTCCTTTCCCGCTACGGATGTATAGAAAACATAAAGTGATAAGAGAACATAATTTATATTGAAACGTGACCGTTCTATGAAGAGATTCTATTTATTTTTATTGTTCGAGATTGTTATGAAATTCAATTATCGTATAAAAGAAATCTAAATATGAAATAACTTCCTCAAATATTGTGATGAAACCGAACAAGTATCTTTGATGTTTCGCCTTCCTTTGATGCTATAAAGCAAATTATGACTTCTTATGTAGGTGGCGATTAACGATAATATTAATCGACCAGAGAGTTAATGAAACATTCTCGGGGGATTCAGCGGGCAAGAGATGAACGATTGAAACGTAATATTCTTGGCGAGTGGCGCCATGTGCTTGAGTTGAGTAATCAGGGAACACTAGTAATAGTAAGTAATATGAGAAGAGTCGAGATTTGGTGATTTTCTTACATAGTAATGTTTAACCTTACATGGCAAAACCTCAGGAAATCCAGAAAATGCTAGCAGCACTAAACTGAAATGTGCTGTTCTTCGAGCGTTTCTATTTTATATACTGTAGCCCGAGCGTTCCCGTCGCGTTATCCAAAAAGTGAATCCCTTGGTGGATAAGATTAAAATCATCCCGCGGAATTAATACTTTATTAGGAACGTAAAAAAAATTTGTGGATAGCACTAAGCTATACTAGCCTAACTATTTTCATCTTACTCAACAATAACAACAACAAAAATAAATCTACACTGATTTCCTGGCGAAATTAATTCATTTATTCAAAGTAAAACGATGTTACATGTTACATATCTGTTTAGAAAGGAGATCTGTAATGAATTACGGACAACATGGGTCAATTAATGAGGTCTCTTCATAGCTTCTCTTCCCACTAGAGAACGACGAAGTCAAACCGAATTTGTACTATTCAAAAGAATTCGTCAGGGATTCCCTAAAACTTATATCTTCGTGGATTGAATTAACTCTATCTATCCGTCTTTCCCTTCGTTCATCACCATGTCTAAGACCTACAGTCGGGAAGCTTATAGCTAGAAGATTGATGTGATAGTTAGCCCTATATTTAGTTTGAGATTAATTGTGACCTGAACTAAAATTGTACATATGCTGTATATTAAACTATCATTTGGAATAAGTATTTAGAAGGACCAGAGAACGATCTTGTGGTACTCTTTATGTTATTCGTAAGAGATTTTGAATTAAAAATTTGTTAAAATAATTTCATAGGATCGTCTAAATGATCAGTGTGAAAAATTCTTACAATTCTTACGTTTTGACTTAAGCTGTTTAAAGTATAAAAAGTGAGCACAAGTTTTTAGTAATTTTCTGTGGGTACTGATTTGAGAGGTTGAGTTCCAATATACAAGTTCAATTGGTTTTAAACTGGAAGGAAGTCGTGTCTACAACTGTGGATCTTACGGATCTTATTATAAAAGTTTCGATCTAAAAACTGCGATGCTCTCAATTAACAAAGTAGTTTACAATTCTTATGTAGTGATCTGAGATGGTGAATTCCAATGTATAAGATGAGTACAATTTTCTTACTTTTTCTCAGAGATTTTCAAGGATAATCTTGAAAGCAAGTGCTTATGGTAATGGTAAGGGGATCTTACGATTATTGCCTGTGTTTTCTAGGAAAAAAGTCAGTTAGGAGAACCCTCCTAATTGAATACAATTTCGTGGTCATTACTTTTTCTTTTAAAAAGTGTCTGTAAAGCTTAAGTGTACCTGATACTCCTATCTCTTTTCTCTTCCTGTAGAGAGAGAAACATTAAATATAAATAATAACAATAATTTTTTTTTTTTTATTTACATAAAGTGTAATGGAAACTTTTGCAGTTTCTTTTTTACTTTAGTTAAGCCAAAATCGTAACAGCTTAAAATAAAATAACGAAACTTGTGGTGTTTACAAGACCTTGAAGCGAATTAGAAACAACGAACTTCTTGTGCAATTAACCATTTAAGCGAAAACATGTAGTAATTAAACGTTAACGACTTTTAAGAATTTTTTGAACAGATTTTTTGTTTTAGTTGGTTTTTTTTGGTTTTTTTTTTCGTTTCTTCTAAGAAAAATTACTTAATACTCACATAACATGATGGATTCTGAGCGTTGGTGATCATGGTCCCATTGCGTTTGCCTAACAAGGATTGTTGCAATCGATTTGTACCATAGTATAGCTCCCAAATGCTGGGCTTCTTACGATGCCAATCCAGAATTGATTGTTTATCGTTGGACTCGGATGATTCTCCACCGTTACTAAAATTCTGATGCTTTTGTGTGTTGGTGTCGTGAGTATGTAGTTTACCTAGCACGGGCTGATGAAATGAGAGATTACGTTGTAGCTGGGCGTTTTGTTGATGGTGGTGATGTTGATGTTGATGCTGATGCTGATGCTGATGCTGATGATGTGGATTATTTTGATTGGTTTTAGTTTCAGTGATATGACAATCACTGAGCGGAAATACTTCGTTTAAAGATTTACGTTTCATTTTGAAATTTGGATCACTGGCGCAACGTATCGAGGTAATTTGTTGTTGGTATATGCTAAGCGGAACACCAGACGCTTCAATAAATATGCCATCTCTGACAGCTTCGTAAGTCGAAGTATCGAATGATTGTCGCCGTTCGAATGCTTTTTTCATTTTCACGATATTTTGGTTTTTTACCAGACCTGTGCATAATTGACGTATCTCGAGCTCATTGTGATGATTTATCCGTTCTAAATATAATTCCAATTCATTTTTTAGGGTTTTTATCATTTGAGTTAGTTCTTTGGGTATGCAGTCTTCTCGGTTTGGTTGCATTGAACTTAGCTCTTTCGTGGACGTGGGAGACGAATAAGTAGATTGTCTTCTAGATTGCCCGGCCTGCGTTAAGAGACGTATTTTATCTCTAACATCTTCTAATAGTTCGCGGGTATTTTGAAAATGTAATTGTTCTTCGTATCGTTTTGGATACGCAGCAGCAGTACCGATAACATAAGTTGACAAGGATTTCTCTGACACTGAACTGCCTGAATGAGCTATGATATCACTTTCCACTCGATAAGCATCCTCAGGACAAGAATTTATATATTTGGCACATTTCAAATGATTCGCCTCTTGTTCATCGTTTAAAAAACTCGGATTATCTAGACTATCATTAGTAGTAACCGCCGACTTTGAAGCATTCGAATTTATGATATTACGTTGTTTCGACTTATCTTCGTTATCCAGAAGGAAAGAATCTAAATCAATATCTAATAACGAGTCATCGCTATTGTGTTCATGCGTTGCATTTTTCCAATTTTGAGTGGAGGGAGAGTTACACCTTTGCAAACTGTTTGATGTTAAGTCGTATCCTTCCTTGATTGTGGGCAAATAGCTATACGATCTCAATTTATCAGGGGGATAAAGCGATGAATACGCTGGCGGTTTTAATTGTTCCTGAGCATGAAGTTGAGGAAAAGTTTTCAAATGACGATCTAAATTCTCGATACTGGTTTCCAAACATCGCAAATTTTCACTGAAATCTGGTTTCGTGTATTTTGCGGTTATCGTCTTTGCTGTCATAGTTGTTGTTGTTGTTGTTGTTTTTTCTGGCAAATCCATTTCGCATTGCTTACGATTACTATTGTGTTTGGTTTTGTCAGCCTCATGTTGTTCATTTTTCTCGCATAAATGCCCCGTACATCTGTTTTGATGAAGCGTATGCTTAATACTACTTTCTATAGTGTGAGTTAGCTTCTCACTCAGTGTTTGTTTGCATGCCATCTGGGTTTTATGGTCTGAAATTGTTGATGATGCGGTAACATTTTTTTTATTTTCATTATGTCGTGTATGTTTATTGTTTATTGTTGGATGATGTTGTGATCTCAAGTCCAAAATATCTAAATGGGGTTCGCTGTAGATGTGCTCTTCTAAAGAGTACGTTGAGCAAACGTTAGAGCTATAGTAGCCCGAGGAGCCACCACTTTTATCAGTTGAATAGTGTGATTGGTGCGATAAAGTTCGTCTACTAATATTTAAATCGCTTAAGATTGTGGGCGAGTTCCCTAACGCAACACTACGATTACTCTCGCTGTTATTGACATCACTTGTTGCTGTTGTTGCTGTTATATGTGCAGTTAATTGTTGTTGAGTTTGAGAACTACTAACCTTAATATTTTGATCGGGTTTTGAGTCCCCAAGCTGGCAGTTGTTGTTGTTGTTGTTATCATTGTTGGTGGCGGTGTTAGTATGTGAAGAGCTTGATGATAAGTTTTCCTTATATTTTGTGCAATCGGTGTTAGTTTTCAAACCGCGAAGACTGTTACTCAACGATGGCGTTAATGACGTGTTGGCTACTGTTGTCATTGTTGTTGCATTTGCTGTGAAACCAGTATTTATATCATGGCTATTTGCGTGTTGGTTAAAAGCAGCCAATCTTGTTTTATTGCCGGTAATACCACCAGCATGATTACTATTTACTACCATAGCGGTCATCATCGCATTAATGTTACCACTGCTACCACTACTGCTACGGCTGTAGCTACTCGAACTGTTATCTAGCTTTCCATTAGAGTCGCCACTTAATCGCGTCGACGAGGAGCAAGCGGAGTTGCAGCTGCAAATTGTGCCAACTGGTGTTGCTGTAGCTGTTGCCGCCGCCAATGGCATTGAATTTGAGATGCCCACACTGTCATGAAAAATGAAAATAGAGAGAAAAAAAAAAGTAGAAGTAGAAATAACAACTTTGCTAAATTAAAAGGGAAAATGTATTACAATTTTTCTGGGGTATACGGGTTTTATATCATATTTAAGAGATTAAGACATTGGACGAAAAATGGAAAAGTCTTAATTAAAACAATTTTTCTTTTGTTTTCCTTGTGTTTGTTAAATTTTAAATTAAGTTGTTTTCAATTATTATTTCAATTATCGAGAAAAGCCAAATTTGGAAACAATTTCACTTCGACTACGAATTTAATTTGATATTTTAGCACAACTTGTTTAATCATTTTTGAACTGTTAAGATGCAGATCTCATTGAGATGACTTCAGAAGATTCTATGAGATATATTCGCTGTAATTTCACTGACTTGATGCATCTTCATCTGTCTCGGTACATAAACAGGTAAAATCCTGCGGCTCTGAAAACTCAAGAGAAATAATTAAATCACTTCGCTAAGTACGATGTGTGATAGTTTGATTCGGTGTACTTGAGATGTATTTCTTCGAAAACGTGGCTGGTGCGATCGTTGCTGTGGATGGAGGCGTTACCTAATAATTTCGGTTGACTTTTTTTTGCCCAGAAACTGATGCTATGTGAGTATCATCAGTCATTTCTTACACAGCTCTTGAAAGAGTGGCTATTTTACGTGAAAAATGTAAATGGCCTTATACATTGAAGGAAAGCTATTCAGATTATAAAGATCAGTTATTTTACACCCATCATCGAAGAATGGTGGGAGTACACTCATTTTATCATAATGTTTGCAAAATCCAGACGGACGCTTCGGAAACGTTATAAACTAAATAACACATATTCTTGGTCACCGATCAAGAATCTATTTAGTTGCGCCTCAGTCCAAAGGCTAGCGCAATGTTGGAAGAGAGTTGCTTTGATTGTAATACTCTTGAAACAGACTATACTGATGAATAAAAATCTATTATTTAAACAAAAAATTTTTTTTTTACCTCTTGTCCTGAGAATTATTGACCTACTCAAATTTAATACATTTTCATGATATTTTAATTAAGGATTTATTACCTAAACTTGGCCACTTGTCTTACTAATAATACAAAATCACTGCTAAATAATCCATTCTTTGCATTATTACGAGATTTTAAAAGGAATAAATTTCTTAGAATATCGACGAATCTTAATTATATTCAATTACTATAATATTTAGCTTGATGTGAATAATTATTGCACGAAAAGCTTGAGTAGATGAAGTTTACATAAAAGACAACTAAAAAATATTAAAAATTTAATATAAAATTCCCTTTTTAAAGAATTTCGTAACATTTTGTATAACTTTGAAGTGAAACTATTCGTCTGTAATCGTCGAACGCGAAATGAATTTGTCCTGTACAAAGTATGTGTGCACGCGTATACTCATAGTCTCTAATTGTTTTTCAAATTCAATGTCAAAAATCATATTAATTTTATGAACTCTAGTTATGTGTACACATAATAAAATTTATAACACATTTTTTTATATAAAATGTCAAGTGAAATGTCATATAAAATGTCAAAAGAATGTTTTAATCGTTTAAAGTTTAAATTAAATTTATAATAATTGAAGTAAGCCATTTAAATAAGTAAACTGTTTTTAAATGTTTAAGCTCATCGGTTTTATATAACGTTAGTTGAATTACATCTTCCAACATAGTTTACATCCAAGCTATGGACTGCAAAAATTGACGTCAAAATAGTCAAAATAGTTAGGACCCAAACAACTTCAATCAAGTAAGTATAGTACGGTTTAACCAGTGTGACATTCTGTCGTTCTCTCTCAGATCTTTCATTATCTTTCTTTTGCCGTTCGACGAATTCGGACACTTCTAATCGGTTTAATTTAAGTATTAAGATAGAGGAGTGGTAGTCGAAATCATCGTAATAGAAAGAGAGAGAGAGAGATAGAGAGAGAGCGAGAGAGAGAGAGAGTCGAGAGAGAGACAGAGAGAGAGAGAGACAGTCGAGAGAGAGAGAGACAGAGAGAGAGAGAGGGGGGGGTAGATAAAGAAAGAAGTATGGAGAGAAAGCGAAATAGAAAGAGAAAGGAGGGAGAGATGAGGGAGCGGAAGATAGAGAGTGAGAATGAGAGATAGAGAGAAAGAGAGAGAGAGAAAGGCAGAGAAAAACAAAACAGAGAGAGAGCGAGAGATAGATAGAGGGAGAAAGTGACAAGAAGAGAGAGCAATAGAATAATAGCTCTTCTGGATCCCATCAGACGACATTTGTGGTTATTTGAGCAACTTTGCAATTTATTGACTCATAATAGAGTTCATTAGTATGCCGAATTTCGTGCCATCTCATGTTTTCTATTTCTAAGCCATTTATCCAGAAAATGTTGAGATTATGTCAGACTCTTTCGTATTCCGAGGTAATAAGTTTAGTTGGTTTCGGTCGAATAATATATTTCTATGTACGTACATATGAATATTTAAAATATAATTACATTTCCGGTAATTACCATTACACGTATTGATTAACACTTTCTCAGAAGATTGCCACTAATTTTCACTTCTACTGATTAAACACACATCCGTGGCGAGAAGAAGGAGTGCGAATGATATCTATCGGTTGTTTTTGTGAAGAAAGATCGATTTATTATATATTTTTAAAAGATCTAAGGATATATATCTTAGCATATATTATTTATATTCCTGGCCTGGATAATAATTTATTAACGGTTCGTCTTTTTCAGTGTAAATAACATTTCTCTCTGTCAAATTCACTCATGATGTCTATTTAAAAGTATTCAAATGTCACTATCCATTATCAGCATTTAAACTTGAGACATTAATCTTGTACATGGATTTTGGTTTTTTTTCTTTTGACATTTTATTAGCGCACATAGCGTATCATATCGGCATTGTAACGATTGATTCATTTTGATTCGCTTTAACATTTGCTGTTATTTATAGTAATGGTTTTTATGTCTCTTTATAGGAGTTTTTATTTGATGCCGCTAATTAGAGTAGAATTTATTTATGCCAGAGAAACATAATTTTAAACATGAACAACACTATGTTTATTGCAGCAATTATATGACGGGGTAATCTCTGTGAAAACAATTTAATTTGATTTTCTGCAAAAAAAATTTTTTTTTTTTTTTTAAAGAAACTAAGTTCAAAATTTTATATTCGCAGTGATTAAAGAAAATTAGATTTAGTTTTTTTTTTTTTTTTAAAAATCTTCTATACATATAGGATACTTTGGAAAGCTATTCGAAGTTTTATATATATATTTTTACAGATCATCGATGCACTTTATGAGTTCATTAACTGAACCTGGGTTCGTCGTATTTATTTTAAGATTAAATCACGTATTTTCAAATAGGATTTTTATGACGGCCAGAGTGAGATTCAAATTTTAAATGGTCTGTTTGAGCGTTTACCACGATGAGCGTAAATTCAAATTTATTTGTTTTACTACTTCTTTCAGGACTTCTGCTAAACAGGTGGATAGACAATAGTCAGAATTGAGCGTTGTATTTCCTTCTAAAGTCTTTTCCACATCAAGGCATTATGCGTAATGTAAGTGAAAGAGTGAGAGTTTAGATCTCGTATAAATGAATGGAAATAGTAGTGAACATATTGGCAAGTTTCGTTCCCTATATGCCTATAACGGAATCATCCGCCCGAACAGTTTTAGCCGATCACGATGGCATACGTTTAGGTGACATTATATTGAAAATAAACGAAGAGAACGCAACACGGGAAAAAATTAATTTCCTCCTTAAAGGTTAAGTAAGAATCCATAGACGAATTTGTGTAGTAGGCAAGACTAGTCCTAAGATGTCCATATAATCCAAAAGTCAATCCTTCAAATTCTAGTGCAATAGAATTTCAATTTATTCAAAGAAGTTTATCAGTAAATTTGAAAAACAACAAAACAATTTTTTTGATCATTGCCGTCTAATTCTCGTAGAGAAAAATAAAATTTGCAGTTGAATGGGCTCTTTAGGAACTCTCTGAATCATATGGCATGAAGTGATGTATCTTTGTAATCTACTATCAGACTTCAATGGAAAATACCGAATTTTTTTTTTTTGTATTTATACCAAATAAGTCTACAACTATGGCCTAATGTTGGTTACAATAAATATTCTGTGGTTAGTGAGCGTTCATCGTGATAGCCTTGATTTAGTAACTGAAGATGACTTTCAAGAAATAAGTTTTTTTTTTATTTTGTTTTGAAGGCCATTTATTAATTTGATTTCATGTGATTAATTCAAGACCTAGTTAACACAATAATTCAAAACTTAATATTTTCTGCAATTATAAATCGTTTCTATGAACTTCATTAGAGTTCAATTTTCTAATTATTATCATTACTAACATTGTAGTTATATCGTCAAACGTACCATCAGAGCACTCTGTTTAATTTTAATGACCATTTTCAAGTTCATCTTAAGTACCCAGGTGAGTGCTAAGCAAGCAAACAAGCATACGTTTCCGATGTAAATATATTTTTCTGTCTTTTTTAAGAATGAACTGATGTGTAATTAGAGTCATGTACGTATGTGTGTGTGTGTGTGTGTCAAGTTAAATAAATAATGACGATTACATAATCTTCAATAAATTTTCGATTATATTTACCTTGAAGCGAATCTTGGATACCTACCATATCGTGCATGCTTTGTGGGCGAGTTAATCAACCATGTTAGGTTTATTTTAAAATTTTTGGCAAAAATTATAAATGTCGTTAATTAAGTGCATTGATAGTTATGAGAAGCAAGTATACGATATCTAACATATAAGTATGGATTTATATATTTTTTATGCATAGAAAAATTTGGTAAAACAAGGCTAGAAAATGCATCAAATAATATGCACGTGTTCAAGCATATAAGTCTTTCAGGTATTTATCATAATTTTTAATATTTGAGGAATACTAATGGTGAATGCACGGATGAATGTCGCAAAATCTTTGATGGAGAGCGTAAATTCTTGAATCTCTGGCGCTTATATAAGAAATATAAATAGAAATTCTATCCTTCAGCGATGGGAACACGATAACGTCTATGTTTGTATGGGAACGCCTTCAAACGTTGTATGAATTGGTCGAACACGAAGAGGTACATCTAATGTGGATGGCCGGACATTCAGATATTACAGGTAATGAGAGGGCCGAGTGTTAAGCTAACAGGGAGGCCTTTGGAAACATGACAGGTCCGGAATCTTTCTGGGACTACCTTAAAAGGCTGCTATCGTAATGAGGAGAAATAAAAATCAGGTAATCACTGGAAGCATAGTGTAGGACGGCAGGGCGCAAAAAGGTTTATTAAATCTTCCGACATAGCTCACAAGTCACTATAATTATATAGGAGCGATTTGGACCCTGATCACGGGCTTCTGCACGGGTCATAACTCCCTCAGGTATCACCTGAAAAACATGGCTATCGCGGATAAGGATTCTTGCGGATTCCGGGGCAGGGTAGTGAACACGTCTTATCACATTTTGTGTCAATGTGAGGCAATCTGCCGAATCAGACAATAGGCGTTCCGCAAACATTTCGTAACGCCAAACACAGTACGGTGCGCCGAACCTATGAAGTTGTCGGAATTTATTAAAAGCCTAAAGCTGACATTTAAAAGCGCGGTACGTATTGCCAATGCGGATAGTAATCATAATAGTCCTTTAATGTTAGGTGTAAAAAGATCAAGTAAAATAATTATGTCAAATTCAAAAAATGAAGTTTCGATGTTCTATAATTTTGGGGGGCGTGGTCGCTTTTCCATTTTTTCCCATGTGAAAATTTTGCATGAATTATAACTTATGAGTAATGAGGAAAAACTTAGAAAGCAAAATTGTTTTCATTTTGTTCTAGACCAATTGTAGACTTTGACCGACTTGGGACATTTTCAATATTTCAATTTGCGTAATTTTCCAACGTTTTTGCTAATTTTGAAAGCATTGTTTTAATTTTTGCGTGCAAGAGAATTTTTCTGTCGAACAGACGGACACGCAAACATACCTAAATCTACTCAGAATTTGATAATGATCAAGAATATATCTACTGTATAGAGTACCTGCACTTTCATTTTGTAGATGGAACAAACGATTTCAAGAAAATGAATATAAGTCCAAATTTCAGTGGCAGGTATAACAATGGAATCCCAAACAATGAAAACTAAAATCGCTTTAGATTTAAAATAGTGTGAAAGTTACTTGCGCCTTGCAACGAATTTTGAATGCTCTTTATTTCAAACAAATTTATGCAAAAATGCGAAATATTTATTCTTTTCGCATCAAACTTTCAGTTGGTTATTGTGTATCGCGTAAAATCTTATAATGAAAACGATATTTTAACGATTTAGCTCTATCGTCTCTTTTTCAAATTTTGTAAATCTAAGCTTTTTTAAAATGTTTTTGAGCTCGTGAGAATTTCAATATTATATAGGGAATGAAGGGAAAAATCTATTCGGAAGTTTACGTTAATTAACTCCGAATAGCATTTTTTGGCTGTTTCGAAACTTATAATAAGCAGTAAGTATTTATTACAAACTATACTCTGTCCTTTTCTTAGCATTTACTTCACGTGAACTTTTCCCGCTTAATTTCAATCATTTTTAAAATAATTTAAGATGAAGTTTTATGTAAAGGTACTATCATATGACAGTAAAGCCACATGCACGCACAAAGCCACACACGAGATATACGGTTACGATTGTTTCCGGAAGTACCTGCACAAATTCGGGCATCATTGCTCGCCGAACTGCCCGGAATGTGTAGATACAGAAGAAGATACGTGGCACATTACATTCTACTGCCAGAAATTTGCGAACGGGCGATCTGAAGTCGCAGCCAGCGATGTACTGCACGATGCTATCTGTAGTGCCGCGGAACGCAGTGAATGCGTACGTGAGCGAAGTGCCCAAGGCTGAAGAGGCAACGGGCAGAAGGGAGAAGTAGTGTAGTCCAATAACGGAACTCATTAAGGTTCAATCAGAAGCAGCGCGCGTAATGCCAAAGAGTGATGAGGGTGGTAGACAAAGTGTGTAGAGAATAGGTCTAGTACGTAGCTGTTATGGATGGCGAATCGTGCATGCTACTGGCACCGGCTGGTGGTATCATGAAGATTTCCATCTCCAGCACGCATAGCACGCATACACACACATACACAGCCATAAATTATTTAACGAGGAACTTTATTTGGTTCAAGATAACCAGTACTTAAAAGGAGTCCCAAACCAAATTCCAAATTTAATTTACTTTCATCCTTTGACGGATAGTGTAATTATTTGGTATAGTGGTAACCTTGCTAAAAGCCAGCTAAAGGCAACTGCATGAGAAGCCAGACTTTTATTAATGGTGACTATATATACGTACACATATGTATACATATATACATATATATATATATATATATATATATAGATATTTATATACAAATATATTTATATGCATACATATAGATATCTAGCTAGGCATGGTCAAAACTGAACTGAACTAAAAGCTTATATTGCGTGATGATGAAAACGCTAATAATATTGACATGCTTTAGTGAACACCAATCACTATTATTACCAATCAAACGATGGTATATTATTTCTACGAGTATTTGCGCGTATAATAATTATATTTTGTACCTTTTTTTAAATTTATGAAGTAATCATTCATCTTTGTATTAGAGTGTGGGTTAAGGTGGCATGTTAAAGACATTGAAATGCGCTGCCAAAGATGGTAATCGTAAAATTGTTGATGATTTGATGATAATAATGCAGTCAATCCAAAGACAAAGTTTTGCAACAAGATTTTCAATTAATTATAAAATACAGTCATTCTTTTAATAGCTCTGCCACTAGTGGCGCCGCAATGCTGAAAGTTTATGTCGCTTTCATACATATCATCAAAATTTCACAACATCGCTTAATAACGATAAAATTTATTCATTCTATTGTTTAAGAAAGTATTACCCAATCACACTATCTGTTGCAAAACTGTACAAAATTGTTACTCACTTTGGTTGGTAAAATTGTTCGATTAAATTTCTCTTGCATTTTCGGACTGCCTTCTAGATACGATAGTTTTGCTTGCTTGCATCTTAAGTCGGGCAAAAACGATTCCCATCGCTGAGAGTAATTTTGTTTATACTTTTTCCCTCATACAATCAACGAATGTGCAAAGTACGTAATGAAAAAAAATTTCTAAATTTTTACTTATCAGATCTCATTGCAATGGCAGTCTTCTATTGACGGTTTTTAATCTAAGAATCTTTATAACTCTAGATTGGCGACTTTTTATAAGTGAACACTTTTCTAATAAGCATTGAAAACGCTGTAATTGAGTATTATTGTATTTAGGTTCTGCTCAAACTTTGTCGAAAATATTTAAAAACATATCATGTCTATGCAGCCTATAATTGATGAAGTCACGCAATTAGAAGTAAATTAAAAACAAGTACGAAAATTACATTCGGCTGTGCCGAATCTTTTACACTTACCATCATTATCTTCAAAAAAGGGAGAAAAACTAAATTTTAGTATGTAGGCGTGGCAGATTGTTTAGATTGCAGACTTCTTATTTGGTCTGCTTTTGAATTTATTAATAATTAAAAATAAATCAAAAGATGATTCCGAGGTACCATTATTTCCAGAAATTTAAAAAAATGGAAAAGTTTTCTTACAAAATTGCCCTGATAGTCTTAGTTGCTAGTGCTCATTACACTTTAAGCCACGAATTTATTTCTTTGGTTTAAAAAAATTATAATAATAATAATAATAATAATAATAACGGAAAAGTTGATCATTTGATTGAGCTTTTTTAAATAGGGCATTAAATGCTAGCCGATCGTAGAAATGGCTCGATCCAATCAATTCTCAAAAGGCGTCATGACTCGAACATGTTAGTATTTCAAATTTCATCAAAATGTTTCAAAAGTTTCGACCTATGAGTTAATCTAAAGCAGTACATGGACATACATTACATAGAATGACGGACGGACAGACTTAAATTGATTTATAAATTAGCATTAAATTAAAACTTGATTACGATTCGATTGATATATACACTAAAAGGGAGGTATATTTGAAGTAATTCCGGTTATTATACAAGTCTCCACAAAACAATATATGATCTAACGTTTAATGATCGCTAAAAATTTTATTTTCAATACGATATTATTTCTGGCAGAATTATGCCATAAAATTAAAATTTTATTTTTTACGATCTTGAAAAGCACGGTTAGTGGGAAGTTAGAGAATAAATGTATATTTTAAAAAACTTTTCTGCATATTTATAAGTGACATGAGGGGACATTACACTATTGACATCCTAGAGAGTAGTTGAATATAGATGCGATCATATCAGCTATTAACTCATTTATTAATTTTATGATGTAAAATAATTTCTAACATAATATTTGTTTGTTTATTTTCTGATTTTAAAATATTTATTTATATTTATTTTCAAACATAAATATTCGTTTAACTAATTGTTTAACTATTAGCTTATGTGCTTTTATTGATTTAATCAGTTATGTAATTGTTTATAGAATATTTTTTTTTCTTTAATTTTATCGTTACAAAGATAACAATTTAAAATCTCTCTGTATAAGTCTGTGAAATCATTTAAATAATTCGTTTAATCATCATTATCTGACACTTGCATTAAATTCATGGGAAAATAAAATTAAGTTAAGACACAAAATGTAAAGGTATTAATCAAACCACATGATCGATAAACAGAAATCTTGATATATAATCAGTCGATTACTAAAAAGGAAGAACAGATATTAAGAAAGAGGATTACATTGTTGTGGCGGTAAATGTTTATTCCTTTTGTTGTTGGTGGTATTTTTAACATTTTTCTTCTTTTCTGTTTTTTTTTTGTCTTTTTTGCCAATCACTTCGCAATGACCTTCACAGAACATAAAACAACATTAACGTCATCATTAACAACAACAGTTTTATCAGCCGGTGAATCGGAAGAATTTTTATGCGGGAAATAACAAAACCCGGCTATACACTAAACAAGAAATATATGCATAATGAATGCTTGAATGATAAAGCAACAGAGAGTGATAAATAAAATGTGCTTATGATATTTTTCGGTGCCACTGTTTCGGGTGTTGAAAAAGTAAAATTATGTGAACAAAAAGGAAAAAAAAACTCAGCAACAATGACATTTAAATATGTAATAAGCAAGAACCATGATGTTAAGAAAAGTGAAAAAAGATGATTTCTTTACATCTCATCACAAAAGGATATATTAAGCTCAACGTTACGTATCTAACTCTTTCTTTTCAATGAAGTATAGTAGCACATGATTAGACTGCATTATAAATATATTTAAGGGGCAAGCGATGTAGGAACTGATTTAGACACGTTTAAAATTATGTCTAACGTAAAGTAAATAAATACATAGGTAACTAAATAAATAAACAATTAAATAAATAACTAATTATCTAACTATATAACTAAATAAATAAATAAATAAATAAGTAATTAAATAAATAAACAAATAATTAACAAAATAACTAAATAATTAAAAAACTAGATAACTAAATAATTAAATAAATAACTAAATAACTACATAAATAAATAATAAAATAAATAAACAAATAATTAACAAAATAACTGAATACATAAATAACTAGATCACTAAATAACTAACCAACAAAAAAACTAAGTAATTAAATAACTCAGTAACTAAGTAAATAAACAAATAATTAACTAAATAAATAATTAAATAAATAACTAAATAATTAGATAACTACATTAATAATTAACTAAATAACTACATAAATAAATAATTAAATAAATAACCAAATAAACAAATAATTAAATAAATAATTAAATAACTAAATAACTAACAAACTAAATAACTAAAGAAATAATCAACTAAATAACTGAATAACATTTTAATATATTATACTTCCATACACAGTTTGAAAGCTGGAACAAGAAAGAATGCTTGCAAAGATCAGTTTTATTTTCTCGAATTATTTTGATACAATATTTAATAATAGGTTGCCTTGTTTAAAATTACATTGTTCGATGGATTTAAATTTATATTGATTGTGCTTAACATATCGATGTGCACGAATTCGTATTAAGCACTAAGAGGATCAGAATATTACCATTTGGAATTAATGTAAGGCTTTTATTTTGTATAATTACATATAAGGGGCGGTCTTATGTTCTACATTCTATATATAATCTATTGTATCATTTTGATTTATGATTACTTTAATTTTTATTATAATTTATTACAACAAAGACATAAATCTTTTGTACAAATAAAGAAAAAAAAAAAAAGAATATTTTAAGCATTAGCAACCAAAACTTTACCTTATTTAATTTTTGAAATATGATTCAGAAATTTCTTGAAAATATTATTTTAAAATGTTTACGATAATCTCTTGCCCTTTCGACGGAGAGGAACAGATCTGAAATGCTTAGTCTATCGATTTTATTCCTGAACATTGTCTTAGTGTTTTAAGATGTTCAATATGGACTTTACACAACCATTCCTACTCATGCTCAAGCTACTCATTCTTCGGTTTACAAAGTTGCATATAAAAATTTTAATTTTCGACATGTATCATTTTACTAGAAATCTGTTTGCCGCATAAAGTGAAGGACAGATGGATATAATTGCCTATGCAAACAATGTATATCCATAATGTAGAAAATCTTGGGCGATAAATATTATAAAAATTTTTTAAAAATATATTGTTTGTTATATAAGTAATATCCTCTGATTAACTCCTTAATCTATAATTGTGTATAAATTCTTTATGAATGATTTTACATCCGCATTTTTTTAGAGTCAGATACAGAATGAGTATCTGAGTGTCGCCTATAGCGTATATGATTTTACTTGCATTTTTCTAGACATAATTAATGCAAAAACTGGTGTAAACTGACATTTACGTGTGCCATCTCATATAAAGGAGTTATTTTTATTAAGACTCCATTACATTTTATATTGCATTCACCTGTGAATGCTCGAGTGACGCAATATATTATATATATTTCAGGCTTTCGCTTACCGTTGCCTTAAATTTAATAAAATTGTTAAAAAATTCTTTAAAATGAAAAAAAAAATGAAAGGAAAAGAGAAAAAAAACATGATAAATGGAAAATCAAAATAATGAAATTAAATTTTGAAAACAATTAAATGCATGCAATAAATGAATTCCCGTTGGCAACTGCCTGACCATACATTGTATTGAATGTTTTGCCTTTCAATGTATTTTATGTTATATGTTCACATATAGAAATTGTCTTAAGAATTTTTAATTGGTTTCTGTTGACTTAAATTACTTAGTTTTCCACAATTAATCTTTCTCTTTCTCTCTCATTGTTGGCGTGTGTGTGTGTGCATGTGTGTGTATTACTTTGCCTTTGTCTTATATATATGTATATGAATTATGTTTTCTTACTGGCGGCTTTAAACGTGCTTTGTTTTCTAGATCTATGCCTGCATATGCTGCGAGTCATTCATAATGCATGACAAACGAAATTTGTTCAATTATCGTTTTTGGACTAAAATGAAGGACTTTTGCTTTATTTTATATTCATAAACGGCATTTATACATGTATGCGTATTCATTTGATTTTGATTTTGTAATTTATATTCAAAAAAGAAAAAAAGAAAAAAAAAACGAACCTAGAAGTTAATGTAAATGAAATCATTGATACGAAAACCTTTTCAAAAACAAGTCTTTTTTTATTTATTTTATGGTTTCCAAATTCAATTGAACCATGAATTCATGCTATGTTTGAATGTTATAAAATATATAATAATGATTTTTAAGTTTTATGTACATATGTCCATTACTATCTATTATTATTAATAGAAAGATATAGAAAAAATTAAGCTTTTTACTAGAAGTGACTTTAGATCAGTCATGCTAGCTTTATTCCAATTTCTTTTATTTTATATTTTTGTAGAAAAGAAAAAATAAAAAAATTAAATTAAAAAAAAAAAGAATTAACGAAATAAAGTGGTTCCACAAAGTAGCCACTTGGATTTTATCTTCGTTGATTTATGTCTTAATGATTCACTATCAGTCATGCATGTGGATGATGTCGAATTTTTTCTAATGCTCAACATCTTTGAGTATTTCCATGCCTCACAATCTAACTTAAATACACTTATTGAATGGTGTGACTTAAACTTCATGTCATTAAATCGGAATAAATGTTGAAAAATAATATTCAGTAGATCTCTACAGACTCTACACTTTAGCTCTATTATATACATTAGATTCTCAACCCTATTCTGATCTAGCAGTTATTTTTGATTATGGATGTATTGACACAAATGTAGTATATTAGACACAAAGTCAATAAAGCAAACAACTTTTTTCGGGACTAGTGAAATTATGAATGAGAAAAATTGTGGATCCACACGTTACCATGATACTATTTATCAGTTTTATTAGGTTAATGTTATATTGATTCTATTGAATCCATCCAAAAATATTACCTTGCCGGTCGCTTTGCGAGCCCTTGAATGGAATCCAAGTTGTAACTCGTCATTGTATGAGCGTAGACTATTGCTTATTGATTTACCTAATCTTGCGAAAGGTAAGCGCATTTTATACGCAAGCATTATTCTCTTTGTCTGATTCGTGGTTCAAAAATTAGTCTATACTTTACAGCCTTCGTCCACCGAGGGTTTCATCAATACTCTTATCCACCTATAAATTCTTTATTTCTTCAACAATATTTTACATAATTTCAAGTTTCATAGCATTTGTTCTTAATTCTCCTTTTGATTTATTACTTTTATTGATTCTTCTTAGGAAACTAAGTAAATGTGTGTTAATAATACTTGCAGTTAATATTGTGTAAGATATTGAATTAAAAAAAAAAAAAAAAAATATTAATTAATATCCGTTACTATAATTTGCAGTCAAGTATAAATTAACAATTGATTTACACGTTGTAGCTAAATATCGAAATAAATAAACAAATAAATAAATTTTAAAAAAATATGCAAAACATTTACATAATTTGAAAGGAAACGCATAAAATTGATATTTAAAAATTAACAAATAAAATTAAAATTTAAATTAAATAAAATTGTTTTTAGCAAAAGAAGATTTTGTAAATTTGAAGCAAAAAAAAAAAAAAAAAATATAATACCTCGAGTTCCCTTAAGTGGTGTAAGACCTTCTCAAAAGAACTGTTAACATACATTACGATTAGACAAGTGCAAGGTGAAATGTTTTCAGATATGGATCAGACGGAATCTCGCAAAGAGAACCTAGAATGGTGAAATTAAGATGAAATTATGACTTTTGGAAACCAAGTTATTTTAAGCACGAATATTGTGATTAGGGAAGCAAGCAACTGCTTGGTCTAGTGCTCTGAGAACTCTAGAGAAATTGTCGACTACACAATGGGTAACAGTTTTATGCGCCTTTTGGTTTGGCGAACTAAATGGAGCATTCTTGTTAAAAAATGCTTCTGATTCGAAACTTACTTCTATTGAACGCAATATTAAAAGGTATTGGATAACTATTTTTATCCCGAATGCCATTGAAGATAAGAATGCAACAATATACTAAGCTTATAATTCAAGAGACCAACGCAATCTGTTGTAGAATATCCTGTATTTGAGTCATTCAGCGAACACTCGATTTATTTCTAAACGTTTTAAGAATCGACACAAAGAAGGAGTTAGGCTTGGAGTCCAGACATAAACATGTATTTATCATTAGACTATATTTCTCTTGTTTGACTCTTTATCTCTTATCTCGACTGTGCTACTTGTCGCCAATTCTGTAAGCCCATATATACGACTGTTTTGTTGCTCCACTCGTATGCCTGTCTGTCTGTTTTCCTGGTGGTGCAGCAATTTATTTCCATTTATTTACTATTATCAGTCATAAATATGTTCAACTGATTTATTGGTTTGATTTAGTTGAATCGATTTAATCGCGGTATAAGTAAAAGAAATTTTTAAAATTAATTTTTGCGCTTAGCACAGAGTATTACGAAAATTTTTTTAAAATATTAATGACACACCATTGATCACAATTGTTCACATGTTCGGTGAATTAACTTTAAAGACCAAAATGAATTTGGCAATGAGTGTACGCTGCAAAGGTATCTGTCTGGATTGTGAAATAATGACTACGATGTTTGAAATTTTCCTATAAATTATTAAATTTTCTTTTTTAATTCTTCCTTTACTATCGTCAGTTTAAGTGGAAGTATCTGCAAAATTAATCTTTAGATTCATTTGCAACAAAGAAAAGAAAAAAAATTTGAAATATTTTACTTAAGCGTTTTTTGTGTTGCTACCGTCCTTCTGTCAGTTGCCTGCTTGCTGTACGAGCTTCTTTATCCATTATGTCAGAGCTTTGTAGTCGCTTTATATAACTTATAATGCATTTTAAAAAAAAAGCCGGAAGGCATATTTTTTAGTGCTTCGAGCTTATTTGTTAAAAAACAGAAAATAGAACAAAACAAAAAGCGCGTGTGAGTGAAGTTGATTTAAGTCAAGTAAATTGTTTGCTTTTGTTTTTTTTAATGTTTCCTTAATTACTATAAATCCTCTAAAGCTATTTTAAATAAATGTTTTCTTTGCTAAAATGAAAACATAAAAATAAATTATAAAACTTTTTTCCCTTTTTTAAAAAAAAAATTTTTTTTTTTAATTTTTCAAAAAAATTTTTTTCTTTTTTTTCAAAATTTTTTTCCATTTCTCAAATTTTTTCTTTTAAAAAAAAAAAGTTTGTTTTTATTTTTTTTTTTTTTTAAATAATATAATAATATATGAAATAAATAATTAAAAAAAATTTTTTTCTTTTTTTAAAAAAAAATTTAAAATTTAATTTAATTTAAAAAAAAATTTTTTTTTTAGATTTTTGTTTTCAATTTGTTTGAAAAAAATTTTTTTCGAACTTTAATAAGTTTTGAAATTTTATCCAGCGAAATATATAACACTATGCAAGAGTTAAAGCAAGAATTTAAAAGAATTTAAATAAGAATTGTTTTATACAAACGAGTATATACATAATTGAATCGTGGATGTATTTGAAAAATAAAAGCAACAAATGTAATGCTTGCAGTAAAAACAGAAATACAGAGATTGTCTTCTTTTTTGTTTTTTTAGTATGATTCGTCACATGTGAGATATCCCCTACAGGTATATAATAATCGTGATGATTAGAAGGAAACGGGAAGAGAAAGAGATTATAACCGCGTTCTGGGATGTTTACACCTGATCGGTAACATGACACAACATAACGCTTCGCAGCTGCGATCACACGACAGTCGCAATCGTAGTATTGATTTTCTTATGATGTTTTTATTAATAAAGATTTATACATATTTATGAATATGAATAAGAGTTGTTCAAGTCAAACAAGTATGAAGATTTTACCATACTTTTGTATTAATTTATCCATCAATTAGTCAACGAGCAATGAACTTAAAATGCAGCGTTTTCCGTCCAAACAAAAAAAAAAAAAAAAAAACAGAAGACAAGTGAATTTATATTGCATTTGCGTTTTTGTCTTAAGTTTATTTATTTATTCATTTAATATTCCGTTACAAATTTTATACTATCAGCTAGATTACGATCCCATAAAACATATGAAATTTCAAAATTTAACCTAAGGTTACATTTCTTAACCTTATGTACAATGACACTAACAAACCAAGCGTGTAGGCGTAGATATATATAAATATATAATATAATATAAGCTAAGATTATATTACTACGTAAACTTAGGCAACTTCCAAAGAACGAGAAAAGTTTGTACGTTTTCATAAGTTTTATAATTTTCAAGTACCCAAGCCTCGAGCTTAATACAATAACGTTAAGATGCGAGAAGAATGAAGTCAAGTGGGCACTATAGTTCATTTAAAGGGCGCACAACTATGAAATAATATTTATAGCAAAATTAAATCAAACAAACTTCTACACAAGATCCCGTGGAACTTAGGCTGAGTACGATCCAGGTTTAGCTTATCCAAGAATGGCAACCCTGTGTAAATGATAATATTCATTAAAATTAAAGCTCACAACTCACAGTGGATGAAATAATTCGTAATTAGTTTTGCGATGGGATAACTCAAAAGGAACGTAATGCCTACCACATCGGATCGGTACATTTACGTTCATTTCGTTTAACACAAAACCGGAGAATTCAGATCACCATTAGAATAATAAGAAATTTATTTATTTATCTTTTAATAATTTTAGGGGCATGATTTGTAGAAGAAAAAAAAAGAAGAAGAATGTTTATATATTTATACGAAATTGAGAAAAGAATATCGAACGAACTAACTAAAAGAAATTTCGAACGAACTAATTAAAGGGTAGGAAGAACCCTTGCGTTATTTTATTTATTAAGACTACTTACGTTTTCTAAATGTTTTTCTGGTTTAACGAACTTTGGAAAACTTCTTGATTTAAAGGAAAAAGATTTTTTTTAATAGATTTATTTGATACTGAAAGAATTTTAGGAAGTAGTAATTAAATAGTTGGAGACATATTTTTGCATCTGAGAAACTATTCGAAATCATATAGAGTATTCCCGTGTTAATGAAGTTCAAAATTTTTTGCTTTAGAAGAAAAAATAAATTTTTTTTAAACTCTATGGAACTAAAACTATTTTATAAAAAATTATTTAAACCTTTAGATGTGTTCACGTATTAAGTCCCGGAAAACCATTTAAAACCACTTGGACTTTAGAGTGCTTTTCTATATTACAGAATTTAAATTTAATTCTTGAAGCCCAACACTGTTTAAAAATAATGAACTTTAAATAACATAAACATAAAAAAGTGAATCTCTTAGTAATTCAAAATAGACCATAAAAATCTACGATTTTCGAAAATATTCTAAAAAATTACAAATAGCTCTTGGCAAGATGTATATGCCTTTGAGAGAGAGGAAAATTTCAAATTTTCACAAGAAAGCGCAGCCGTACATGGGTTAAAGCGACAAAGTACTAATGAAAGGTTGTTCAGCTTCCGAAAATAAAACGTTCGGAAGAGAAATAGTAGGAAATTGATTGAGATAACTATAATCATATGTATTAGCCTATATAATAAATATAACCTAGCAAAGTGAAATTCAAAATAGTGTTTCTTAAATCCATTTCAATTTCAATTGACGTAATATTTGCAATGTTCCTTACAGTACACACTTTTGTCTTGATGTTTCTAGTAATTACCTTTCCAAGTGGGTTGTGAAATGATTCTTCTGCTAATTCTCTAACTGCTGAATTTCGGTTTTGATCGAAAGATTTTTGTTAATCTTCAGCTGTGTGAAGGCCATTTATTTTGCTGACACCGACAGATAAATCAACGAAAAGTTTCATTTCCTTTTAGTTTTATTACTTCAGCAATATTTTAGGAAATTTCGTTTTCAATAGACTTAAGCAGTTTTTATGTAGACTTGTTTTTATGAAACATGCGATCTTCGGAACAATAAAAAGGATTTAAATTCATTTTGTAATATCGAACGTAATTAAATCCATTCAGTCGAAGTAGTAAGCAAGTATGCTTCATTTGTAATCTTCAAATTCCTTTTAGGATTTATGACAAAGCAAAATACAAAGACCAAGGATTATCCAGGAGAGCTTATTGCAATGAACGTTGAACTGAAGTAGATATAAATATCAATCTTGAATGTCAAAGGCCGTACATTAGTAGCTGAACAAAATACAATTGAATACATAATCAATTATTATCCTTCAATATACTAAATAGTATACTGTTTATATTTGAAAACTAGTAAGTAAATTCATTAAAAATTGATTTATTATTTCTAAAAATATTCTCTCTTATGAACTTCAAACTTTTGCATATCTTCGAACAATATGTGGGACTATTTTTTCCATTCTTCTTGACACAGCTCGAAAATATGATTTTTGAATGTATCAACGGCTTCTCCTACTGGTAAAAAATTTGAGTTGATGACTCGTTTTTTCGATTTTTTAGACTTTTAAAGAGTCGACTGTTAAAAGAGTTGTGTGAGAGTTCGCATTGTGTTGATAAGGAATGATTCGAAGGCGTCTATTTCTTCTCTCTATTCGACTAAACAGTTTCGTCACACAAATGGTAGTGTATCATTCTGAATTGACTATTTTGCATTCCTCCAAAGTATCCATGCTACATGATCAGTTTTCTCCGAAAAAATAGGCAACCATTTGTATTGAAGTGTTTTGAACGCGAACAACTTTGGTTGGCTTTGATTCACCTTGAAACACCCATACATCGCCTTTACGTGCGTGCTTGATTAGGTAGCTTAACTTCTCGGATGCCCACTGTCATATATCTGAGTGTAAACTGATGCCGAAGCATGAAAAGTCAGACAGTTCAAACAAAGTATGAGAAATTAAACACACTCTCGGACAGTGTTTGACGTCCATCCGCATCTTACTACGTAAAAGTTATCGCGATTTTAGGGATATCATAAAAGCCACAAAATTCCCCGTAGAGCCGTATCCAGCGGTTAGGCCTGACCATAACTCCTGCGTCGGCATCCTTCAAGCAACAATTATTGCAAAGAGTTATCCTAAGCAAAAAATTCACGTCATTGCAGTTTACTTTCCGGCTCTTACACATAGATCCATAATTCGTCGCTTTGTTACAAGATTATAAACCTTTTTGGAAATTCTTAATCAAGTACATGCAACAATCAATACGAGCTTTTTCTTGATATTTTGCCAAATTATGTGGGATCAAAAGGAACCAAACCCTTTTCACGTCTAATAATAATCTATATACGCGGATAGAACTAGAGTGTAATGTTACCTTAATTATAAGTCAAGCATCAACGTACAATACATCAACGTGCCATATCACAAAGAAAGCTTCAATGATCCAATAAAATGTATTATTCGTGATCAGTATCAAATTCGGAATCCATCCATCTATCTGTTCGTCTACGTGTCAATCTAGTACTTGCGGCAAGAATCTCCGACCGTAAAAATTAAGATATCTGAACTAAATTTAAGGCAAAAATCGAAATTCTTGAATGTGTACGCTGGTAATGAAAATGGGCCAAATCGGATACGCTAAAAGTATCTTCCTTAATATTTGCTCAAAAGGCGATGGTGGATATTACATATTCGGCTACAGCTGAACATAATTTTTTCGCTTATTTTCCTCTTCATTTTAATTATCTCTTAATGATAATAAGCAAACTTTGAAATTTTTTGTAAGATAGAAGAAAATGTTTAAGTTCATATCCTTAATAGTGAAGCTATTAGCAGACGAGCTTCTGTTTGTTTTTTCTGAAAGCTTATCTATTTCTACGTATGATGGGAGTGTAGGTTACGCATTTTGTTTTTGCTTTTGTTAAGCTCTATGTAAAAGGGTGTTCAAAAAGTCAGGGGAATTTTTATTTCAAAAATGTGCTCGCTTTTTGTTTACTCGATACAATGCTATCTAATCTATAATTTTTTTTTTAAATTTTAATTGTTTGTTAATAAAAAGCAAAATTTGAAACCCTTAAATTCATACGTTTGAACTTTTAGCAGACGGAGTAGTTTTTTGAAAATTTTTTTTATTTATTATTTTATTTTTTTTATTATTATTATTTTTTTATTATCATTAACTTCATTTGATTTATATATAAATTAGTTTATAAATTAGAGAATCTTTTTCGATTGTTACCGATAGTTGTTGTTCCGCATTCTACGTGCTAAGTAGTAAATATTATACATTCAATGGTAGCTCTAGAAATATTTGATCCGAAGTACAAAAGTCCGCGTTTAATTGGAAAAAATTGTTGTGTTTAAATTTGAATAAATGTGATGCGGCTATCTTGCCAAGTTAGTTGCTTCTGGGGCTATCGTCATAGAAGCAAAATATATTTTTATAAATTTCATACGCGGTTGTAAAATCTATTTTCAACGACATAAAGAAAATATTTTGACTTTTTGAGCGAGGTTTTTAAAGACAATATACTTTTTGAAAACTTGCAGATAGAAGTCAAATTTTAACAGCCATCCATGCACTTGGATATTAACATATTAACTAAAAGTCAATAAATTACTTGACAAAAAAATAAATAAATAAAAATAAAAATTTTAATTGAAAAAAAGAAAAAAAACCGTGCTTTGCGTACTTTACGCGGTGTACGCTAAAAGAATGCAAAATAAACCATTAAACTTCAAAAAATAGAAAAAAAAAACAAAAACCAAACAAAACCAAAACCAAAACAGTGAATGAAGAAGTCATGCACGAATACGTGTTTATGAGCTGCACAAGGGTACAGACCTCATCGATGACCTTGCATGCCAAAGTAAAGATTTCGGTATTTTTTTATTCTTTTTTTTCTGAATGTCACACACAAACTAAGCAATTACTCTAAAATGCACATGTGTCCAAGTCTCGATGGCTATTGGAAAGGAAGAAGAAGAAATCCAATATGAACGTAATAAAGATATAAAAACGGAAACCATTAGTATATAATGATGATTAAACTTAACTCAATTCCAAATAATAGTGCAATGTTTTCGGAATATTTACATATTAAGAACGAAAGTGAAATAGGGGAGCCATATAGTGAAAGCAGAAATTTAAAAAAAAAAGTTTGAAAAATTTGAAGAAGAAAAACAATAGTGATACCCTTACCTTTTATATAGAAAGATTTAATTAATGTTATTGCCTCAGTATTTCTTCTCAACTGTTTATCTGATACTTTTAGTAACGAAAAAAAAAAAAAAAAAAAAAATTAAAATATTCAAAAATCTTTCATGCTCTAACGGTTGATCTGGAAAAAATCATCTTAACAAATCATGCATGATATGACTTAAGGTTTACTGTAGATATTGGCATTTATTAATAACAGTAAGCTGCAGCTGTAGCAACACGTACTTGCATATATACGTACGACTATCATCAATATATTACCGAAAATAAATAATGAGAAACCAAACAACAATTACAACAACAATAACACGATTAAAACAAAAGCAAAAAAAAAAATATGTAGAAAAAAAAATTCCACACTTCAGTAACGGCAACATGCTGCGTATGAATTAAACACATCTATAGAATCATAAAGAGGTGAAGGTTGACGACAGGCGCCTAACTCTCAGACATTCATGCAAAGCATACATACATCTCACGTGTTTCGTTTGTAAATTTTCTACACACATAAGTAAAACTTGAACTCTCTGCCAAAAATACATAAACACAATTCTAGTTTTAACTTTAAGTACAAAAATTTCACGTAAGCAAAGCACGCACTCTTATATTTCAAAAAAAAAAAAAGTAGAAAGAAAAAAAAGGAAAAGAGAAAATATTTTATCAGGATATGCATACACTCTCTCTCTATACACTCATGTGCCATTTGATTATGCATATATTTGCTCATACATTCAAATCATTTATTTTATGCTGAGGTTATACTTGAATTCATGATTTCAAAAGATATTCTACGGAAGTATAATAAATATATCTCTCAATGAATAGATAGATCCTGCTATCATTCCCCTTCTACAAGACACTACTACTACTACTACTACTACTACTACTACACTTCAAATGTCATTTAAAGCAAAATATTTCTGTTATTGACATATATCGTGTTTCTCTTTCTATATTTAAATGTGTGTCTGCGTGCGTTTTGTATTCAAACATGTTTATTAAAGTTATGTTATTATTAAGTGTATGTTAACATGTATATGATGACAAAGACCTTTATGTCAAAACTTCAACTCATACATTCATATAAGTAATTACTATTAGATGAGATTATTTAATATATTGTTACAACAGATTTTATGTGTGATGCCAAACAAGCATTAGTTGTTTCAGAAATGTTAATAGCTTTTTATACAAATGATGAATGAATATATCCTCAATTATTCAAAAGTATAATAATGAAAAATAATTTATATACGAACGCTGTAGTTAGTTGTCTTGTCTTTTCTTCGTTCATACTTGAACCATCCTAACAAAACATATTTCATTAATTCCATACATCGAATTGTTTCTTATAAAATTCAATTACTGATTACGAGATGATAGGGTGAGGATGTAGAATCGTTATTATGAAGTTTTCTCTTTTAGAATTTTATTAGGAAGATATGATTGACTTGCATAGATTTTTTGTTTCTTTTATATCATTAAGAAGTAGTAGTAGACGTCTTATGAGTATATATTACTCATCAAGATAAGATTTGATTTCGATTTAACCAAGCCTGTATATCTCTATAATTTGTCGCTAGAAATCATATTCGATGAAGTGAGATAAGCTTACAACGGCCGAAGAGGCTGAACTTGCAATCTCTAATTGATGTTCATTTATTAGCTTCACGAGTATCTTTCAAAATATATTTTGGATTAATGTGGGTTGGTGATCGTGAAGTCTTTAATCCTACGGTGCATCCAAGAATTGGACTATTGTTCAGCGTATGATAGCCGGCATCTTCCGAAAAGTAGATATAAAATTTATATCAAGATCATAGAGGATTCACCTAATGTCAGAATATTGGAATAAAGCACTGGCGAAAGTTTTTCCTATCTAGGATCCCGGAACCACCTGATACTCTCCAAAAGTCCGTACCCAGCAGCAGGCAAGTAAAGAAGCAGCAATATAGGTGCTTCTTCATTGGGATGACCTGATCCACTTGGTCTGTACATCCTGGAAATTCAAATCTACTACTATCTCATCTTAGAGATATATTGCACTCGAAAAGTCACCGTAACAGTTCAGCTATGTGTGTAATGCTCTCACTAGCCCAACCACTATTTCTAGAAGACATAAAACCTATTGGAAAAGTCGTTAGTATAGTCCAATAGTAGCGAACTATCGAGAAGTAAAGTTCTTTGTTTAAAAAAGTCACTCTGTTCGATGCTTCTTCTGCTATTATCCATTAAGAGTACGTCGTTTTCTATAGTAAATAATATCACGTCGTTTTCTATATAGTAAATAATAGCAAAATATTTTCTGTTTTTAGTTCCATGCCCTCTTGTTTGCAGATTGATTCATGCATGTTTGATCGTAAATTTTCTTTTCACGGTCTTTTAATAGATTTTCTGCATAAATCACAGAGCATTTATTATTAATCATAATTTTTTTCTTTACTTACCTCTGGTATTTAAGCATAGCTCTAGGTAACAGAAATCCATTACCGTTGACACCATTATTGTTATTGTTATCTGCTACCATATCTGACGAGTTATAAGCCATTATAGTACAAAGTTCTCTATTGTTATTGTTAGCTGACGTTGAACACAGGGCGGGTGTGTGTAAATTTAAATGTTGACCACATCGTTGTTTATCACTTTTAATGCTGTTGATGGTATTGTTCTTGCTGTTGTTGCTCGCTTGGTTATTATTGTTGGTGTTGCCAAAAATGACAGCGAAACGTTGTAGATACGAATATTTTCCATGTGTGTTACGATTACTTGATTTAAGATTAACGTTGCGACTGCAAATACTGCCATTACCGCCAACTCTAATAACGTCCTGGGCAAGTTGCTCAAAGTAATGGTCTGAACTTTGTTGTTCTGTTTTAAGGTTCAAATAATTCTTAGTTGTTTTTATGGTTGATGCCCCATTCGTTGTTGTTGTCGCCGTTGTTGCCGCCGTTGTTGGTGCCGTTGGTGCTGTTGTTGTTGTTGTTGCTATTGCTGTTGCTGTTAGATTATTTCGTTTTTGACTATTGTGCAGTTTTTCATTTGTGACCTTAGATCTCTTCCCATCATCATCTTCATCATCATCACAATCGTCATCATCGTCATCGTAGGGCAAAACTTCAATTGCATCGAAATTATATGAATTGAAATATGCTTGTTCGCGATTTCGTTTAACTTTAGCTGCCTCAGATGTATGATAATCGATTTCAGCTGTTGTATGATTTGCTATTGACGAAGGCGATGATTTATTATGAATAGGCATTTTTCATTAGACTTGTGTTGTATGATATAATTGTGCTGAAAACTTAATCATTGACAGATGACTTTTTCAATTTTCGATTATTGTTGTGGCACTCTTAAGATAATCCGACCGGTCGAGTTGGCTTAATTTCTTGGCATTATTGACATATGACAGTATATTACTCTGTAAGATTAAGATTAAGAAATAAATTTATTTATAATTATACTTAAGAAATCGAAATTTAATTGATGGTGAAGCAATTGTTTTTATTATTTATACATCCGTTTTGGTTTTCTATTCGCGCTGTTAATTACTTTAAACTTGTTTTCTATAGTTAGTATGGTTTTTGCGAGTCTTCTGATTTGATGGATTTCTCTTTCTGAACAATTGTTTTCTATCAATAACTAAGAAATTGTTGTTATACTCAATATACGCAATATAAGTGATATATTAAGTTTAGGAAATGTTTGCAACGCGCGTAAAAACGCCTTTCTATTGATTAGAGTGAATAGTGAGTAGCATGAAAAGGTACACCTCTATCCATTGACTTGTGTGTCTCTTAGCACCATAAATGTTGCTTTAGCAATTAAACCTGATCTTTGGTTTTTACTTTTTACTGTTATCTTAGATAATATAAAGGCTTACTTAAGCAACTTAAATCTTTAAATGTAGTTCAATAGCGTCTAGTAACGTAATTTCATAATAGAGTGATTTCATTGATTTCGTCAAATCATTTCACTAAAAATTCTTGGTATTTACATGGCTTTGAAATCATTAAATACTTAATTATTGATTTATAAATATCTGGATTTGGATTACTGTAATGAAATCATGATTTTTTAGTTGGTTTTAGCTGAAATTAAGAAAGGGCACGAAATCACCGAAACTGCTTTTAACTGAAGAACTGAAGAAAATTAAAGTTATTTTGATAGAAGTTAAGAGAAATATAGAATATTTTTATATAAAAGCATCTGTGTATTTATTGCGTTCAGGAAATATGTCTCGTCTTCTTCCATCAAATTTGAACGTATCTTTCTGATTACAGTTTTAAACTAATGTTATATATATGTATATATAGTTTATTACACCAATATTTTTTGCAATTTTTTGTGTGCAATCATTACGTTATCATCGGAGAATATCTGAGATTTCTGAGCGAAAGTTGTTTCCTTTCTCTCGGAAATCCACTTGCAATCTTCTTAGTCGACTTTATTTTATTAACAGAGCACTACAGAGAACAAAGTAAACGCTGGTTTGATGTACCAAAGTCGGGTGATATGGTGAATGCATTTAAATTCCCCATATAAACTCTTTATATTTTTGCCGTGTCATTAAAAATATGTGTGGTTTGACATTGCCGTGATGGAAGACGACACTTTTCCAATTTCTCAATTCTCGACGCAATTGAGTACACTTTTGTCGCATTATTATTTGTTTACGGTAGAAAATGGAATCAGTAATTTGGCCAGATTGAGATAGTTCACGGTATAGAATTCTCTTTTAAGTCTACTACAAACGAAACCCATTATCTTAGGTAGCGTTAGTGCGGGCTTTGCCACTAATTCCTCATTTTTCTTGAACAACGATATTTTTCGCACGTTATTGTTTTGTTTCGTTTCGTTTTAGTGGCGATTTGTATGGTTGCGCTTCAGTTTCAGCTTTTCTATGTATCTAGCATTGAGCCAATGATCCAAAATTGTTTTTTGTTTAACGTTTAGCTTCGCGTCAAGGTCATAAAATGAAATATGACAATCTTCTTCAATTTATTGGAAAATTTCATTGACTGTATCAACGATTGGATGACCAGAGCGTGCTGCGTCTATACTGTTGGAGTTTGCAGAGCGGAAAAGCATCTTCATCATACTGTGCAGACGAGTTTTTAAGAAGCGTGACTCTCTAGCCTAGGCATACTTAAATTTAGTCTCCGGTGTGGTGAACCATATTTTGATTACGATTAGTGTGTGCTCGCGGTTATAGTGAGTGCACTGTCGATAAATGCATTTACAGATCGGGCGTACACCTTTTATCCTGCGGCCACGTAAAGAAGCATAACCGTGAAAAAAGAAATTCGCGAATTTTTTGCCAAGCTTGGGAAGGGTTACAATCCGATCGAAGTACTATTGTAAAGTGTAGCGAATGGTTAGAGAATTTTGATTCATTTCGCTATCGCATGAATTCACTAACATCACAACGTTTTTTTTCTTTTAATTATCTATAGACATGAGCAATGTAGTAGTATCATTAATTATGCTTAATTATGATTAATATTGTCAATGTTATGCGATTTCAAAGTCATGCATAAATAAGAACGCCACGAACTTTTTCCTTGATCCACTATGTCACTTATTGTGAGAAGCAAAGGTTAACGACACAGTTTCCTAACGTGATTGTTTCGATGCTCGTAATAATAATATATTAACGACAATTAAATTGGTGCAGAGGTTGACCTACAACTAGCAAAAATCCACGAACTGTCAATCAGTTCTTTGTGAAATAAGCTTTTGTTTTCCTTCCCATATCTTCTGTTCTTGTGACAAGTTACGTTAAGCTAAACCATTTTTCAAATATGCTTTGGGTGTGTCGAAGTTATGTTTTTTATTTTTTTTAAAATGATATTATAGTGGCTTAGCATTATGTGAATCATAAGATTTCATATGTTATAGTAAAAACAAAAAATATAATGCAAGAGTAGTGTGGGGGTATTAAGAGATTCGGTTTATATTCGAAATGCTCTTGTTTTTGTCTGAGAGAAACAAGCTCTTATATATATATATATGGTGGTGGTCAGTATAGCATTTTAATAATTGTTAAGCATTTGTTTTAATTGCTTATTGTCCGAATTTGAAATTATTTTTCAAGTATATATTTGAAACTTATTGATGTATAAATAATTAATTGAAATTCTATTAATGATGTGCTTATTAATTCGATTTTGAATATAATATAACTGTAAAGCGAAAGAAATGCAAGAAATTTTTCCAATAAAATAATTTCAACTAAATGTTGCTTAATAGCTATTAAATGATTCAAGTTGATAGCTTTCATCGTATGCTTGAATGAATTTCAATTTTCACAAATTTTTAATATCATTTAACCAATTGGAAATACACTTAAGTTGACTTGAATGGAATTCAGTAAATCATAAATAATTTATGCATCGAAAAGTAACCCGTTACTTGAGATCATTGAAATATTTTGTTATGAAAATGAACTGAGATAAGAGAATTGTTTCATTTTATTGAACATGGAATTTTGTAAATCAATAATTAGGAAATACAGTAAACTAAGCTAAGTTAAGTTCAAGTAGTTATAAATGTGGGACAAGAATCATAGAATGAATTAATTTATGGCTTCGAAAGAAAGATTACAGCGAACAGAGTAATGAAAATTCTTCATTTTTCTCATAATTGTAACCTGTTTGTTGGATTACATGCCAAGCATCTGCTAGTTTCAATTATTGTTGCATATTTTGATAGTCAGAAGAGAGAAATTTTTCAAATTTAATATTTTTATTAAAAGTTTTTTTTTTACTTTCCAGCGAACATATCACATTCTTGCTTTTCTTATAATGTTTTAGAGATGGTAATTAAGCCTGAATGTGTTAACTTTTAGTTTAATTTTTTTTTGTCTTGTGATATTGTTGCCTCGCAAGTTAGACAGACATGAACGGCATAATACTAATAAAAATTTGAAATTCGTAATATAAAAATGGCTTGACTAACTGTAATATAGAAAAACAATACAAAATATTATACTTAGAAAGGTCTCGACATATCTTCTTCGAATATAATTTTTTCATTTATTTTAATTATAAAATACCAACGATTATGTTCTCGTGCAAAGCTTTATTTTTAAAGAGAATCCTTTTATCGGCAAGTGAGCGAAAAATAAACTAACGTAATCCAAGTATGTGCAGTCATCGTTCTCGATTAAATCTCATTATAAAATACCGTAAATTGAATAAGTTCGGCATATGACTTATTTTTCTTGATAACTTTTATAAGGAGCCAAGTTCCATATGACCCGAATTTGGCGCATTATTTAGTACGCGAAAATAACGGACCTGTGGAGAAGCTATAGAAAAAAGGATTATTTTTATACTCTACGTGACTTCTGGTGTACGGTATATTAAGTTGGTGCTGATGAATATAACACTCAGTAAGGCTTGAAGCTCTAATTTTTGTTGTACGAACCGATGCAAAATTATTTTTTGAACAGATCTAGCTTATATATCTTTCTGTCCATCTCTTATCTAGGAAGACTTAAAGACCTAACTTTTATTTTACCAATCGATATAGAATTATTTTTTAAATAAATTGAAATTGTCTGTCCGTCCGTCCGTCGCTTATTCAGGAAGACTTAAAGACTTAACTTTTATTTTACTAATCGATCTAGGATTATTTTTTAAATAGATTTAAATTGGCTGTTCATCCCAGGCATCGCAATGTTCGACATATTTCGGTGAATTTTGGTGCATTTGATTTAATCGAGATACTTTTCCGATCACTTCTCATACAATAACTTATTTTGAAAAATTGATTAAAATATGTAAATTTTCTAATTTTCGCGATAAAAATCGCTGAATACTAAACTGACGCGATAAATTTATAATGTATAAGTCACGGTTTTAAGCCTCTCTATTATAACCGTTTTTACGAAAAGCAAATCTTTAGATTCCTGCTACATATATAATTTTTGGTATTTGGTATTTTTGATGAAGAAGATGGATTAAGAATAGTGTTAAGCGAAATTCCATTAAGGGTACTTAACAGTTGATCTTGTCCTCTACTATAGCATTTTAACTTATTTTTTACACCCACCACTGAAGGTGAGGGGTATATTCTTTTCGTCATTTGATTTGAAATATCCAGAAGAAAGCTTCGGAGACCCCACAAAGTATATATATTCTTGATCAGCATCAAATTTAGAATCGATTTAAGCATGTTCGTCAGTCTGTCTGTGTAATATCTATGGTGAATATTCTTCTAATCGTAAATATGAAGATGTCATTCTTTCATATACGACGCTATTGAAAATGGGCCCAACAAATCCCAAGCCACGACTACTGTATAAAATAAGCTGCAAACATGTCTGTTTTCTGGTTGTTTAGCTCAATGCTCAAAGAGTGCTAAATAAAAATTTTAACGGCATTTTATGAAAATAGAAAAAAAATCTGATACGTCCAGTCATTAAAATCTAGTTTGTTTCCCCCGTTTTTTAAGATAAAGGTGATGGAAATACAAAAGATTCAAAATAGTAATATGCTTACGTTGATTAAAAAAATTGTTTTGAATTCATTATCTTAATAAGTAGTGTGTCGGCCTTAACCTCATTCTGGTTGCTGCATATATTTGCGTAAGCTTGTTACACCTTCCACCATAAAGGTCTGTAGGATGTAGAAAAAAAAAACTGCACATAAGCTTAGAAGGGATTTTTCATTTATAGTCAAAATTCTTATTTAAAACAGTATATTAAACAAATTTGAGAGATATTTCTGAAAGAGGTTCGGAGTGGATAGAGGACTGCAGACGGATAGAAAACTAAAGTGTACCAAACGTAGCTTTAGTACTAAAATTTATTATTTATCTTCGAACTTAAGATATATGAGAATCAGATAACGCATCATTCAGTATTCAGTTCGGTAAAGATTTCATCAAAAAATGTGTGGGTGGAAGTCGCTTATGGTAGATGGGCAGAGCTAAGTCGACTTAAGATTTTAGCCTGAATCAAAAATCTATATGCATCGTGTGGTCTCTTACCGATATCACCGCGTATTCAGCAATGGAAAGAAAACGCTCCGAACGATCAACTAATAGTGGACGCTGTAAACCAAACTTTCCGCTGATAAGTATAAAAGAATCCGACAGATAAACTGATGTATTAGTTATTTAATATTTTAGCACAAATATAAATTTTTTATTTATTTGTATTAAAGAGAAGAATTTGTGAAAAAACGTATTCTTTGAAAACCTGTTGAGTCTTTTCAATCAATTGTTTTTTTAAATTAATTTTTTTTCTTCAATTTTCTTTATTTTGATTTCATTAAATCTGTAAAACTTAAGAAAATCTTTATTGTCTTTATATCGTTAAAATTGCATTTTTTTATGATAAATTTTAATTACCAAAGACGTTAGCGAGTAAATGTCACAAACAAAATATGTTTTGTTTGCTTTTAATCGCTCGAATCACACAAACAAGGGATGATTGATTTATATGTGTATAGTCCGGTGAGAAAAATAAATATTAGTAATGAGTAGCGATCAAATTTAAAAATTGTATTCTTAGGCATTGATTTTGACCAACTAACTATCCATCCGCTAATAGTTTAAAGTCATTTACTTTGTCAGCCAAGCGTAATAGTAACATAATTAAGTTTAACGAATCGCATACATGCACACAAACGCGTAGACACATAGACGTATAGACGGACGTACATTAAACATGTACTTGACAGTTTTATACGGTGTCAAGAGAGCAGTATTTGAAAATTGCTTACGTTTGGTGATTTAATGATTGCAATGCTTGCTACTGTTTAATGCATGTAAACGGAAATTATTGAACGTGTTTACTGAACGAATCGAGTATTGTTCGAAATACACAAATCACTGCACGATTGATATAATGAATATAAGAAATGTATGTTACTTAGAGCCACTATTAAAAGAGTAGTAGCAGAATAGATACTTTTTACTTAAGTATAAATGCAGCAGAGAAATAGGTGTATGAACTCAAATAGGCAGGCAGTCAAACAAGGCAAACAGGCAGACAGGCAGAAAGGCAGAAAGGCAGACAAGCAAGCAAGCAGGCAGTTAGTTAGGTCGTCACACAGTCAGACACAGTTTGTTATTTGATGCTAATCACCGAAAACGTAAACAATTGACGACTAATTTTCTGCTTTTGTTTTCTTCTATTACAAGCAAATGTATGCATCGTATGTACGTTTGTATATATATATTTTTGTTTTCCAAGAAAAAGTCAAACAAATAAAATTGAAATTTTACCTTAAGTCATAGAATTATTTTTTGTGTCTTTTTTTATGTTACGAAATTGTTCCAAGTTTTCTTATTGTTCATCATTTTGTTACACATATGTATGCATAAATAATCAAACGTTATTTATACGTAAATATGAAATTTTTTTTATAACAAAAAATTCGACACAAGATAATAAACGCTTTGTATGTATGACTGGCCATGGCATACATGCTTTACCGATATATTATGCAATTGCTCTCGTAAATGTTTAAATCGATTGAAAATATTTAATTCTCTTAATTTTAACTTTGGATTCTACTAAACTTTACTAAACTAAACCAACACCAACGTAAACGTAAACATAAAAAGCAAAAAACAAAATTATGGTCAATGGAAATTCATTAATTTGGTTGTTGTTTGGCGTGGTGTTTGCACACGTTTCTGTGAAAACTTTTTAACGTTATCGCGTTTTTGTCGATCACAATAGCAATGAAGCAATCGTTCGCCATAATTAAACTAACAAATAATTACTGATTCATTATTAAGAAATATAAATAATATTTAGTTTGATTGTTGTTGTATGAATTTTTGATAAAACCTTTTAAAAATCGCTAATCATAAGAATTGGGGTTTTTTTTTTTTATCAAGATTATATTTCTAGGCTGGGTCTATAATAATAAATATTCTAAATGTTATATCAATCAATTTTGAATATAATTTACGAGCACAACTGCCTATATTATGGGAGCTATTGCAGTATATGCCTGCACGTTGTCGTGTATGCTACCTAACCCACTTAGAAGTGGGTTAGATAAGAAGCGTTAATCAGTGTTAAACCCAGCAGAACATAAATGTGACGATTCTTCTACCTCTACGAGGTCTCAGCTATAAACGTCATGGTTTCCATGGCGGCTAAATGAGATTAAGGCTTTAACTACTAATTCTCGGCGACGGGTATTTTTCTGATTGTAGGAGAAAGCTCGAGAATAGTATCTATTTTAGATGTCTTCTCTTATCTCTAGTTCTCTTCTATTTAGGTCATAATACTACTGTGGCAAGCCAGTTGTTATCTATGACTAATTGAGGTAGTAGTTGAACTGGAAATACAGAAAACGTTAGCTAAATGTGTTGATGTCTCTCCAACTACATAATAATTCGAAAAATTAGGCAATGTGATGTTCACATCCGAATCAGTACAGATAGATTAAAGTGAACAAGTAAGTCCTCGGGGATCATTTTGCTCGAATGAGAAAGCTTATTGTACTATGTTGGTAATGTCAGCAATCTTTAAGAATGCCTTGTTGACTAATCGTCTGATGCGGTCCTTCGGGGAGTATCGAGGCTGATTGTGGGAAAATGAGCTGGATTTACCCTCTGACTAGAACGAAACAATGGTCTGCACTCAAGGTGTTTGATCGGAAATTGCGTAACCCCTTTGGGGTTGTTCCAAACCCGGAAGGACGGTGACAAACGTTTCTGGTCTGCACTTGAATATGTCATGGCGTAAGTGATAAACAGGGAGTCATGTAATTCATTTAAAAGCATTCAGGATGTGCAGGATGTTCAGGATGGGGCTACTCTGCAAGTTCTGCAAGCCGTAACACTGCAAGCGGTAACATTGCAAACGGCAACAGGGAAAGGGGGAAAGTCGCCAACAGCCATACACCAGGAAGTAATGCATCAACTCTGCAAGCATTAACACAACAAACAGAAACTGCACACGTTAGCAATGCGCCGCTGCCTTATAGCCAAGCAAATAGAAGTCACGATCATTAAGTCGATGTTTGATGTTAAATTTCGTTGTGGTAGACCATACTTAGTCGTAACTGTAGTAAGTGCTCAATTAGTAAAGGCATAACACTGACCGATCGGACACACATCTCCTAGTATGCGACCACTTCCTATCTCTTTCCCTTTGTCCACTTCTCTTTAACCAACATCGTGTAAGCATATTGGAGACATCCCCTGACTGATAGGTTATATATCAAAAAAACAAAAAATGGCAACACTGTTAGTTACAACAATACAAGCAGTGATCAGGCAAACAGCAGTAGAGTAAGAACTAGTGGCGTATCCCTCGGCACTGCAGGCATTAACACACCAAGAAACGACACCGCAAGTGGGAAGACTCGATTTAAAAACTCTAGGAACTGCAACTAAGAACACTGCAAATAGCAACATTGCTAGCGTAAACACGGCTAACGGCAACACTGCGTTGAACAACTCTCTTCGAGGAAGTTTAGACTAAAAGTTGTAAATAGTTCGGATTATAAGTTTTTTATTTTTACTTTGCGCAACTCTTGGTTTTGAGTAATCCGCATATTCTGGAATAAATTCTTCCTATCTATTTTCAATGCTTGTGGGGAGAAATGTCGATACCGCTATGCCATGATTTCTGCGCACAACCATGTGTTAGATCTATAACAACCCGTCTCAATTCATGTGGGAAAATGTCGGCATAGCTATGCCATGTTTTCAGGGCACTATCACGTCTCAGATCTATAAGAATCTGTTCATATTAATCTTCTCATCATCAAACTTCGAAATAGTTGGACTACGTAAGAAAAGGTCTTAGTGCGGACTTCTTCCGCTACACTCGTTGTCTATTGTATGGAGCGGTTACCGTCGCCGAAATGATTACATATACAAATTGAAGGATTTACAACAGACCGCGTTATTAGCACTAAGTAGCACGTTCATTCTAAGTTTTTAATCTTGCCTCTTAATAGTCCTTTAATAATAGTTCTACTTCCATCTTGAGCATTTTGAGCAAATGTCTTAACTTAACTAAGTATCATGTCGGAAAACCTCTTGTAACCGTTCCGTGTTTCAGAAATTCGAGTAAAACTCTTTAAGTCAATCATTGACACAAGATAATATTACCCTTAATTTTATTTCGCTTAGTTGAAATGCAAACAATATGACTGTTTTGGACTTTTGTACCAACGACGTGTAGTTTCCATCAAACGCTGCTTTTGTCTGCCTTCATTTGAGTACAAAAAAGCAACTGAAGAAAAAAGAACCAATTCGTATGCGAGGGTAATGTGGCCACGCTCCATCAATTTTAATTTGTGACTCCTGATTCTGTATCGCGTTGAAATGTCAGACGAGTTTAAATATGCAGAAGTGACGGCATAATGGAACGAAGGATTTGAGCGAATACAATAAGGCTTTGGAGAATATTTGAGAATGACTCAGCAAAAGAGGAAAAAGAATCATTCACATCGGGCCTTTTATTTTCCGTTTTTTTCTAATGATCTGCTAAATAGAGCACATTAGGCATAACAGTAAACAGCTAGGCAAGGGGTAGCAAAGGGAAATTTTAAGGTTGGTTGCAATGGAAGGAAGCAATGGACAATAGCTACACCGCCGTCTGTTAAAACTAGTTATGTGGAATGAAAATACTCCTTATTAGATCGCCCCTAAGACAGAGGTTAAGAACCCCCAAGAACCCCCCATTCCAAGAAGCAGATCTTGCAACCAGGCATGCTGCCACAACCAGTTCCTTCTGTCTTAGTATCATCAAGGCTGCGTGTTCATTCCAATGCGCGATTGTAGGAGGAATAAATCGTAATATAATCAGAAAATTATTAGTCAGCCTAGGTCAGTTTACAAGCTTCAAAATCAATGTTCAAAAACAACGAATTTAGTGTAAGTAAGTTTTTATTATAACAATCCAAAGCATATGAAATCATAGAGTAGGCCGAACATGCATTAATTTCAACAGCGGACACATACACGTGCAGTACAAAGTTCACGCTCTATAGTTTGTTAGCTGAACTGATAAATTAAGAACTTCAAAAACGCTAAAGAAAAGTTTGTTTCTTAAGTCTTTTGTTCTGGAAAATTAATTAAGGAAGAAAGCAACTGTAAAATATTCAAGAAATCATTGTTTTTATTGGCTTAAATGATCTTTTAAATAGTCAAGAATGATGTAAAAAAATGATTATAGGCGTGGCAAAATTTTAAATAGTCAACAAATATGATTTTTCATATACGATTGTATAGCACTTTGTGGTTATCTACTTAAAACTTTAAACATATTTTTCACGAAAAATGATTTTTTAGGACCGCACGCTGCCTAACTTCCTAAAAGTTTTCTTTATATTCATCTCATTTTTTTACATCTTTCAAATGACAAATTTAAATGAAGCACACCGGCGATTTTCAATAAGTTCATTTAAACTGTATTTGTTACTTTAGACAAAATATTAATGTCGTAAGGGAACGATAACTTGTGTTTCGGGGCTGCGAAAAAGAAGCGTTACTTTTTCGGTATCGTTGTAAGAATGTAAGTCCCTCTCGACCATGCAGTATATAATCGATTGTAGCTAGTGTTAATCAGACGGAATAAAGTTCGCTGACAACAGCGGAAAGGGTAGCCATTATATGTCAGCCTTACTAAAGTTTCCTGAAGGAGTTTTGCTAAAATGCAGCAAAAAATACATGAGCTATTGCTGGAACAAACCACATCCATATAACTAAAAACTCACAATACCATGACTTTTAACATATTGCGCCAGGTTTGCCTTCCACCTTCGTTAGTTATTGTTGGTAGCGCTCCCAGATTCCATTGATTTGGAACAAACTACACATACGTGACTAAAACCTCACGATATCTTGACTTTTAATACATTGCGGCAGTCTTGCGTTCCATCTTCGTCAATTATCGTTGGTAGTATCCCCATATGAAGGTTCAACATTCACGTGAACAAAAACTCACAATATCGTGACTTGCGCTCCAACTTCTCCAGTTATTGTTAGTAACGTCCCCAATGGTCGTTCCATTTGGTAAGAACAAACCATATTCACCTTACCGCCTCAGAAAGGATCGTTATGCATGTTCAACTTTATCGCCTCTGCTAATTTTTCGCCTAATCTACATCACGTGTTAAGGCCGCCATAGATATTCTGTTTTATCGCCCACGCTAATGCTTTATGTCGTTTGCTTCGTCATGCTTTTTTGTGTCTTGGACATCCTAGTACAAACACTGATTATTGCTCGTAAGGATTTAGTGGCGCCATCTTTAGAATTAAGAGAAAAGCTAAATATTATCCGCAATCGAAGCTTGTTCAGCCCAAGACTTGACATTCTCGTATGAAAAAAAATGTGTGATACTGATACGTTTACGGCGAAACCTACGATATTATAACTGCCAATTTCGTCAATAGTTTTTGGTGGATCTATCTTTTGTCAAACGACAGCACCTTATTTGTAGTTTTATGAATTTTGTTTAATACTTAATGTATAATAATATTTAAATAAATAAATTTAAGAAAAATTGTACTTAATAAATAAATGCTTTTTTTAATAACCTGCTTCAATACTGTTAAACTTTACTTTTCTTTCTAATCGAATAAAATTATGAAAGAAAAAAATATTTTTTTTCTTTGTATAAGATTATTACGGTGGTTTCCTGCCTTGATTAACTCGCATGTCGATGTTTATTTAGATCTTCGTATTACAGGAATATTAGCAAAAAAAATAAAAAAGAAATTAAAAAGTAGTACAACATACTGTGTAATATTTGTGTAGTTATTTGTAATAATAAAAACTAAATTTGTTAAGAAACGTGCAACAACAAAGTCATTTGTTACCTTGCGACGTAATCGAATATGTACATCATTTGCACAGCGATGGGAGTTTTAATGCAAAGAAAATAATGAGCTTCAAAAGGAAAAGTGAAATAAAAATAACAGAGCGAAGCATTAATAATTTTCAACGAATATTTAATCAAAACCATAAAAGTCTTTTTACATTTCGTTGATGAAATAGTAAAAATAAAAAAAAAAAAAGAAAAGAAAAAGAAAACTAGTGAAAGACTCTTTTGGTTTATTTCGCATGTTTTTATAACGAATGCATGAGGGAATGAGGTCCCTGAAATACTGTACGAAAAAAAAGAGATAAGAAACTATCGAAAATATATTTTTATTTCTCTCTCTCTCTCTCTCTCTCTCTCTCTCTCTCTCTCTTTAACACTATTCCAGCTATATTGTAGTGAGAAATATCGAGCTCCTTAAAACAGTCGTCAATCCTAAATTTCATCACGTCATTGTTTGAAAATATTTTACCCTCGAATCATATTTCTAACTTTGCAGAGAAAAAAAAAACTTTACTCTCTGCTTTGACTTATCGCGATAACAAATGCGTGAAACAAAGCATTGTCTTGAAAACGCATTTTTTGTTGTTGCTTATTTCATCACTTTTCATCTCGCTAATATAAATTCGCATAATGCTCGTTATCGTTGATTGTTTTTTCTTTTTGCAGAGTCGCGTTCCAAAAATACCTTGGGTGGCAAATTGCGCTGCTATCGTGTTATTTGGAAATGATTCTGCTCGTTCTCCAGTCTATTGTTTGGATAGTTCTTTGTTTTCAGATGGGAAGTAATGCAGCAGGCATGATTCCATTCATGATTATGAAGCGACCCATGACCGTAAAGTATAAAGCTTTATAGTTTTGAAATGTTTTTCCCCTTTGTGAACAAACGTGGCATCAATCACAAGACACTAAAAGTATGGGACCATATATGGAAAAATTGAAAATTATGTCACTTATGCACCGTCAAATGTATCCACTGCATACATACGTCTGTACAGTATATTCTACTTTTTTCTTCTTCTTTTAATGGACATAGTGGCAGTGCACTGCCAACTAGTGACCCTACGACATTTGGGCAAAACCATCTTGGAACCGCTTTCGTATTACCTCGAGATGGGCCCTTATGGATCCTTTGCGATCTCATTTTACATCGCCTTTCCTCTAATGTGATTAAAGGTTCGGATGTAGCCATTACGTGGTTTTGATTCGAAGGATATCATGCAAAAAGGTGGTGGACTTTCTCCATCCTTCCGTATCCCTCTGCATGATCGCTACTAGGTTAGTCGGTGTAATTTCGGTATCCAGGGATCTAGTGAACTCGTTTCTCCTAGACACTCAAGCCGAACCGATGAAAACCGTATATTCCGCGTTATCATGTATGCTTTCACAGAGGTCGCATGTCCTATCTGTTCGTAAACCAAAACGACAAAGATAGTTTGCAAACTTTCCATGTCCAGTTAGAGATTGAGATGTGAAAAAGGCTGTTTCTCCATGTTTTCTATTCAACCATTGTTCAACGTCAGGGGTTAAGGTGTAGGTCCAACTTCCTTTTATCTCATTTTTCCATAGTTTTTGCCATTTTGTTACCTTCTTTGCTTATTATTTCTTTTTTTCTGTCGTCAGGAGCAGCTCGATTGATAGCTTTCCTGTCAGGATTGTTGCAGTTAGTATTGTATTGGGCGGTAAGCCGATATCACAGGCAATGTATACAGCCTTGGAACTGTTTTTAGTTTACGTAGAAGACTGTTACGTTGCAAAACATTCTGAGCCCAGGTGGGTGCGGAATACATCATTTAAGCGTAAGCTACTTATCAGTTTTCGCTTGGCTTGTTCCGTTCCATTTATATTTAACATGATCCTGCATAAATTGGTTGCTATTTCTAATGCCTTGTCAATAACTTTTTCAATGTGCTTAGCGAATATTACTCGCGTATCTAGTTATCATCGACTTCTATCATCGGCTTTTGAAGGGACATTCTCTCCAACACCAGTATCGCTACACTTTCCTTGTGGCAAGTTGTAACTTGTGCTTATGTAGCCGTCTACTTATTCGGCTTAGACTATCATTTTGCATAATCTCTGTTAGTGGCGCTGTAGCCTGTTGTACAATCAGAGCGATGTCATTTGCTTGTCCCAATAATATCGCTCCTCTTGGAAGTTTCATATTGAGTAGTCCATCATACACGAGACTTCACAAGAACTGACCAAGTATGGAATATTGTGATACTCTAGCTGTGATACCATCGTCGGCATTGTACTGCAGACTTCTATCTTACAAATAGCTGTACATTCTCCTATCATACATACACATAAGAGTATTGTCCAACTCTACTTATATTCTTCGTACAAAAATGTGCTCGTTTTAGTTACTTCGTGCCTACACACGATTAATAATTGATGTTATTAATATTAAAATAAACATTTAGTTGTCGTAAGTACATTATTAAGAACAATTAAAAAAAGAACGAATCCTTTATCTCCTGCTTTCTTCCTTATGTTATTCTAAAGGAAGTAGCACTTTTCTGAAACGAAGAAACTAAGCCGGCTTCTAATGAGTGTCTTGTATCACTTGCCGCGGCGTGCAATTTTTTCTATACATTGTTGGCTTTCGAACAAATGTTACATAAACATAATTAAACATTAAATCTCCTTAAACTTCAAACGTAAGTTTTACAGGATCAGGAGATTCAAACAAAGTAACGGTTTCAAACAAGATCAGCTGTCTTTATGCTAAGTATTGTAGATGCTCAACAATTCTTACGTATTATTTAAGCGTAACAGAAACCGTAAGAGTAACAAAAATGCGTACTAAGCGTTATTCTACTGATCCGATTTTGTTCAACAAAAAACGTACGGTTGCTAATATCTAAAGTGAGTTCTTCTTGAAATGTGGATCACTTCCGTGTAAAAGTTCACTAACACGTAACAGTGATAAATAGATTCACGTATCTTTTTATTAATGAAAGTAGAAATAAAATAGAGTCAGTCCTATAAATACCAGATGTAGTGAAATATAAATAAATACGGACGAAAGTAAATAATTTATGAAGTTTGTCTTTAGAATAGCTTAAGACTTTTTAGACTAATAAATCTACAAAATTTTTATATATTTTTTTAATGGATGACGTAATAGTGGATCCGATAAAACAATTTATTCACATTAGTTTTACGTAACTTTAGGAATTTCGTAACGAGAACTACAAAGTATTCCTCAGGCGGTATCGAAGTACGAACGTTGAATAGATTCCGAATTATCAAAGTGTGTTCTCAATAGAATGACGAGTTTATTTTATGGTACACGTCTTAGTAGCTTTTACAAAACTGAGTTAAAACTTAATACACCGTCATTTTTCATAAGTAGATACAAACAAACAATCGCACATATAACACCAGCATTCATAAAACCTTTAGGTAGAGCTAGAGGTAATTATGAGAGCTTGGCATCATAAAGACTATCGTAATTGAAAATAAAAATGTTGTGTATTTGAAAACATTAACACAGATACGCTCTCAGTAGTAATAATCAGAGATTTCCTGGCTTTAACACTTCGGCAAGTTATTTACACTAAACTTTAAAAAGACTTTACATTATTTCGTAGGAATTTTGTTAATATTTTATAGCTTGCATAATTACTTTATGTATCTATGAGGCATTAGGAGCACGCGTTTCACCTGTAAATAAAGAAACTGATTAACGAACCTTTTCTTGGAAAGAAAAAAAAAAAGTAAAAAAATCTGTATTCGACTTGAGGTAGGGCCCTTGGAAATATATTATTTCAAGTAGTTTTTTATAATAAGGTGCGGACACGTCAATTATATATTTTGGTAAATTTTATTTCCCAGTAAGTTCACATAAGATCATAAGTTACTAATAAAAATTTACTTCCATATCTCTCTTCGATTTTTTTTGATATTTAGTAAACGCATCGTATTTATTTTGTTGTTCAATATACCACGCTCCCTTTCTCCCGCCCCCCTCTCCTCTCTTCTCCGCCCTCTCTCCTCTCTTCTCCACCCCCTCTCCTCCCGTCTCCGGCCCCTCTCCTTCCTTTTCACCCTCTCCTCTCTCTCCACCCCCCTCCCCCCTCCAACCCCTCTCTTCCCCTCTCCTCTCTTCACCGCTCCCCTCTATCCACCCCTCTCCACCCCTATCCTCCCCTCTTCCCCTTCTCCTCCTCTCTACCATCTCCCGCTTTTCTTCAGAGTTATTGTCTCAAAACTCTTTTCTCTTCTTGGGGGTAATCTGAGACATCCTCCGATGTAATTGTATCATATATACGAAATTGCATGAAATGAAATGATTTTTTTTACTAAATGATTGGCTGATAATATCTGTAGGTTCAACACTTATTAGCGTAAGATGAATATTTACATTTTTTTTTCGAATTTTTTCAACTACTTTGCTATTGTGGGAAGATACTTTCCATTTATGTTTTGATCTATGATACTAATCTATTCATATTAGTACCTAAGGCTGGCTTTTCTTGTTTAATTTATGTTACTTTTAAAATGCCAATTGTCCTTAAGCTTATTTGCTAATGAAAAATATGAGCTCTTTATGGTTTTTTTGTTTGTAATGCCTCTCATGACCATTTTTCAAATTTCGTGAACTAAATGAAAAAACTAATATACCTTCTCTCGACCTGTAAAGCAAAATGAAATTTTCAACTTTAGCATAACGTTACATACATTTATGTATAATGTAATGCAAATGTGCATATATTTTATGAATATTTGCGAACGTGTTCGTGAACATGGTTTGATAATACACGCGTGACATTTTGTAATAATTTATTATTATTGTTTTTAGGGAATAAAGGTGAGTTGCTGATACCTTGTGCACCGTAACGTACTAAAAAATCTTAAGATAAAGTGTTGTAAGACGTTACCTTATACGGATTTAATTATTATTTTTTATGCATCTCTTTTTTTCATATTTATGTTAGTATTGAACAACATGACAAGAAATTTTCACGAAGGAGGTGAAAAACTTTGTATTTAAATGTAAAATTGAAAAACACTTGTAGTTTGCCACTCATTAGTGAGACTTACATAAACTGCATAATCATTAATAAATTTGGTAAAAGTGAAATATTAGCTACTGAAAGGCACTACTGCACTTAACCGGCCAGTTTAAATTAAGATTGGATCATATCGTAATACAAAATATGTAACATATAAGATACAATAATAGCTACACAACTTTGTCTCCGCCGTTTTTCAATAAATAGCTTTAGCGGTATATGGTGATGGAAATAAAGGCATACGTCGGCTTAAGCATCATGAAGTTATGCTCGATTGAAAATGTCATTTTACGAGCCAAACTCTGTTTTTACTGATTATTTCGAAAGACTGTGCTGGTAAATCCTTACGAGCGATTGATAATAGTTCCGCTACGATATTCAAAGCGAAAATAACCGTGATGCTGGGCAGGGCATTGACATGTACCATAAAGGTAAATATCAAAGGCGACTCATCTTGGGGAGATCAGGCAGGTATGGTATGTTGTGGTTCGTTCCAACTCAACAGAATCATCACTTGGCAATGTTACCATCAATTACTGATGAAATTGGGACGAAAATTTAGAACAATATATCAAAAGTGACGATAAAATGAGTTGTCAGTAAGATGAAATTCGGCTCCATTCGGCAAAAGTCGCTCAGGGAACTTTAACAGTAACAACTTGGAAGGTCTTATCCTCTTTACTGTTAAAAGCAGACGTTGCTGATCAATTATTATCTGATCGAGCGGGGCTTCCATTCTAAAGAGGAAATGGAATAGTAAGTCTTTTCTTGCAAAATCCCAAAGCGCCATACGGAATTCATGTTTTATCTAAAAATAAAGTCTCGAATGTCGGACGAAACAGGATGGAGACAAAGTTGTAAAGCCAATATATAATGCAGGATATATAATATATAATTTAGGATATATAATATATAATATATGATATATAATATATGATATATAATATATGGTATATAATATATGATATATAATATACGATATATAATTTATAATATATAATTTACCTTTCATGGGAACGTTTATGTAAAAGGTTTTTAAAACAGCAGCCCCATCTGATCTAAATTTGCCGCATTTATTTTATATGTCAAAATATCAGTTTCTAGTGATTTTTGTCGAGAAATACTACAAACTGTAATTCTTTCTATATAAAGATTTAAAAATGAAACTTTAGATGGGGAGTGGTCTTAAAAAGTGGCGTAGAATGTAAAAGCAAGTAGAAAAAATGCTGTTCGACTCTGACCGAATCTTTTATACCCATCATCTTCATCTTAAAAGAAAGCTTGAAGTATCGTCCGATACTGAAAATATGATCCAAAACTGATTTACAAAAAAAAAAAAGAAAAAAAGAAATGTATTCTAAATTTATGTAATCTATTTCGACAGATTTGTACCGTATTAGCGGCTTGTCATCTGTCACTGTTAGTTGGTAACACGTATAATAAAAGACATATTAGACCATACAGAAAGTCTCCGCGGTTTTTGAAAAATGCGTTAAAAGTTTGCAAATGGTGGAGCAAGAAAGGCACACACGTTGTCAAGAAGTGCTAAACATCAACCATATAACAGTTTGGTATCATCTGGAAAGAGCGGGCTACAAAAAAAAGGTGACAAATGTACCAAAAAACCGGGTATAAATAACATATCACCCAATATTTCCCTCCAATCATTTTAATAAGGTAAGATTACCAAAGTATTGGAAAAAATTGTCCCGCAAAGCTTAAAGGATGAGTTCCGTCCATTGCGGTAATTTATTGCTTAATAATTATATATACATAGTTGCGTATTCCTATGTATACATATAAATATTGAGAAATATTTGGTCAGAAATCACGTCGATTGCTGTTCATCTTCACTACTACGATCTTCAGAACATCGATAAGGAGAGAAAGTTGATAGACAGTATAACGAATATAGTCATGAAAATATGAAAAGTAAACAGGGAGCTCGGAAAAGAGAGTAAGCAAAAATGCTGCTAAGTTTTGTAAACAGAGCGATGGGAACAAAGAATAAGTAGAAATGCTGCTAAGTTTTGTAAACAGGGCATTGGGAAAAAGTAATAAGTAGAAATGCTTTGTAGAAGTGAGAAGGCGTATTTATATATGAACAATACGTAAAGGGCTCGATTAAAAAAATTTACAAAAATTTATTTAAAAGAAAGAAAAGGCAGATTGATTGGCACGCAAAAAAAACTCCCATCTTCTTGATAGTGAAGTAAAAAAAAAATTAAGTTTTTCATGTTTGTAAATATTTATCGTGACCATAAGATCTAAGGCAAATCACGTCAAATGTTAAAAGTCGGCCAAAGCTTAGTATAATTTTTATCTTGTTTTGTTTGTATTCATAATTTAGTGATTCCACACGTATGTATCCATACTCTCTTTACATACAGATATAAACACATAACCTTTTTATACCCTCTTCGACACTATCTTATAGACTGTTTTGTGCTCTTTTTTGTTTTTGTTTCTAAACTGTTAAGGTAACGCTAGTAAAGCGAATTTCGTATGCCTTTCATTTGCGTGTGCACAGTAGTTTGTAATTACTTTTTTAAGCAGTAGTAAGGATAAAATAGGAATTATTATCATTTTTTTGTGCTGGTAATTGTGCTTTAGATTTGAGCGATTTCAACAAATATTTCGAAAAAGTTATGTTTTTAATGAGAAGTCTTTAGTAAGAAGAACAAAATTAAAAAATAACAGTTTTCTTTTAATTATTTATGTTACAAACAGAATTTAAAGTTTAGTATAACTTCACCATACGAGGAAGAGCGTAAAACACTCAAATTTGCAAATGCTTTGTATTTCCTCACAAACGTATGTGATTGTTTGTTACGCAACCTGGTTGAAGTACTAATAGTAAATACATGAAAATAAAAAAAAAATAAATAAAAATAAAAATTCCAAAAAAAAGGAAAAATTGAAAATAAAAAATTAAAAAACAAACTAAATGTCAGTCGAGCAGAAAATCAGTGAGAAATGTCAAGCTTGCCCCAATTTATTTGACTTCGAAAATGAATGAACAGCTCAGGGAAATTATCTGTAAATAATTTAATAAATTTTATAGAAATTACAAAAAAAAAAAAAAAAAAAATAATAATAATTATGACAGGTATATATCTGTTAAATATATACATATATTTAATAACACATAATAGTAATATATTCAACTTTTGCTAACACAAGGTCGATTAAGACCATTCTTTATGAGTAAGATTTTTATTGCTTCATTTTTTTTTATATTTTTATTTTTTTTTTATTTTTAATTCTTACTAAACTGGTCAGAAGAGTATCAGAAAAATTAATAAAGATTTACATTCTGCCGCGTTCGTTATTAATAACCTTTAGTCGATACATGTACAATTCAATATCTATCCAATGGAAAGTTGGTTTTTTCTTATCTTTATATGCATTAGTAATGGATGGTATTAGTTTTTAATTTTATTTTGATTTTGATTTTTTAATTAATTTTATTTATCAGCTTCGCATGCGTACATTTCTTGTAATTGATTTTTGTAATAATTCTCTTTTCTTTCTTTATTCGTTTAAATTGTTGTCCATATACGTATTGAATGCTTTTAACTTTGTTTCATTAATAATTCATATTCAAATGATTTTTTTTTTCATATCTTTTTCAGAAAATATAATGAAATTTATTGAATGTTTATAATTGACAAGGTTAAGGTAGAGATTATGTTAAAATATTTATTACAAAATGTTTTTTTTTTTTTTTTTTACGAGCCATAGAAAAACATTAAGGTCAACATTATTGTAGATTGCATTTTTTCATTTTTTTTTTTAGGAAGAAACATAAAGTCAGTTAAGGTGGTAAAGGACCGTAGGTTTTTCAAAAAAAAAAATTTTTTTTTTTTTATATTCACTTTGTGAATGCTTTGAATCTACAAGAATATTTGGAAAGAATTCATTAAAGAAAAAAATTTTTTTTTCTTGAAATTTTGTCCTTTTTTCGAAAGCCTACGAAAATAGTATGTGTCTCTCTGCTGGGATGTTACATCTTAACGTCTTTCCTGATGATTTCTAATTTCTCTAATGTGCTAACGGATGGTTTTAGGGATCATTTACCTCTCTCTGTAAGCAACGAATTTAGAATTGATTAAAGCACGTCCGTCTGTCCGTCTGTCTGTCTGATCGCCTGTCCGTCCGTTCGTCTCCGTCTGTCCGTCCGCCCTCTCTCGGTTGGAAGATAACTTCGTATAAGAATTGATCACGTTTGTCAGGTGGCAATTCTGTCTTTTACAGCTAACTTTAATCTAACGGTACTATAGTTATCTACGCTTAAGTACGTGTGGCATCAAAATGAGGAACAAGTTTGATCCTCACAGCATTATGATATAAATACGGTCATGGTTTAATAAAACGGTACAGATTAACTAAATGGCATTAAGAACAAAAAAAAAAGTGGTAAGGATTGAAGATAAAATTGCGGAAGTCAAACGAAAATTGTATAAAGACTATCCTTTAATTTATTTTAATAATAAATGCTCTTCCTTTTACTTCTATGCAAAAACAATCAATAAATGAATCGTGTGTATGAAAATATTAGATCCAAGCGTTGAATAGAAACTTTTTCTCCTTAAATTCTTTCATTTTTTTATGCTCTTCGACAGATGTTTCTTTTCAAGTTAAGTATTAGAAAACTTACAAGTTGACAACTAATAATAAAATACATAAAAAACATAAATTTATATAAATTTAATATGAAATATTAATTTAAAATTATTGATAAAAAGAAACACCTATCAAATGCAAAACCAGTTATATTCATATATATTCGATATTAACCTACGCTTTAACCTATTAATACATATGATGTTATTGTTTCGATAGTAATCAAGTGCATGAATCGATGTATAGTTTTAGTAGCCATCGTTAGAGTATTTTGATTATTGAGTGTATGCGTGTGTTTGCGTGTGTGTGTGTGTGTATGTGTGCTTTTTTGGAATGGTGCAATCATCTCACCTGGTCACTATTGACTTATAAAAGTTTTATGTTTGCGAGGTTTATTTTCCCTCTCAAATATCTAATGGGAAATATTTTTTTTTTTTTTTGCTACAAGAGTTCATTTATTGATTCATTTGCATAATAATTTGATTGGAGTTGTGGTTTTTTTTTTTTTTTTGCTTTTTTGATATGATTTTTGAAGATCTCTAAAAATAATATGATTTTGTTTGTGAAGTTAATCAGTTGTCTGCAAAGTAAAGTCAATAAATTTTTATATCTTGTATATGCAAGTGAAGGGATAGCAATTCACTTAATTAAGTTCATCTAATACTTTGATCGACAAGTAAGTAAAGCTTTACCTCCATTAAATCATGTGAGCTTATCGAGATATGTAATTCGTTCGCCTTTTTTTTTTTCTTGATAACGTCTTAAATAACATTTAAGGTCAAATTTCATTTCAATATCTTCATTGACATAAATAATCCATGAGATACCTCTGCTAAGATAATTTTAACTAAAAAACAAATATTTTTCAATTCGATTGTATTTTCGTGGTCGAGTTAAAACGATAATTGCGCGAATAATTTATTGAATTTAAAAAATAGTTAGAAGTCAGTCATTTCAATATCTTCATTGAGATAGATAATCCATGAGATACCTCTGCTAAGATAATTTTAACCAAAAAACGATATTTTTCAATTCGATTGTATTTTCGTGGTCGAGTCAAAACGATAAGTACGCGAATAATTTATTGAATTTCAGTCAGACGGGACTCTTTAGGCTCTTTAGGCTTGATTTATCTTTTCTCAATTAATTATATACGAAATTGAAGACCTACCACAAGATGATGTTCTCTTTTTGTAAAAAAACGTTTACGAAAGTAATGCAAAAATCCATAGAGTACAAAAAGAGTTGTGCATACAAAGTAAGTAAATTTTTTAATGAGATCAATAGAGCGGAACATCTGTGAAACGATGTGAGTTGAAGTTGTAAGGAAAAAGACTCTAAAAACCAAGACGGCGTAAGAAGCTGCATTATCTTAATGCAAATATCAAGAGTTGTTCCCCCATTAATCTAGCGAATGACTTCAGGCAAACAACGCGAAAGTCATAAATAATACTTTTATACCCACGACCAACGGTGAGGGGTATATTTATTTTGTCATTTTGTTTGTAATGCCCAGAAGGAAACTTTAGAGATCCCACAAAGTGTATACATTGTTGATCAGCATCAAATTTAGAATCGAGTTAAGCATTTCCATTCGTCTAACCGTCTGTGCAAGAATTCTCCGGGCCACAAAAATAAATTCAAATTTGGCACAAATATTGGAAATTCATGCACGCAGATTGGTATTGGAAATAGGCCAAATCGGTCACAGGTCAAGCCTATAATATAAAAAAAGCTGAAAGCACGTCTATTTTCTGTTTTTTTTCGCAATATTCCACGACTGGCCGCTTTGCACTCTTTTCCATAAAAATAGAAACGATCTGCCACACCCACTTTTTAAAATTTAATGATTTCTTCCTTTCTTTAAGATAAAGGCGCTGAGTATAAAAGATATGCTAGAGCCGATTTGAATTTTCTTACTTATTTATTAATAGTTTGAATGTTTGGTGTTGAGACTTCATGGCGCCCTACAAATACTAAGGTAATCAAAGAGTAGGTGGTCTTAGTACTTCTTGATCGCAGTAGCATATATGATATTAAAATTTGTTATATACATTTACTTTTAGAAATACATGCAGTTGTAGACATAAAAAACCGCAAGTAATTTTTTGGATTCATTTTTTTTTTTTTGAGTAGGTGGCGATTGTGTGCCAGCTTAGCAACTGTCCATAAAAAAAAAAAAACAATTTATTATGAAAACGAAAATTAAATCAACAAACATTGAGATAAAACGGCTGTGGTCGCAGCCAGCTGCTAGCTACTAGAGAGGGCGGGAGAATGTTTCATTTATTTGGGTTTCTTTTAAGTGCAATAATGAAAAGTGTAACTTTACGAATTTCGTTAGTTCAACCGTTTTTAATAGTAGTTTTAATCAAGTAGTTGCGATTGTCTTACAATTATTGACGGCACAATAAAGCGTAATATATATATCGGTGCGGCGAGGTGGTATTGATAAAATTTATGAAGGCAAACAAAACTACTTTGAATTCGTTCGATTTTTTGCAAATAATTTAATGTAAGGTACAGGGTAACCGAAAGCTTAGTTAGCAAAAATGAAAATCATATCAATCTCTTAGATTATAATAATAATAATAACAATATAAGCAGGATGGTCCTTTTTAATTGTAATTATGCTGTCGCTCAAACAATTCTTTATGAAGCCATTTTAATATTGGTTTTATTTGTTAGGATTTATTTTTAAAATTTTTCGTTACAAAGTTTGCCAGTTAATGAACTTTGTTTTGTTTAATTATCAAAAAGGATTTGTCGTTACAATAAAATAAAACGATCGCAAAAAACGGAATCTGTTAAGTCGTTCCCAGTTCCCAAAAGCTTCTACAAGTTAACGTCGCTTTCCCATCATTTTAGTTTATTAGCTAAGTAAGCTTCGCCATTGTGTAGTTTGTCAGCTAATTAAGCTAAGTAGGCTTCCCCAACATTCTAGTTTGTTGGGCATGTAACCTCAGTAAGCTCCTAAAATATTCTAGATTGTATAGCTAAATAAGCTAAGTAGGCTTTCCGAACATTCTAGTTCGTTAGCTAAGTAAGCTAAGTAAGCTTCCCTAACATTCTAATTCGTTAGCTAAGTAAGCTAATTAATCCAAGTAAGCTTCCTCAAAATTCTAGTTTATTAAGCAAGTAAAGTAAGTAAACTCCCACAATATTCTAGATTGTTAGCTAAGTAAGCTAAGTAGGCTTTCCCAACATTCTAGTTCGTTAGCTAAGTAAACTTCGCCAACATTCTAGTTCGTTAGCTAAGTAAACTAAGTAGGCTTTCCGAACATTCTAGTTCGTTAGCTAAGTAAGCTAAGTCAACTTCCCCAACATTCTATTTTGTTAACCAATTAAGCTAAATATATAAGCCCTCCGAACATTCTAGTTTGTTAGCTAAGTAAGCTAAGTAAACTTTCTCAATATTCCAGTTTGTTAGCTAAGTAGTCCAAGCAAGCTTCCCCAACATTCTAGTTCGTTATGCAAGTAAGCTAAGTAAGCCTCCCCAATATTCTAGTTCGTTAGCTAAGTAAGCTAAGTAAGCTTTCCCAACATTCTGGTTTGCTAGCTAAGTAATCGAAGTAAGCCTCCTCAACATTCTAGTTCGTTATGCAATTAAGCTAAGTAAGCCTCTCAAATTTTCTAGTTCGTTAGGTAAGTAAGTTAAGTAGGCTTTTCCAACATTCTAGTTCGTTAGCTAAGTAAGAGATTTCTATATTCCTGCGGGTTGGATTTTTCCTTAGCTTAAGAACCCTAAAATTTTATATGATAAGAGAATTAATGCATTAATGCAGAGAACTAAGAAAAAGTGAATAGATAGAAAACCGTGGTTACCAAAATCTTAGTAGTTAATTAATTGCAAAGGTTTAGGAAGAAATAATGCAGATCTTAAAGAAATAAGTTAAGTAAGTTAAGAATTAGATGCTTGAACTGAAACCTACTAAATGAAAATCTTGCTGAAGAATGCAGCGAAGAAGTAAAGTTCACTGAATTATTATTGGTTTTATGCTCTTGACTATAAGTAATATTTGTTTTAATTACCTGGAACTGTGAAGTAAAATCTGCTTTAAGAGATAATGTTCTTCTTTTTCTGATTCTTTAAACATTTAAGAAAGAAATTCAAAATGTTTCTTATAAGTCATATCGGTCCTATTCTTTATCGGCTTCAAAAGTTCCCTTTTCGATTGAAGTCATTACTTAAAACTACTTAAAGATATTATGGCTTAAAACTTTTGGTTAATCAAATAATTTTTCTCGATTCTACGTGCTTTGAGCTGTTTTCATTTCTACTTACTTCTTATTCTAATTTTCCATTAATAACTTCGTAACTTTTACGCCAACGAAAAACCTAGAATCGTTTCGCTTTGTTCACTTTACAAATTTTTTTAATCGATTTGTTTTACTTAAATAACGTTAGATAATAATCATATTATGAATCGATTTTTTTTTTTTTTTTTTTTTAGTGAACCTAAAGCTCGAAGCCAATCGCTCAAGAATTCAGGTTAGCTGGTCGTATGGCCTTCAAAAAAATTGTTTTGTTTTTCTAGAAGTACTGTGCTGTCATTCATTCTGTTCTTCACAAATTAATCAAAAAAAATTCTTAAGTACTTAAAAAAACTTTGTTCCGATATGTTGGTTACTTTTTCTTAAATAAATTCACAAAAATTAACGATAATTTCATGTTTGCAAAGTAGCATTAGCTCTTAATTTTTATAAGTGAACGACAAGAGCCTTCGTAAAGTAATTAAAGAAAAAAATAAATAAATAAATATATCACGATGTTACAGCATATATCATCGAACTTACTTAGGATATATGTGGATATTATATACACTGTGTTCTCATGCGTAACGAGTAAACTAAGAAAATTAATACACTCCGTGTTGATGAGCATAAAGAGAATTCTGTAAACATTTCAACATCCACCAGAAGTTGTATCACACGCCTGCTGGTAACCAGTAAACAAATAAATATTTTTTTTTTGTCTTTGTTCGTACATACATATCTAGAGAAAAATATAAATACAAATATATATATATATATATATATATAAATACATTTGTTTTTTGAGGGGAGTAGTACTTTACTTTATATGCAAAATTGAACCGAAAAGTGCATTTTTTTTTGTGCTCTAAAAAACTAGAATCAAGATTTATATGTGTACGTACCATTCTCTATAAGTAACTTTAGCAGCAGCAATATTTTTTTTTGGTCGGAATTAACCAACCAAAAAAAAAAAAAACAAAAAAAAAAGAACAAAAACAAAAAAAAGACAAAACGAATGTGTGTGTCTGTGCGGCGGTATTCGGAAACCAGCCAACGTGCATACGTACGATATTCAAACCTATGAGACAAATCTAGCTTCTTAGAAGTGAAAGGGCGTCGAACCGGAATCAGAACTTGTTTAACATACAGAAATAAAAGCTTTAAAAAAAGAAAAACAAAAAAAAAATTTTTTTTTTAATATTTCTTCGCAAACGAAAAAAAAAAAAAATAAGGAAAAAACAAAGCAACAAAAGAGATCTAATTTAATACACTTTTGTAGACAATAATAGAGAATTTTGAACTAGATTTTCATAAATAATTATTAAACTAATAATTTTTTAATTTTTTCTGTAAATTGTTTTTTTTTTTCGATAACAAGATCTTCATCATAAACTACTTGTTTAAGTTAAATAATTTTTACATTATTTTTATTGCTTTTACCAAGAAGTAGTGGTAGATTAATTCGGTTATTCGGTTGGCAATACCCCTAAGCATGTATGCTCTGCAACAAAGTATCCTGTTATGTTAAAGGAACTTTTAGGTTCGTGCTGAAAATCCCTAATGAATGTAATATCCTCGAAAGGTGAAGGCGGAGGCGTTTACGATATATTAGTTAGGTTTACATACATTGATTACGATTAATTATGATTAAGTAAGTAGCCATAAGGCAGAATAAGGCAATTAAGTTACTCTTAATTAGATTAAATTATTATCATCACAATAATCTCTCATTAAAATACAAATAACTCTCTATGACTGTCTATGCATGCATCAAATAGGCCTCTGTGATACTTTGCTTTAAAACAAACCAGTTGATTGGTAATCGTTGTAGATGAGCTTGGCTTTCAGCCAGTCTGTTTAGTTCTTACGCTAGGTTACAAAATAGGTTCTGTTAGCCCGTATCTACAGTATAGTTTGACAGATAAGAATCGTGACCACTAAGTTGGCTTAACCCGGTTGTGGGTGTGAGGTAGACCGTAGGTTACGATTGTGATGTGTCCGCAGCTCCATCGGTGAAACGATTGGTCGTATATGTCCAATGCTACGATCACTCCACATCCCTCTTTCCGATTTCTTTCTAACCAAAACCCTTTTTCTTTGTTTCGGACTCTAGTAAGCCAGGCTAGACCAGAAAACGCTCTGAAAACTCGAAGGCTAGTGTGTTTGCCTGCTTATTGAACAAAATGAACGCTGTGTATGCCAGCCATACCTTCGCCGGCCCGAAAGCTGGCTTTTGTTTTTGCCTTTTGTAACAGCATAAAGTTAATGGAGAAATTCGTCAATAACGCCGTTGTTTGCTAACAAAAGACAGAGCCGCAGGGCAGATATCTACGTGAGCACCTGCTTTCGTAAGCTCAATCTCACGGTGCACCAAAGAATACGACTATTTTTCAGCGAATGACGTGCCGCAGGCTGTGGAACAATCCCCGTCAAAGGAGGCTTCATAATTTCCGAGGCTTCAGAACAAACATTCACTGCGTATGGTTAAGAGTTTCCTACCTGAGGAACTTCCTTCCCAGTCACTTCCACAACCACCACGATGGCCGTAGAGAACAATGCATTCTCTAATTTTGTAGATGTACTCAACAAAGTGCAAAGAGCTTTCTCATTTCGGAAACCTGACCGCCGTTGTTTTATGATTCATTTTAAATTTTTTTGACATCACGCATAACTAATTTTAAGGATTCCTTTCGTTTGCTTGGAAAGACATCGACACCATTTAGCTGCGTCATCGTGTACCCAGTTCAACTACTAGGTGAAGCAGTCGCAGATAACTACTGTTGGACAGTGTTATTGTGACCTAAATACCTATCAGTTGGGGAAGTCTTTTAAATGGAAGAATGTGTTCGAAGTTTTCCTTCCACAATCCGAAGAATAACTGTCATCAGGCATCGCTGAAACCTTAATCTTCTTTTGCCAGTCAGCTAAGGTGTTTATCTTG